>OZ020189.1:81732883-81907124 GCA_963971165.1 Philopedon plagiatum | reverse complement strand
AAAAAGTTCGCAACATATGGGAAAAATTTTTATTAGGTGAGTATTGGAAAAACTTTTCCGGGGGATCGGTTCTGCATGTCCGATAACCTAAAATCGATTTTGACATACGTCACGTGACCACTGGTATAGCGTCAAATTAAAAAAAAATTGTTAATTTACAAAAAGTGAGGTTAGTTGACGAGATATCAAAAAAAGTTATTTGAAAAAATTGCTTAGAATTAAATTCTAGGTCCTTGTGCAAAATTTTAAGATTTTATTTAAAAAAATTGGAAAACTCAATTTTTTTTAAATATTTTTTTATCGATTTACAAATTTCCAGTTTTTTTTGTTTAGATAGCTTGGCTAATGTAAAGCCCATGTATCTGGATGAAAATAAACGAATGTAGTAGTTTTTTCTACAATTGACAGGACAAAATTAAAAAAAACAGGGTTTCGCCGGACGCTAGCTGTTGCAATGATTTGTATCTAGCAGCAGTGTCAAAATTTTAGAGACATTTCAATGAGATTACATTGAGAAAACCTTAATCGTCTTAAATATATCTGAAGTTCGACTTTTTGTAAAGTTAAGGGGAGTAAAATAGATAATAAACAAAAAATTACCTGTTTATTTAATCGAAATTTCATAAACGAAAACCAATGTAAGAAAAACTTAAAAGTAGTCAAATTCTGTACTAACAACATAAAAAATCATTGTTTTTCCTTGGGTGCACAAAATTTAAAACTCAGTATGACCACCATTTCTCTCCATACATACTATTGTTCTCGAGCGCAACTCTCGATTAACATTTCGGAGCATTTTACGATTTATTTGCAATACACAATTTCTAATGACATTCTCTAAATTTTGTATATTCCTAAAGGGTCGATGTTTGTACACAGAGTTCTTTAGGTATCCCCACATAAAGAAATCTAACGGAGTCAGATCTGGTGATCTCGCAGGCCACGGATTTTCAGAAAACCGTCCTATCCACTGGTTTCCAAATTCTTGATCCAGCCATCTCTTCACCTCATTTGTGGAATGAATGCTAGCTCCGTCTTGTTGAAAGTATAAATTTCTTCTTTCGGCTAATGACAAATTGTCTAAAAAGTCAGATATCTCAGTTTGTAGAAATTCTAAATATCGTTCTGAATTTAAATTGTCTCTAAAGAAAAAAGGTCCCACTATTCTGAGGTTGAAAATTCCGCACCACACATTAACCTTAAAACTATATTGGTCTTTACTCTGAATTACAAAGTCTGGGTTTTCGGTGGCCCACCATCTACAGTTTTGTGAACTGACGGTTCCGTTAGAGGTAAATGTAGCTTCATCCGAGAAAAGAACGTTCTTTGGGAAATTAAAATCTTCCTCAATCATACCCTGGAACCAGGCACAAAAATCGAAGCGGGCGTCATAATCCCTATCTTTTAATACTTGTACAAACTTAGGTTTGTACGGATGAAATTTGTTTCTTTTTAATATCCTCCGCACAGATCTTTCGTGAATGTTAGTGATCTCCGATATTTGACTAACTGCTAATTGGGGTGTTTCTGTGATCGACAAACACACATCCAGAGAACCTTCGTCACCTGTTACCGGTTTTTCATGGGAAACTTTATACTGATTTTCTACCGATCCCGTTTCTTTAAATTTATTGACTAGACGAGATACTGTGGAATAATGGAGGGATTTATCGGGGTGCCTCTCATTAAAAATTGCTGCTGTTTCTCTATGGCTTTTGTAATTATCTCCAGAAATTAAAATAATTTCTATCTTTTCCTGAAGAAGTAGTGTGGGTGCCATTTTAAGGAATAAAATATTAATAAACTTATGTAAAATATCAAACTTAGTAAGATGCGAGACATAAACCAATGACATAGGTTGAAATCAAACAAATTATAATTTGTTTGACATTTTTCTGTTGTTTTTAACCTACTAGATTATTTGGTTGTTTTAATTTCAGAGCCTGCTTTGGTAGTTTTAAGTACAACTAAATAGACCTGGTTGTTAAATTTATGTGCGAAAAATCTTAATAAAATCTTGATACAGTCATTTCATTAGATTCAAACCATTGCAACAGCGAGCGTCCGGCGAACACCTATTTTTTCGATTTTGTCCTGTCAATTGTAGAATTGTAGATCTGACTCCGTTAGATTTTTTTATGTGGGGATACCTAAAGAACCCTGTGTACAAACATCGACCCTTTAGGAATATACAAAATTTAGAGAATGTCATTATAAATTGTATATTGCAAATAAATCGTAAAATGCTCCGAAATGTTAATCGAGAGTTGCGCTCGAGAACAACAGTATGTATGGAGAGAAATGGTGGTCATACTGAGTTTTAAATTTTGTGCACCCAAGGAAAAACAATGATTTTTTGTGTTGTTAGTACAGAATTTGACTACTTTTAAGTTTTTCTTACATTGGTTTTCGTTTATGAAATTTCGATTAAATAAACAGGTAATTTTTTGTTTATTATCTATTTTACTCCCCTTAACTTTACAAAAAGTCGAACTTCAGATATATTTAAGACGATTAAGGTTTTCTCAATGTAATCTCATTGAAATGTCTCTAAAATTTTGACACTGCTGCTAGATACAAATCATTGCAACAGCTAGCGTCCGGCGAAACCCTGTTTTTTTTAATTTTGTCCTGTCAATTGTAGAAAAAACTACTACATTCGTTTATTTTCATCCAGATACATGGGCTTTACATTAGCCAAGCTATCTAAACGAAAAAAACTGGAAATTTGTAAATCGATAAAAAAATATTTAAAAAAAATTGAGTTTTCCAATTTTTTTAAATAAAATCTTATAATTTTGCACAAGGACCTAGAATTTAATTCTAAGCAATTTTTTCAAATAACTTTTTTTGATATCTCGTCAACTAACCTCACTTTTTGTAAATTAACAATTTTTTTTTTAATTTGACGCTATACCAGTGGTCACGTGACGTATGTCAAAATCGATTTTTAGGTTATCGGACATGCAGAACCGATCCCCTGGGAAAGTTTTTCCGATACTCTCCTAATAAAAATTTTTCCCATATGTTGCGAACTTTTTGCCGGTCACTGTACATATATATATATATATATATATATATATATATATATATATATATATATATATATATATATATATATATATATATATATATATATATATATATATATATATATATATATATATATATATATATATATATATATATATATATATATATATATATATATATATATATTATAACTCAAAATTCACTTTTTAAAAACTTTTATTTTACACAACTAATTTCTTTCAATAACAAAATAAAAGAAAATATCAAATATCAAACCTTAAACTGACATAATAACGGTCTATAAGATTATGTGTCTTTTACAATAATAAATCGTGGTTTTTATATTAACTTTAATGCTGAATCAGTAACTTGGCAATCGTAATTAGTAATTAATAATAATAAGTTAATAACCTGCGAAACAGAGAAACTGATTATGTTGCATTTCTGGCAGTGTTGCAATTTGCACTGTTCAATAACGTGTGATTAAAGGTCAATTATGACACGTGTAGGAACGGCATATAACAACTCCCCCTTTTATAAAAAAGGTTGGTGTTTTGCAGCAAGCTTTAGGATTCCTGGTTGGATTGAAGTTCGATTTGCTCTTCTTCCAGGGTGTCGCTGATGGAACGGGTACTTGGTCGTCTTTTTGGCATAAAATTTCGTAAGCGTTGGTGGATTGTCTCTCTTGCCTTGGACACTGGAGGTGGTGGTGGATCATCATTGTTGGTGATAGCCATACCGATTCGGGGATGTCGTCTTCGCCTACATTTACAGAGGACGTAGAGGACCATTAGAGCAGCAATCAGGGTAATGGTAAGGATTGTAAATCAATGTAAGTGTTAGGTTACAAAAGGTTGGTTAACGAGTTTGTCCAACTCATCTGAATATTGGCTGAGTTTGTGTAGGGCAATATTCAGGTCTTCGACATCAATCTTGTTTAGTTTCAGAGGTTTCAGGTCGGGAATATGAAGTTTCTCGGGAAGATGACCACAGCATTCGAAGGGTATCTTCACGGGATGGCTTTTGTATGTCACAATCTGGTATTTGACGATGGGATATTTTGCATGTACTCTGGTGCTTCCTATAAAGGCGTTACATTCCGGTTGCACTTTCAACAGGGAATTGACATTTATCAGCTTGGTGACGATATCTCTGTTTCTACATTTTACTGTATCTGGCAAGGGATCGGAAACAGCAATGAGCCAGTAATTTTGGCTAAGTTCCTGGACGTTGTATTCTTTGGCTAGTAGAACTAAAGGCTGGCAGGTTTTGGGTAATTCTCTTAGCTGCTTAAGTAACTGGCCCTCGCAGATGGCATCACTGTCGATGGGATATGGCATGACATCGGAACAAATCTTAGTATTAGTTCCAAGTTGTTTGCATTTATCCAGGTTTCGAAATGACAAGTACAATAATAAATCATCATCACGCGTAATGTATTTTTGAGTAGTTGGTAAGATGTGATGAAAACCTGTTCGACTATCTAGTATTGGTATTGGGTAAAGGTTGCAAAGGGTATAGGTTTCAGGTTCTGTTAATGGAATTTTGATTGATAGACTAGAAACTCTATTATATCTAAGTATTTTGCGACATTTGTTGAGTAAGTAGGTAAAGGTAGGTTATTTTTAACTAAAGAGCGAGAAATTTCTTGCAAGGAGGAGGCCAAATTTCTTTGAGTAATGATTGAGCTATGCAATATTTTTAGACGTGCAAGAGTAGTTGCATCGAAAATGTCATTAAGGGAATCTTCCAGGAAGATCTAGCTTTTCATTAGAGATTCACATAAATTTACAATTTTAATTCTATCTTTATAAATGTTATTATATCTGAGATGTTAAATATAGCATTTTAAATTTATTTTATACCTATTATTATTAAAAGTTTCCTCGTATATCTATAATTTTTGAATAGTAGTATTAAATGTTTTAATAACAGGTGGTTACAGAAATTGTATTTTTTTATTTGATACTCGTGGCTGATAGTAGCCCGAAGAGTCTAAAGGGAAGGAGACTATTCGTAGTAGGGCTTTAACCTATTAAAATTAATTTTGGAAATTTGCTTTGTTTCGGTATTTATCACGGTTGCTGAGGTTTTAAATACTTTTTGTATTTCAAAAGACCTATTTTTGTTTTGGGTCTTGTCTTTTATTTGTGATTCTTGGACGTACACTTTATTGACAGGTTTGTATTAGGAAATTTTCTCTGAAACCGATTTGTCAGACCTAATTTTTGCTTTTTCCTTTTGTTGCTCGGTTTTGGTTCGTGCGATTTTGTAGAAGTATTCCATACGGTTGGGTCTCTGACATATTTTGTTATCAACTCTTGTTGATTAAGTAGAATTTCAGGGGGCCTACTGGATGTGTGACCGAAAATAAGTTCAAGTGGTGTAAACCCGTGGGTTTTATTTTTCGTATTGTTGTAGAAGTTAATTGCATAGGAAAGAATATTAAAGAGGTGTTCGTTAGGATTTTTCCTACAAATTTGTACTTTTTGGCAAATTTCGCAACTTCTTATAAATTTGTCCACGTCTGTGGTAAGTCCTAGCCAATTATATTTTTCTTTAGTTCGTTTTACAGTTCCGTTTATGCCACGGTGTAAATTATATTTTTCTTTGTGGTAATGGTCTAAAATAACATAGATTTGATCTTTATCCGGGGTTGTAATGATATTTTCACAGATTTTTAGTTTTATTTCTTTATCAGTAAAAATAAATAATTTCTAATATAGGCAGGTTTAAATTGTTTTCGATACAATGGGTATCTGTAGAGTTAAATTCGCTTTGACATTTATAGAAAATAGAGAATAAATTTGCTACTCCATTTCCCGGGTCAAATCGTAAAGACATTATAAGGTACTTTCGATTTTTGACGGTTTCGCTTGTCAAAATATTTATCTTATCTTGAGCAAGGTTAGGGGACTCTTCAAAAATATCGTCAGTTATTTTAAAATGGAGGTCTTGCATCTTATTTTGACAGAAAAATGTAACTATATTTTTGTGATTTCTATCTAGGAGTTGAGAGTTTGAAATCTCAAAATTCGAATAGTCAGTGATTGATTTAGTTTTATATGGGTGCACGAAAGTATTAAATTCTTCTTTAATTTTGTCAAGGTCCGTTTCTTCTTGATTTAAATGATTAGTTCTTAATTGGTTTTTAATTTGAAAAATTGTGTCATGTTGACATTCTTTTAATTTATTTCCCATATTAAAATTATAAAATGGTTCGGTAGGGTCAGTTACAAGTTTGAGTTTCATGTCTGAGAAATCAACGACCTTTGGTAGAGCATTGCATTTATGATTGATGTAAAAAATTCACCGCGTTCATTTACTCGTACTAAGGCGTTAGGAAGTCTAACTTTATCATTTTCCTGTGCGATTAATATAGCGTCGGTATTTGCAAGGTCGCATTTTAATTTAAAGATATGCTCTGTCCTGGCTTCTATTGAAATTTTATTAAATTTTTGACTGTCTAAGGTATTATATTTGTTTGTTGGTTCATAGTCCATTCTGTACAAGGGAATATTTTTAAAATTTGTGACTAGTTGTTTATTTTTAATGTCAATTACGCATTCGTAATGTTCTAGGAAATTAAGGACTGAAATACCGTCGAAGTCAATGTCTAAATTGTAAATATAAACTTTATGAGGGTATTGTGAAGTAAAGTTAATAAGTGTCGATTCTTTAATAAAAAGTTTTTGATCTGTAATTCCTTGTATGATTACATTTTCTGGAGACCTATGAAAAAATTTTTGGACTGCATTTTCTTAAAATAGAAATTCCAGCTCCAGTATCTATAAGTAATTTAAACTGTTCAGAAGCGTCTTTTATATAATAGAGATTTTTCGAGTTGACAGTTAATAATTTTTTTAAGACACGTCTGTTCTGGGAAGTTCAGGTTGGGGTTCATGTCGTCTAAGTTCATTGTCTGGATTTGGGTTTGTAAATTCAGCAGGGGGTCTGCTTCCTGTAAAGGGTCGTCCGGTGGGCGCTGTTGGGCAGAAAGTGAAGGAAAATCATGATAATCTTGATCTGAGGATTCAGTTGGATATCCGTCAAGAGGTTGGTTATAATTATAATGTTATAATTATAATTATCTATGTTAGACACTTCTTGTTCTGACAGCGTTGACAGGTCCTACCGACTGCGCCAATTGTTATAACTCAAAATTCAAAATTCACTTTCTAAAAACTTTTATTTTACACAACTAATTTCTTTCAATGACAAAATAAAACAAAATATCAAAAATCAAACTTTAAACTGACATAATAACGGTCTATAAAATTATGTGTCTTTTACAATAATAAATCGGGGTTTTTATATTAACTTTAATGCCGAATCAGTAACTTGGTAATCGTAATTAATAATAATAAGTTAATAACCTGCGAAACAAGGAAACTGATTATGTTGCATTTCTGGAAGTGTTGCAATTTGCACTGTTCAATAACGTGTGATTAAAGGTCAATTATGATACGTGTAGGAACGGCATATAACATATATGTTTGTGTTACAAAGTCACGAGTTTTATTTAATGGCAAGATTGACATTCATTATTATGTTCAAACTTCGTTGGCCGTCGGTGCCAAGAGGGAGACAGCGCGGCGCGGCAGGAGAGATCTGGAGATGGCGACCACTTCCAGAACTACTATCTTCAATTGGCGACAACTTGAGTCTTCTAGAGCTACTGCAAGATTTAGGTTTGAGTAATGTAGAGTCATGTACTAATATTCACTAACTTTAGCTTCCTTTCATTCGAATTTTACTGTGACTACAAGAAAGCGTCTTTGTCAAATGCATGGTCTAAACTAGATGATTTATAAGAACCCAAAAAGCGGAATATTGTTATAGGTTCATTTGGCTTTATCTGAAATAGATAAGAAAAATAATTCAACCTATGACACCGACTTCGCAAAAAGAAAAGCACTGAAAGTATGAAATAATATTTTTAGGTATTTATTACTGAGGTTAATGATCAGATACTACTGAGGTTAATGGTAAGACTAATTTTGTTAAACTTAAGTTAGCTTGTACACTAAAGTTCTAAACTTTGAAGTCTGCGCAATTTCACAATATAAGGATTCGTAATGATAATTCATAAGCAGTTAATAAGAAGTTTCGCTTACTTTAAAGTTTAACTTTGTTTACAAATCACTTAAAGTTGAACACGATTAGACTTACCATTAGGCTTAGTAATAAATAACAAAAAATATTACTCTTTATTAATAATTTATTTAGTATTATCATTAAGGATTTCTATTATACTTTAAAATTACGCCGACGCACAGTGGTCTAGATTGCAATCGTAGCGCGAATTAATTACAAACGTTTATGAAAGTAGAAAAATCACTTAAAGAGTATTTTTTTAAATGTATTTAATAATAACAATAAAACAATCTGGAAAATACATGTAAAGTGTTTATCCACTTTATGCAACTGTATTATACTATTTGAAAATACTTTTAAAACATTACATTGAACTAAAAATGTTACTAGAAAAATAATATCATTAAATAAGTTTATTCGCTTTATGAAAAAGAGGAGTCTACAGATATCGCAGTAGAGGGTGCTTTATTATTAGCCTGAAACCGAATTTTGTCGCTGTAACTTTTTTTCCACCGAAATTCAACAGTTTTAATAAATTTCATTAATACTGCTCGAATGTTCTGCTAATTTATGTTTCTGGTACTAAGCAAGTACCTTTCCAGGCCATTACAACAGGCATTTCTTTTTAAACCTTTTAATTTTAACCATTCATTGAAACCTCCATTGGGGTGACAACAGGTACAGGCACTACAAAACAGAAAGAGTATTAAATAAATAAGACTAGAGCACTTATGAGCACCTACTTTTTTTCTTATATTAAAATTTAAACTCAAACCTACTAAGAAAAGATAGACTTAAAATTTGCAAATATTTGCATTTTTTTTAAATTGCGTATTTAGTTTTAAGTATTAGTTAAAAAAGCCCAATGCAAGACATTAATTTTAACATATTATCTATAAGCTTTACAGTGCTTCGAAAAGGCCAAAATTACCTTGAGTAGTATCAGCAACAATAAATATACCAGAATAAATACACACAATACTTCCAATCAACCGATTAGAATCAAACGAATTACAATGACTAAATAGGGTTCACAAAAGCGATACACGCATAAACACGTTGACACCTGCAGATTTGTTGATATGCGCAATGTATTCATGAATGTTTAATTATTTTGATAAAATTCAGATAATAAACTATTAAATATGACCAAATTTAGGAGGAAATACTATGCTTCATTTTTGTAATTAATTCGCGCTATGACAGCAATCTAGATTACTGTGCGACGTCAAAATTTAGAACTTTAGTGTTCGGTGTACTTACAAGATAAATTTAAACAAAATTAAGCTTACCATTAACCTCAGTAATAAATACGTAACATAAAATTTTATACTTTTTAATGCTTTTCCTTGTATGAAGTCTGTTCATTTTTTTGATTTTTTTTTACTTCTATCGCTAGAGGAAGTATTGTGTTAGTAAAAAAAATCTATTCTCATAATTTTTCAGATATTCAGGTCTTGAGGTCTCTAACTAACAAAAAAACATGGTTTTCCATTTCCGTCGGTTTGTCTATCGGCTTGTCTGCTGGTGCGAAAACTACTTTATCAAACAAATGAAATTTTGCTTATAGAGTAGGCTTTGCATTGTCTGAAAGCCGGCTATCCTTTCGGTGAAATATATACAGGGTACAAGCACCTTGAAAAGTTAATTTCTAGTTTTGTTGGTCTAACTTAAAAACGACTCATTTTATAAAAGTCATATTTTGTATACGACTAAGGTTTTTACCATTGACATAAATAAATTGGTGCCTCAGATAATGGGTGAGCAAATTAAAAATTAAATATGAAGCACTAATTATCTGACACAAATATTACTGATCAATATAATTATTGTATTTTGTTAAAAGAAAATACATAATATTTATGAAAGTGTTCTTTCATTCAGGGTGTGCTACTTCATTTTGCTACAACTCTAAAACCTTATATAAGATGTAATATTTTATGTTGAGCCGAGGATTTTACGTGGAAAATACATTTTTTATACCTGATGGGAACTTTAAAAAGTACAATTTTGTCCATTTCAATAGAAACAGAAAGATCATATGAACATTTGGTGTCCCTAGAGAAATAAATATTTATTACATCGTAAAGTTCTATTATTTATTTGATAGCAGTAGCCCTTTTAGTTAGGGGGTAAACATTCACGTTGGTTTTCGCGTCATAGAATTTACGAGAAGTAATTAGAGGGTAAAATATTTGTACTTTTCCCTGTAATATAGCTTTCTAAATCATGGAACGTCAAACTTAATTTTCTTTAGTTAAACTTTTTTCTTTAAAAGTTGAAAAGCTTATGAAGTGAGCCAAATCGTTTAGTTTTTCTCGATCAAAAAGAACACCTATTGTGTAGGTTGTTTCACTGTCAGATTACCAGCTGCTTATTTTGGCATTACAGAGCTATTAGCAATTTAGTTTGATACTTCCCATGCTTTATTCGACATAACATTCACGAAAGACAATATCGCCGTCGAGTCATATTGCCTTCTTCTTTTACTCGCTTCTATTAAATAATGATACATTACGCACTGGAAGAGCAAATCGACGCAATGGAAATAGGTTGGCTGTATGACGAAGGTCAATGTTCCGTCAATTACAGGTTTCATTTGAAATGTACCGCTAATTTTTTTGTTTACCTATAGCATGATTTTTATTGTACGAATGACGAATATCATAAGAGATGGGTGACTTTTACTTTTCTATGATTTTTAAGCATTTAGTTATAACAATTCGTTATCAAAAAAGTTGATATATCGTTGAAAAGTATAGAACTTGCTGTGCTAAGAGCAAACAGCAAAGTGTAATGTAAAAATGAAACTGTTTTTGACCACAACTACATAACCAAGAGGATTCAGGTCAGGATCAGGTAGGAAGGTAGGAATTATAAGTTTGGTTAAATATTAAAATAGCCAAAATTTACACATTCTATATTTTTATTTAGATTGGCAAACGGGTGAAATCAGGGCCGTTCCGACCCGGGGGTGCAGAGGGTGCGGGGCACCCGGGCGGCAAGCCTAGGGGGCGGCGCGAGCCGCCTTATAGAAAAGGGAAAAATTAATTTATCATTGAATTAATATAATACATAAATATTATTCTAAATATTATCATTTAAATAATACTATTCTAATATTATTTGAATATATGTACTATTCTAAATATTATTAATTATATTTCAAATTCAAATTTTATATACACAACTTATTCAGGCCACAACCAGTGGCAAGTATAACAGTTTCTTGTTTGAACTCGTCTTAAGCTATTTTTCACGTCGGTCGCGAGGAAGATTTTACAGGAAAATACTCGTCTGTGGTCAAAGCATATAAATACACGCACCGGGATAATTTCTTTTATTTTAATTTTAAACGTGTAATCGTGTAAATCGCAACAGCTTAAAAAGTTTTTGTTTGATATCCTGGTTAGAGAGACAGTAAAAATTAAAGGTGAGTACATACGTTAATTTGATTATATTTTGCTTTTGCGCGGTTAAATAAAATTTAAATAATATTTTGTTAAATTAAATTTATATTGTGTAACAAATTTATAACTTAAATAATAATACCAACATAATAACAATAGTAAAACATTTTTCTTTTTTTTATTAGTAAAATATAGTTTAATTAAAGATTAGCATAATCTTAATATTTTTTTGTTTTGATTAAAAATGTTGAAATTTTCAGACAAAATAAAAAATTTTGTAAAGTTTCCTTTCAAAAGTTGGTATTTTTCGAAAAACAAAGCTTAATTAATTTATGCTTCTTTAAATCTTCGAAAACAAAATTTTTTCGACGAATCATAACTTGGATTCATTTTTTTTTGGTAGATGTCTGATAATCGAAAAAGGCTTTCTGGCGCACAGTACAGAAAAAGAAAGCGTGAAAAGGAAGAATTAGTTCAAAAGGCTAGTGGTTCACTCGAAACGTTTTTAATCTCAACAACATCACAGGAGGCACCATCAAGTTCCCAAGCTCGAGATGTAAATGTGACGGAGACTGAATTCATAGTGGTCAGTAGCGGGGAAAAAAAGGAGGACTCGTCGAATACCAAAACTACAATGGAAGCAGGTGTTTTATTAAAAGAACAAAGTCCTGAAGAAGTAAGTTTTGAAAATGAAAATCTTCATGTTCATGAGGATCCTAACTATTGGCCTGCTGTTTTATTGGATAAAATTAAATTAACTCTGATAGACTTAGGGCCTACCCAACTGACAGAAGCTGATATAACGTTTCCTTTAAATAAATACAATAGAGGTTTCTCGTCTATTTATTATAAAAAAAAACTGTGTAATGGGGAAATAATTCCAAGAGTTTGGCTGGTGTATTCTAAATCAAAAGACTGTGTATATTGTTTTCCTTGCAAAATATTTAAAACTTTTTCTAGTGGTTTATGTAGTTGAGGGTTATAATGATTGGAGACATTTAAGTTAGGTTATAGAACGACATGAAAAATCAAAAGGTCACATTTGTAATACAAAATCTTGGATTGATCTAAAACAATCAATTTCTTCTAAAACGACAACTGATTCACTAAATGAGAAATTAATAAGCATGGAAAAAGATAGATGGGTTTCTGTTTTAAAAATTATAATTTATATTGTTAAGGAGGCACCATCAAGTTCCCAAGCTCGAGATGTAAATGTGACGGAGACTGAATTCATAGTGGTCAGTAGCGGGAAAAAAAAGGAGGACTCGTCGAATACCAAAACTACAATGGAAGCAGGTGTTTTATTAAAAGAACAAAGTCCTGAAGAAGTAAGTTTTGAAAATGAAAATCTTCATGTTCATGAGGATCCTAACTATTGGCCTGCTGTTTTATTGGATAAAATTAAATTAACTCTGATAGACTTAGGGCCTACCCAACTGACAGAAGCTGATATAACGTTTCCTTTAAATAAATACAATAGAGGTTTCTCGTCTATTTATTATAAAAAAAAACTGTGTAATGGGGAAATAATTCCAAGAGTTTGGCTGGTGTATTCTAAATCAAAAGACTGTGTATATTGTTTTCCTTGCAAAATATTTAAAACTTTTTCTAGTGGTTTAGTTGAGGGTTATAATGATTGGAGACATTTAAGTTAGGTTATAGAACGACATGAAAAATCAAAAGGTCACATTTGTAATACAAAATCTTGGATTGATCTAAAACAATCAATTTCTTCTAAAACGACAACTGATTCACTAAATGAGAAATTAATAAGCATGGAAAAAGATAGATGGGTTTCTGTTTTAAAAATTATAATTTATGTTGTTAAATTTTTAGCCAGTCAAAATTTGAGTTTTAGGGGTGAAAATAACAAGATATATGAGCAACAAAATGGAAACTTTTTAAAATTAATTGAAACAATTGCAAACTTTAATGATACGATATCCGATCATATTAACAGGATTAGAAGGACTCCATCAAATATGCCTCATTATTTAGGTGTTCATATTCAAAACGAACTAATTTCCCTTCTGGGAGAGAAAATAAGACATGAAATTATATCTATGTTAAAAGCTAGTAAATATTTTTCTATTATTTTAGATTCGACTCCTGATGTAAGTCACAAAGACCAACTTACTGTTGTAGTAAGGTTTGTTTTATTAAATAATACATCAAAGCAAATAGAAATTAGGGAGCATTTTTTGGGATTCGTTTCAATATCAGATTCGACAGGACAAGGCTTAACCAATGTTTTATTGGATTTTTTGGAGACTCACAACATTTGTTTAGGAGATTTAAGGGGGCAGGGTTACGATAATGGTGCGAATATGAAGGGTCGCAATAATGGTTTACAAAAAAAATTCTTGAATTAAACCCTAGAGCTTTTTACGTGCCTTGTGCGGCCCATAGCTTAAATTTAGTTGTTAATGACGCTGCAAAAGCGTCTTTAGAAATTACAAATTTCTTTGCTATTGTGCAGGAACTTTACGTTTTCTTTTCTGCATCGACTAAGCGTTGGCAAGTTTTAAAAGATGAAATCCCAACTTTATCATTAAAACCTCTTTCTAGTACTAGATGGGAAAGTAGAATAGATGCTTTGAAAGTTCTTAGATACAATTTGGCAAAAATATATGACGGTTTATTTGCACTTTATTCTGATAATAGCAGAGACCCTAAAACCAGAAATATGGCAAATTCATTACTCTTAAAAATCAAGTCGTTTAAATTTATTTGTTCTATTATTACATGGAATAATGTGTTAACAAAAATTAATATTGCAAGTAAAGTGATGCAGGAGTCAGATTCTACACTACCTAATATCGTTTTAATCTTGGAGCAGACGAAAACTTATTTATCTAATATTAGGTCAAATGAAGGTTTTAATGATATTTTAGAAGAGGCCAAAAAAATTGCCGATGATATCGACGTGACCCTTCGTTTCCTCCGATTAATATTGTGAGACCCCGAACAAAAAAGCGATTATTTAATTACGAGTGTGAAGACGAGGCACCTAAAGACCCGGCTGACCAATTGAAAATTAATTTTTACTTTGTAATATTGGACACCGCATTATCAAAATTGGAAGAAAGGTTCGAGCAAATAAAGCAGCATGATACATTGTTTAATTTTCTTAACAACCTATATAATTTCCTTCAAATGGATAAATCAATTAGATTTGCAAAATGTAAAGCTCTAGAGAATAGTTTATGTGATCCATGTAAAAATCAAAAAGATATTTTAGCTCAAGATTTATATGATGAAATTGACAATGTTGCACCCTATATTTCCTCTGAAATGAACGCATTGAATGTTATTAACTACCTATTCACAAATAACCTCATCTATCTATTTCCAAACTTAGTAATTTCTATACGAATTTTCTTAACATTACCTGTCACAGTAGCTAGTGGGGAAAGAAGCTTTTCCAAACTTAAAATAATAAAAAATTATCTACGATCCACAATGGGACAAGAAAGGCTTTCAGACTTATCCATTATTAGTATTGAAAAAGAGCTGTCAGAAAATATAGATGTGTCTAACATTGTTAAGACATTTGCATTAAAAAAGGCTAGAAAAGCAAACTTTACTGTATAACTTATTAGTAGAAATAGTAGATATGTTAGCATCCTTGCCTGTATGTATGAATTATGTATTTATTTCTTTATTACATTACAAATAAGTTGTAACATTATATTCTATTAAATAAACTGTGTATATTTGTACAATTTTTTTAACTTAAATTTACTTTATCTTTTTTATTTGTAAAGTTTTAACAACTTTGGGGGAAGGGGTTGGGTTAGGGAAGGGGCGGCAAAATTATTCTCGCACCCGGGCGGCAGATACCCTAGGAACGGCCCTGGGTGAAATTTAAAAATTTTGTCTTATTTTTTTGATAATAGTTTAAAGATTATATAGTGAAAATTTAAAAATGAAATATTAATAATTGCCGGAGATACTGCGAGTTGAGCCTAAAAAAGTATTAAAAATAAAATGAATAAAAAATGCGAAATTTTTTTTTCGCATTTTTCACTTTGACGCCATTTTGTGTAATGTTCCTCCATTTCTAGGTAAAAAATAACTTTATATTCGTATTCGGCATTCCGCGACCTCGAAAACATAAGAAAAACCTAAAACTAGACATTAGTACGACGACGTGGTCACATATTGCTATTTGTACGCGACTTTTTGGGGGTGTCCCGCTAATAGCCTTTGATGCTTTTTTGAACAACCAGCGCGTCGGCATTACAAAGAGTTTGGCGGTAAATGTTTGTACATGTTTTTTATTGTAGTATTTGAGAAGTTAAGTTATTAAATTTATTGTGAAAAGTTCTTAGTTTGAAATACGATTTAGGTATAGCAGATTGGTAGTGTGTTTCTGGAGTGTCTTTCCAATAAAAGATTTTTTTTGGCTTTTTACCTTTGAATATTTTGTGCTTGTGCTAGTGAATATTGTGTTTTACGTGTTAAGTATTTACCTTTTCATCTAATGCAATAAAATAAAAAATCTCTAAGAATGTATGCTTAATTTGTAAGAGAATCAAATAATTTACTGCAGCTATTAAAAGGTCGTGGGGCGGATTTTTTTTATTTTCTAACCCACACGTTGTCTCGGTTACACCGGGTTTAGAGGTGATGTGATGATGTATTTTTTATATATTAAAAAATAAAAAAATATATTTTATTAAATTTAGGTCATGCTGAAAAATTTTATACGAAATACAAAATTGTGCTTAATAAAGTCAAGAGTTCAAAGTGTTATTTTTATAAAACATGTCATTCTTGACGCAAACATAGATGAAAATTAACGGCCAGTGTATCCAACGCTAGAATGGTCTAATTTGGCAACCATAAGTTTTAAACTGACAAGTGTATGTGTAAGACAACTAAGTTTTATATTACGAATTTGTTTGTTAATTTTTGCGCAAACTTATAAAGAAAGGGACAATTTTAGTATTTGTTGCCCCAAATAATAGAACTAAATTCATTCTAGCAACACGTTTAGATATAAAAATATTTTAGAAACCAAGCAAATCGCTTAAATATTATAACTTATCAGTTTTTAATGACGACTTATTAACAATGACAGGACAAAACCCTATCAAAACCTAACTGATCCACCAGAAGATCTTAATTTAAACCAGTAGGTTACGAAATCTGAAACATTTTTGGTGAATCTGAACGTAATTGTTTGAAGTCACTCACTCTGTATACATCTGATAAATAAGAACTATTTTTCTGTTACGTAGTTTTTGAGTTTTCGCATCAAACAGATAGACAGACTTATCGCGACAGAAATGATTTTTCTGTAACCTTGGGATCCCAAATTGTAAAGATCTGAACAAATCTCAAGAAGAAAGTTTTAATCGATTACAATACCTAGGGGAGACCGGTGACAATTGTAACAAAAAACACATGTGATTTTTTACAACCTTACCCGTCAGTTCTAACTTATTGATTTTTTTTTGAGGATGTCCCCGAGCTTTGTAAGTAACCTAATAAATTCATAATGTAGAAAAAATATCTAGTTTCTTGTGTAGAAAATATAATTCAAGTCAATGACAAGTGTTTCAATTGACACCCGACTGGTGGCAATTGTAACGGACACAGGTGTCAGTAGTAACAGTACGTACAAACATTATTGTATTTTATTTTAAATATCCTATTTGAATACAAATAATAACATTAAAAAGTAAACAAAGAGTTACACAAATACAAAAGTAGTTTTTCTGTTGTTAAAGTCGACAAAAATATACTAAAAAACAAGCATGACAAATTCGTAACAATCTGTATTAGTAACTTCTATTAAAATATAAATAACAATATTTGAAAATATACAAAATGCAAAGTAAAATATTCTTTTAAAATGACAAATGTTAGATAAGAAACGTGGGTATGTTAACATTACTAAAATACCTTACTCTTCACCTGAGTTAAGTATATCGTTCGTGCGGAAGAAGACTGTTTTAACTCAAAATTTTTGGCTTAGACTCTTATGGGAAAAATTTACAAATTATTAATTCTAAGTTAATATACGAGTATTTTTTCTTCCGTATGCACGGTATGGGGTCTCCACAAATGTTTGGTTTCATATTGTAAAGGGTTCTATAAAGAAATACATTATGATGATACACACTTTTTACATTGGTTTCATTTGTAACATGTTACAATCGTCACCTTGATTCATGTTACAATTGACACCAAAGGACATATATGATTTGTTTACATTATTAAACTATGTAATCTAATTCCTAAAGTGTTCTTATTATAAGATTATATAGTCAATATAATCCATATTTCAGTGGTATATTTTAAATATGTATTGAAAATATGGTTAAGAAATTATTTACAAAAGAAAATAAAAATAAATACTTACTTTTCGTGTTGAAAGTCACGTTTCAGATCGTAACAACAGTATTCATCAGGATTCTTAAAGCAACTAACACGCTAAAGAAAGCTCTATCAACAACCGTTGAACATGTGTAACTCGGTTCGCGATAATCCGGCGGTGGGCGGACGTATACTGAATGTTACAATTGACACCTGTTACAATTGTCACCGGTCTCCCCTACTTCTTGCTAGCTAGTAAAGAAAAACATATACATATTATGTAGATTACATAAATCAGCAATCTTTTACTAGGTACTCAAAATTGTTAGAGATCAGTATAATCAGTATATATCAGGAACACCTACAGCACATAATTAGTACCTATATGAATATATTTCTGGTCTTTTCTAATTTTGCACAGTGTTAATAGAACTGCCCATCTATTAATACATACTGTAAATAATGTAAATAATTTTAATAAAGTTCTAATAAACATTCATGTACTTTTTATATTACCCTCGTAATACTGGGGGCTAAATAAGAAAACCCAAAGATTGAAATAATACAATTCCGGCGAACATGGACTGCTTGACCGGCGGTAGTGAGGTACTTACCTACCTATTCTTACTTAAAAATGCGTTTCGTATTATCGGTAAATTAGGGGATTGGTGGTTGCCAGTTTACAGGGATTTTTGTATTTTAGGATTTTATAGTCTGCAAGCGCAAGGCGCACGGTGCCCTCTTGGTAGGAATAGAGCAACATAATTCAACTTCAAATTTGGTTTTAATATATCGCTCACCGAGTTCTATAGTGGCATAACTCAATAAATACACTTCTTAAATATTTAAAGATTTAAGTTTCAAAGAACAAAACTAAGATTTATTTACCCCTTAAAAAATTTCAATTAACTAAAAGTTAATAAATATTAAATTATTAGCGGGCAGAACATAATTTTTACAAACTCGAGCAATATTTTAGTACTTTGATAAAGTTATGCCATTATTGAATTATATTATTATAAGCCGTGGTGTATTTTGTGTTAATGTGTCAGTTTAATTCTGACTCAAAAAAATACTTTTGCTAAACAAAATGAAACAAAATAATTTTTTGTAATCTATATTTGTTCTTTTAAAAAACAGGTAAAAACAGGTTTTTTTTTCTAGTTATTTGTTACACAACTGACATTACATTTTGCACGCACTAACAATAAAAAAGTAACTTACTGGTATTTTTAGGAACACTACCTACTTTATATTTACCTTATTCTGGACAAAGAACACATTATTATTAAACTAATAATTATTGTCAACAATATTAACTAATGCCTAAAACTTGCTTTGGTATAAGGTATAATACTAAAACATAAATCTTCAAACCTATCTTAACTTTACGAAACTAACAAAAAAAAACTTTTTTAAACTTATTTTCTTACCTACAAGGAATCATAAATTATTGTTTAGTTTATTTATTAATAAAAGGTAAATTTCTGTAAAAATCACTGTGATTCTTTATTATAGCGTTTGATCTAACCAAGAACATTAGGTCTTCATATTTATTTTTCGAGATGGGTATCTTCTCTGCATAAGCAGTTTCTAAATTATAGCCCTCAAAACCTAAAAGTGGAGTTATAGGATTTCTTGTACGCCTCTGTTTGGTTATGTGTACCTCTTTAAAATCAGCGTCTTTAAAAGACGTTTTATAAAAGAACATGTCAGTGTGTTCTTTTTCTACCTTGAGAACTGAGATGTCACCAAACTTAAAGTTCTCCCCTTTAGTATTTATGCTACAGTTTAAAACTGTTTTTTCTGTTAGCTTTTTCAGATCAACGAAGTCTTCGTGTGTAAATTCGATGACTTTATAGGGAGTTCCAGTTTTTTTTGCTGTTTGCACCAAGGTAACATATTGCGCAGGAGTATAAATTGGGCCGGATTTTAAGGCTCTTTTAATATTTTTCTCTATCAGCGAATGGACATTATCTCCCTCGTTCTGTGTGTGCCCTGTCACTAAATATTTGTGACTTATTGATTTAATTTTATAATTTGCAACTGCATAGAGAAAAGCAGCAAGAATAAATTTATTTTTTTGCTGACCGGCACAGTTATCTGAGTACAACACAATTTCTAAATTTTGAGAATTAGCTTTCTCTGCAGTTTCTTTCAAAAAATCTAAAAGACAAGTTCCGATCTCTGTTGCTCCTCTTTTCCCTTCTCCCTCGTGCCACATAAAGCAATAAACACTTCCTTGGCCTTTTTTTTCGAGTTCACAAACAGTAAAATTATAAGTTGATAATTTTGATTTATAATAAAAGGATGATACTTGGCCACGAGGAGTGGGCAGAGCAGCTTGTAGATCAAAACAGGCTACTTTGTAATCGGAGGAAATCAGATTCTTGTCTTTATTTTTTTCTTCTCTGCTTAAACTTTTTTCTTCTTGGTGCCTTTGATATTCCTCTTCAACTTTTCTTTTTTCCCCATTACTCGAATTCTGATATGACACACACGTTTGACATTGATCTTTTTTCGGAGTAAAGAAGGCTATGTTAAATTCGTGATTAAAAATATCTCGATACATAGAAAATTTAGCGAATGGTTTATTTTCTTTTTGGCGATCAGATTTGTAGTCTCTATATAACTGAGCAATAGTTTTTCCTCCCTCAATATAAACTTTTTCGCTATGAGCACGAACGTAGTGACTCTCTATTGTGGGAATTGATGAGATATGTGATTTGATACCATTCTTAATATCTTGGGAAACTGTTTTGTGGTTCTCATGTTTTCCCCTAAGATCTTCTCCTAGCGAACCATCAAGTGTCTTGGAAATAACAGTCCGGATACATCGGTTTGTTATCCCTAATGTTGACACAAAAAATGGCTTGCACACTCGTATTTTTGTTTGATTTTTCATAAAGTAAAAGGCGTGATTATTTACTCTGTTTTTTTCTTGTGTTCGCTTAACATCTTCCATTAAAGTGACTATATAGGTGCGCTGCTTATTAATATCTCCCATAGCCCAGTAGTTTTCAAAAAGAACTTTCCTCTCTTGATCAGAAAATTTAGTCGTGCATTTTTGTTTGCATTTTGCTATATCGCAGGGTGGTTTAATTGATCTTGCTGTAACATCTTGCTTATTTTTGTAAGTTTTATAACCCTTGCCACTATTTCTTAAACGCTTAATGCAATTTTTAGTCCAGGTAGATGGATTGCGTTTTCTTTTTCTGCTTTTATGTCTAGTGTCAGATTCTAGAGGTACATGTTTAGTGTCGTGTCCAGTAATAGTTTGGATATGTTCAGTTTCTGAATCAGATGATGGTGATGATGATAAATCTTCGTTATAATTGGGATCCTTAACTGAGTCGTCTGAACTGAAATCGCTATGAGAATTTGATTCTGAAGAGTCAGAGGAGCTGCTAGAATTAGAGGATGAACTAGAGGATCTCTGTTTACTACACCCAGGATAATCTTTGCATTGTGACACGGTATGCAAGGCCGGCACTGAAAGATAATAAAAACGTTATGTGAAAAAAACTAAATAAAAGAAAAACCAAAATTACCTGCTGTTTCTCTATTTGAAACGATTTCCGAACTAATGGGGTATTGTACGTTTGAAGCTATTGCATAAGTATGTACATCAGAATCATCGCTTTTACAAGTCTCTGTTGGCAAATCTAAAAATGGAAATTAACATTAAATATTCCAAAACAAGCAAAAACATAAAACTTACTGTCTTGATTAATATTATGTTCTTCTTCTGTCCTTAAACACAGTCCTGTAGTGCTAGGCTCAGGAATGGTAGCTGTTAACTTGCTCACCATTGAATCTAAAATAAAATAAAAATAGGAGATGTAATATTAGTAATAAGTATCTAGAAACGTGAAGAGTATACGTGAGTGTGAGCTGTAATTTAAAAACACCCAACTGTAATACATATTTAAAAGACTTAATTGCGGCACTAAAAAACACTACAGTTAAATATTGAGAAAGGACAATTTACCCTTGTTTTTTTCAGTTAAAATACCAGAAGTATCGAGTCTAACAAAGGAGCTTTCAATCGAGTTGCAACTATCCAACTTAATATCTTCTTGAGATTTGTCTAAAACAAAAATGATAAATTCCGTTATTTTAAAGCACAAATTAACCACACAATTAAATTAATGGTCTTTTTCTCTTAACAGTTATTGCGAGAGGCAGACTTTTACAAATTATTAATTTTTTTTTGAATTTTCCACCATACATACTAAAAAAATATCTTACTTTCTTTATTAACCTCTGAGTATAATAGTTCTGAATTATCGTGACTAATGGTTTCCAAGCTGTCTACTGGTCCTTCTAAAAAAACAAAATGTATTTTTCTTTATCAAAACCCAAATTATCTCAAAGTTTAAAATTTATTAATATTATTATATTAATTTATTTACCACCTACCCTCTGATATTTTTCTAATGCTTTCTTGATGTAATAATTTTTCATTTAATATCACTCTCCATTCTGAACGGGGGTCTTTTTGCAGCCTATAAGCAAAATGTTACATTTTAAATATTAAAAATTATGTTTTTCATTACATAGGTAACCAAACCATTATATTTTCTTATGAATATGAAATTACCTAATTCCTAGTGCTGCCAGCATTTTGTCTGACCGGGATAATGCCATTTTGCCTAGAAAAGAAAAAACTCTAAATAGCGTGTTATTGCAAAGTACTTGCAGATGTAATAAGTTACATTAAACAGTACATGTGCAGAAAAAACCTAATTATTTTTTTAAATACACACAAAAAATAAAAATTCAATATTGGCATAATATAAAAAATACTAACGCAAAGAAAATTCTGTACTGGCTCAATATTGGAATATGTGTGTTGAATCAATTATATACTGGCACAATTATAAATGTGTCGGTATTAGACAACCAAACAGAACATAATTTTTTGTAACTTTTTGGCACAAAATTAAAAGCGGATTAGGTGTATAAAATCTATACCGGCACAACTTTAAATGTGCCACTGTTTACTGAAGTAAATTCAACAAAAAAGAAAATTTATTTGTCATAATTATAAAAATGCTAAACTAAAAACATGCAATACTGGCACAATTCCAAAATGTGTCAGTATTAATTTATTAAACATAATTTATAACGAGAAAACTTACCGTCACAATTATAATGTGTCACTGTTTCACCTACACTCACTCTAAACACGACAAAAGTTGCCGGCAGACTAAACATGTGCCGGTGTTGCTCGCATATATTGAACTAAAATCTTAAAAAGCATGAGTGGCACAGCGCCATCTGGAGGGTTTTAGGTGAATTATCTTTGTGCCTGTTTAACTTAAGATATAAACGAAAGCCGCCCGATTTCAAATACAAGGTTAACTAAAAGTGTGTTTTTTTTTACTTGTGCCACTATAGAACTCAGTGAGCGATATGATCATTTTCTCATTTAAGACATCGAGGCGACATCTGACAGAAAACCTCAACTAGCCGTTTAAATATTCCCCCGTTAATGTACCTTACGTGTTACTGTAGACGAAAAACGAAATAGTGTGTATTTTCAAATTTTGTTATACCTAACGTCATTTCTTAAGTGAAGTTCTGTGAAAAGACTTTTGCAGTTTTTTCGCTTAATTGTAACTCACCATTTAAAGTCTGTCATAACCTATCCGTCAAGTATGACCGTTAAACTTGGTAATATTATCAAGAAAAAATCCTTGGAGTACCTTTCGGATACGATTCAGCATAGTAACATTTCTCATGTGCCATCTCAAATGCCTCTTACGTTTGCATGAGGAGTCCGTATGAGTCCACGCTTCCGCACCCAGGGTATGTGGAGAGTAATATCGAAATTATATAACAATGGAGGACTCGATTCGATTCGTGTTTGGATGTTGAGCTGCATGTTGCATAATACACTCCACATCCGATTGAACGTACTTCTGGCTTTCTCTATTATGCATTTTATTTCCTGTGCGTGGTCCTGATTAAGATTACAACCGAGATATGAGATTTGGCCCTGTTTGCGCCAGCTCCGTATCATTGACGTAAAACTGAGTATTGTTGGTGTTAGTTTTACTCACAATAAGAATTGAGTATTTTTATAATTAACTTTATCCCATATAACTCGCTAACATCAACAACTCTATTTATTAATCTTTGAAGGCTTTCAGGTATATTGGCCAGTAACACGGTATCGTCTGCTTATCTCTCAGATTGTTAATGATCTGTGCGTTTATAGAAATCCCATCTTCAGCTTCTTGGAATGTCTCTTTGAACATTAAAGAGTAACCATAATGCATTGGTGCAATAATGGACTTAGTCATACATAGATTTATAAACAAGGAGGAGATACCATTATTTACATTTTAGAGCAATTATTCAGATTCCAGGGTTACTCTTAATCTGGCCAGCTAGATGCTCTCCACTTACTTTTTGAGAACGGCTGCGGCCATGCTTTCAGTTATGATTTCTGTAGATCTAACCAACAGTTGACCAGTTTCATATATTTTGTTAAATAATTTTGTCAAGAACTTACTTTGGTCGGCATCGAAAAGCTTCAAAAGTTCAGCGTTAATCGTGTAGAATCTCATCTGTCATCCACTGACTGACTCCGTTCTTTTGTCCGTTTGTAGTTTATTTTTTGTTATATGGTAATGACATTTTTGGTTTTGTCTCTTCAGTTTCTATGTAGTTGTTTTCCTAAGGTATTTTTTATTTTGTTGTTTAATTCTTGTTCAACTCCCTTGTTCAGAGGATCGTTTTTAAGCTTCTGAACCTCTGTTGCTTTGCATGGTAATCCTTTTTGTACTTTTTTTAAACGTGTTCTAAATCTGGCTGATAGGAGTATGTGGTCTAAATGAATATCTGCACCTGGATATCTTGGCTGATCTGACTTTCTGAAACGTCTATTCATTATGATGTAATCAATTTGATTTCTGATAATTCTTTCTGGAGTATCAGCCTGGGATTTCCATGTATACGGCCTTCTCGGTGGTAGCCCTTACCATTGCTATTTGTAATAATATCCAAATAATCCTGGCTAGAGTCGGATTTTAAGATTTTTTTGAAAAACTTTTTTTGCCACTGAAACAGAATCCTTTAAAACAAAAATACGTTGGTAAGTAAGAAGAAAAGTAAAAATAATCATGTTCCTGAAAACAGAGATGAAGTTTTATAATAATATTGTTTTGAATGTTTATCTGCAAAATATTTAAAATATTTTTAAAACACGTTATTAATAGTATTTGGAAATTACCTTTTTATAATTATTATTGTCGAATTGTATTCCAAAATAAACAAATATGATATATATGATTTTAGTTCATTGGCAAATCTCGGGTCAGCAGAAATATTGAACTAAGTACTTAACTTAACATTATAAACAATATTTAACTTGATCTTGACTGAAATTATTAGAAGCAAATATCTTTTTCAAAATTTATGACAGTGGCGTATTATCGAACAACCCAGGAACATTATTTTAAAGGTACGAATTAGCTTCTACCAAAGAAAATAATAGCTAGTGCGTAGCTATTATTTTCTTTGCTTCTACGTAGGTACTACACAATTTATAAACTTTTTTCACACTTCGTCAGTTGTTGGCGATCAGAAAGTTGATAATTTTATTTACTTTATTGTAAAAAGTTGGTTCGTAAATACTTTTGTTGCTTATGTATGAAAAATTTACCTCAGTGGCAGCAGTCACAAATATGAACTAAAACCAGGTGTTCTCTTCTCCAAAACCAAAGTTTTTTCTCAGTTTTTTCCCTTGCGCATGTAAGAAGGGAATTAGTTGCGCCGCTTGACCTATTTCTTGTCTGTTAAAAACATTTGAGGGGAGGCGCAAGACCATAATTATGAATGAATCTAAAAATGTATTCGCAGTTCTGTCAGGTACACATGAAACAGGGAAATCTGTAGTGGTGCTCGACATTTTGTATCTTTTCAAAACAATTTAAAGTAGTGATATAGGCAAAAAATCTGAGTTTCAGCAAATCTGATTATAAAGTACCTTGCTCGATTTTTTACCTTTAAATAAATTTTAAAAAATAAAAATGTCAAGGGCAGCGAAAGTATACCTTCTTTTATGCGCATGAGAAATCTGTAAAAAAAATTGTAGTTTTAGAGAAGAGCTTACCTACTTAAAAAAAGATCGACAACTTGAATATGGCTCAACTGGTTGTTGGTAACCTTATGATTTATATATTATGTGCCTTTTTGTTTATCCCAGGTCAAACCGAGAAAACCCAAGCACTCACTTTTCTCTGCTTTTTTCGTTCCTCTAATCCAGTTTTTTCCGGGCCAAAGAAGAGCAAAATAAATAAAGGAAATAAAGGGGAGAGGACAATTTTACGGATAACCCTATCATAATAATCCTAGCCTCGTCAGCGTTAACGAGCACAAGGTGGTATTACTTTCATAAAGTAGTCTATGTAATTTAATCTTCGCAGCGTTAACGGGCACGAGACAGGACTACAATAGACCCAGACGTTTTGGTGGGATCTACACTAAACCTTGCCTCGTCAGCGTTAACGGTAACACGGTAGGCATTCGTCTATTTGGATAACTTTAATCCTGCCAGCGCGAACTGGCACGAGACAAAACTATGTTAACCGTTTCATGGATCAAACTGGGAGAAAAAGCATATAAACGTAAAAATACATTGTGAAAATAACCTGAAAAAAAGCAGTAATAAACGCAAAAAAACTGTTACGAGGAACTTATCAACGAAAACGAACCAGGTGCCTCCACCAAAGGACACGTATACGCTTAAGACACGGCGCATTCACCAAAATGTCACGTCGGGGTTTTAAAGGTAGATAAATTATAGCAAATCTTACCAAAACACATACAGGTTGTTTGGTTACGAACGGACTATACCTTAGCAGTGGCTTTCCTGACTCAATTTAGGTCGATTTAACCTTAGTACAAAAGTTGATAATAAGATATATGCAAGGTATTAAAGTTAAAATTTGTACCGATATGTTTTGAAAGGTACTAACTAAATTCACAAAATTTTGGTAGGCGGATTTTTTTCGAATTGAAAAAGCAAATCCGTTCTCAAGAGTGCTGTATTTTGAACGATTTGTTTCAATTATTAGAAGATGTTCCCTTACACGTTCGTCTTGGCATGTGGTACTTACATGATGGCGCTCCGCTACATTATCCCCACGAAGTACAAAATACCTTAAATACGGTCCTTCCTCGCCCCTGGATTGGGCGAAGGAGTGAACATCCATCAGGGGCGTGCGGTGAAATTTGGGAGAAGGGAAGCAATTTCCAAAAACTTACCTATTTATAGAGTAATTGGATTCTTCTATCATTTTGTGCAAACTCGTCTATAACTTCGTTGTAGAAACGCGGATTCTGCGACATTTCCTTAACAAGATTATTTTCAATTGCTAATACGGATACATTGGAAAGTCGACCTTGCCCTGTCGAATTTCGCAAATAAGTCTTGATACGTTTAAGCGCAGAAAAATTACGTTAAACACTAATTCACATAATTTTATTACCTCTGGATATGCCTTAACCAGTGCAGTTTGTCTCAAAAATGTCAATAACTCATTTGCATTTGTTTTTTATCAATATCTTCGGTGTCATACAAAGCTGTAAGTTCGGAACGTAACAATGTCAAAATATTGTCCATAATGACGCATCAAAGATTTTAATTGGTTTTCCGGAAATTGTTTTCCTTTAAACGCGCTAAAATTACAGAAAACGGTTTGTCCAACAAATAACACACCACGCAAGTACACAACTGTACAGTTTGAACACTTTCAACCACCGAAACATGATTTTCCTGGAAATCAGCTGATGTAGACGGAATCGCCATCCTCAACACCTAAAAAATGTAAGTAGTTAATCAATCCGAGTAACTGCTTATTCGATAGCAAACCGCCCGCAACTTGAACTCTCCACTTTTGCATTTGACCCCGAAATTTGTTTATCTAGAGGGCAATAAGCAAAGCAATTTAAGATTTAAATACAGTCGAGATGGAAGGCGGCGAGATCACGATGCAGTGCGCGATAGCGCTATCATCTCTGATGGGAGGAGAAAGACGGGAGACGTATGAAGAAGACACTGGCTCACTGGCTGCACTGTTATTAATACAACAGAGACAGAGTAATGTGATATTGTTTAAGTTGGTGGGTAACACTCAATTAGTATTTTTTTGGAGGCTTGCTTGACCTACATTTATTTAGGATGAGATGAATTTATTATGAAATAAAAAATTAATTAAATTATGACGATTTTATTTGACTTTTATTCCTCTATATGTTAGGGGAAGCAATGCTTCCCTTGCTTCCATGGACCGCACGCCCATGACATCCATGGCCTCCCTGACTTGAATCAGAGCTGGGCAGTAGTTAACAACAAAAGTAGTTAACTACGTAGTTAACTACTTTTTATGTAAAAGTAGTTGTATTCTTACTACTTTTTTTCTCCTAGCAGTTATACTCCATTATTTTAAGTCTGCATAAAATATTCGCAAAAAGTAGTTAACTACTCAGTGCTAACTACTTTTACTAGTTTTAACTACTTTTGTGTAATTTAACTACTTTTTAAAATATTTAGCTATTTCCCTAGGTATATTACGTTCTCGGAAACTTTTCGTCTGACGTTTCCAGTGCAGTAAGCGATAAGCAAACCTAATGTAGAATTTGCAGGATTTGAAAGTTTTCGATTTTTTTTTTAAATACCTCCTATTCCTGTTACATAATAAGTTTTAGTTTTGTACCAAAAAGAAACTGTGTTAATAATTTATGTTTGAATTTAAGTCAGTGGACCGCTAACTTCAAATAATGTTTAAATATTAAAAACTTTTTATTTTATTTTGAATTCTTTAATTTTATTATAGGTTCAAGTCATTTTTTTAATCATTTTTGTAACTATGGCTACGGCAATGGTTTTTGGAGCCACACGGTTCATGTTTAGTTTGGTTTGTAGGTAAAAAGTAGTTAAATATTAGTAGTATTACTACTTTTTTGAAGAAGTAGTTTAACTACCAAGTAGTTAAACTATTTTTTAGATAAAGTAGTTAGTATGACTACTAACAGTATAACACTCCACCACTTTTTTCAAGTAGATTGCCCACCTCTGACTTGAATCCACTTGATTTGTACTTCTGGGGACACATAAAACATCTTGCGGATTCAGCTGCAGTCATCAATATACCAGATGAGCTTTGGCAAAGGATAATAGCTGCAGCAAACGCCGTTTGAAATTTACATCCAATTTTTACAGTTAGGAGAAATATTTTAAAAAGACATCGCAAATGTATCGAAGCAAACGGTGGGCATTTTGAACATTTGCTGAAAAATCATTGAATTTATTTACCTTGCACCATGTTAATTATTTATTTTTAAGCAGGTCTTCAAAATGCTCATTTGTGGCAGTTTATTTTTTCACTGTTCATTAGTGTTTTATTTTGGTTTTTATTATCTTCACTTGATGTTTGCATTTCCATAAAAATGTTTATCGTTTGCTAATTTTTTATTTCTTATTTATTCTGTGTACCACCGAATTCAAATAAATTTTCCTCAAAAATAGTTGCTTCTTGCGACATTAATAAATTATACCTTTTTTAAGTAAAAAAGGTAAAGGAATAAGAATTTCTATTCAGAATTTGTGTACACTAAAGCACAAAAAGTTGGGACGTTTTCAAATGGCAGTTAATGCCGTATGTGGTGCCCCCTACAAAATACAGCAAATTTGAGAACGGATTTGCTTTTCCCATACCAAAAAACCCCCGGCTACCAAATCTAATTTATTTAGTATCTTCCACAACATCGATAAAAATGTTAAACGAAATTTTAACTTAAACATCCTGTATCTCTCTTATTATCAACTTTTGTTGATAAGTTAAATCGACATACATTGAGCTAGAGAAGCTACTGCTAAGGTATGGTCTATTCGTTACCAAATACCCTGTATATTAAGTAGTAAAGACAAGAAACCTAATATTAATATCACAAAATCAAGCGACCTTAACTTTACTATTTACATCCAGTTGTAGGGCTTGCTTCTTACAGTGCGTTCGGGGAGACACTGACTCATCCGGTGCTTACGACATCGGTGCCAAATGGCACCGATCGATCCGTTGAATCGATACGGATATACAACTACGGGCGCACTACTATGGATATTATTGCATTCCGCTGGTCTGATATTAAAATGGTCAAGAACAGTTTATACAAAAAATATAAACTGGTTAGGGTTCATAAAATAATCGCGAAGCCAATGATCTCCAATTATTGTAGCACGTGAAATGGTTTCCAAAATTAAAGCAAATAATGTAATAGAATGTGTGAATGTTTTGAAAAATATGAATTTATGACAAAATCTTTCTATGATCTATCAAAATAATGATAAATTAATATGAACCAGACTAACTGAAAGCCCACATGAAGCTTGAAATATGATTGAACATTTATTATAAAGTTTAGTGGCGGAAACACTAACTACCATAGTAAACACTTTTTAGCAATAACCATTATTTCAGGTTCTTGTTCTGAGTATATGTCAATAATTATTTCATCTTTTTATGTTTTATTTATACTTGATTATATGTAGCTTTATATTCTATCATTTTAAAACTTTACATTTAAACATAACACCTACATTTTTTCCTAGGGCCCATGTTCAATCGATAGATCTCTATCCCTATTATGACTGGTCAGTACTCAGTAAAGCCGAAATCGGGCTGACAGGAGGACAACTAAATAAAACCATCAGTGAAGCACCTGAAAGTGATAAAGAAAAGGTTGCACCAAAAAAGTCTACTGATAGTTCTACTAAAGATACCACATCATCATCTGAAACTACAACTAGTAACAGTAATTAAATTTAGGTGCAATATGTTTATTGTTAATTACAGTATGTTGATAATTATATTTTTGACATCTTAGCTCATAAAAAGCAAAATACCCAAACTAGACAAATAAACTCGGTCTCAAGGCGGTGCATTAGAATTTAAAAAGGCAAATAAGATTTTTTTCGTGCTTGAGACACAAATACAAAAGATGTTTGTTAAGATTTTCTTATACAAATTTCGAAACTATTTAAATATAATAATTAAATAAAAATTGTATGGATATTACCAGGGCAATAAGGGCATACTATTAGGTCATTTTCTGTCCTTTTTCTTAAATTAAGGTAATTGCAGAGGTATTGGTGTAAAACGGAAGCTTTTACGGCTTGAGTCATTTAGTTTTTGGGATTAGACCGTGTTAAAGTGGAATAGCTGTCCGACGTTTCGCCTTCGATTGCACAACGCATCTTGAGGGATCTTCGCTCTTAGCTCAAAACACTGAATATTTATGGCCAGATTATCCAACGCTAGACCGGTCTAATTGAACATAACACTTGTACTTATTTTGAAAAAAATTGCCACGCCACTGAAATTTTTAAAAACCTGTCCTCATTTCTAAAGTTCTCCGATGAATTAAAGTAAGCAATGACTTCTAAAAATTTTGTAAAAAGGCACCATTTTTAAATTTTTATATATTTTGTTGCATTTTATGAATGATTCTTGCTTATAATTATAATTAATGACTATTTTTTTTAATAGGTTTGCAGTGCAATAATATTTATTAAATGATTTCATTATTAGAGGGATTTGTAATGTTTCATTACCTACTCATTATGCCAGTGGCGTAGCTTGCTTTACTTAAGTAATTAAATATTTTATAAATCCCTGTATATTACAAACGAAGGGTCTGCAGATCCCTATTAACATCATATTTTTTCTATTTAGGGGAGTCACATATTACTTCATGTGCTAAATATTTTGTTTTTATTATTTTTTAACAACTGCTTAGTTTAGAAAAGGTACCAAAATAATTTTACCTTCACAACTATTATTTAAAGCCCACTATGATGACCGGTATAAAAATTAAATCAAAAATACTCACTTGCACTCAACAGGCTTTTCGTTTTTTTGTCCCACTTGCTTTCCTCATTTTGCATTTAGGGAGTTACTTGCCTTCTAAAACATTATATATCTAAACCTTGCATTTGTCGTTGTTAAACGACATAGGAATTTCTGAACGAAAAGATTAATAACTAGATTGCATAGAGCGCCTAATCGCCCCCCGAGGGGGCTCTATAAGGTCGGTAATATCATCATTGTCATGCCCTGAAAGTTTCGTGTTTCTAGGCCATGTATTAAGGAAGATATCACACTCCTACGGACTGATGATGCAGAATAGAGCGCCCTTCGTAACCGTATCGCTATATACATACAAACACATATTACATATAAATACAATATGTACGATTTCGCTGAAACCCTACTAAATTAAACTTGTCATCTTTCGATCGGCTTTGAACCATACATTAGATAACATCATCTTCCTGAAATGGTCGAGCTGGATGAAGATTGGTGGCGAGCCCTTCGGGCACGCCACTGATGTCTCTATGGAAAAAAATTGTGCATACATATTATGAACGTCGCTTCTTTCAATCTAAGAAGCCGTTCGCGAGTTGTAAGTAGTTAACTTTACCCCTAATCGTTGCTATGGCAATCATTAAAATTGAAAATTGCAAAAATATTTTTCAATGATTGACCGAATTCTACTTAGATGCGAAATTTCTACTCAGCAACTCAATAAATAACGGAGAAATCAAATTGATCGTCGTCATGACTACCAAAAATCGAAATTATTTTCAAATAAAAAAGTAGTTTACTTCCATCCCTTTCGATAGCCACCTCACTCGTTCCAATCGCAGAAGGCGTCCGCGAGTTATAACTTGTCAACTTTATCCTTAATCGTTGCTATGCCAACCATGGGAATCGATTTTTCCAGATATATTTTTGAATGAGTGACCGAATTCTTCCGAGATATCAGTTTTCAACTTTCCAACTCAATAAATAACGAAAATAGCAAATTGTTCATCGTCCCGGCAACGAAATGTCAAAATTATTTTCACATAAAAAAGTAGTGTACTTTCTAACATTTCGATCGTCACTTTACTGGTTTCAATAAGATAAGCCGTTCGCGAGTTAAAAATGATCATCTTTATGCTCAATCGTTGCTATGGTAATCATCGGAATCAAAATTTATAAAAATATTTTTGAATGATTGACCGAATTCTACCCAGATATCAAATTTCAACTCTAAAACTCAATAAATAATGAAAATAGCAAACTGTTCGTCGTCATGGCAACGAAATGTCAAAATTATTTTCACATAAAAAAGTAGCTTACTTCGTTCCCTTTCGATTGCCACCTCACTCGTTTCAATCAGATCAGCCGTACGTGAGTTAGAAATTGTCAACTTTATCCTTAATCGTTTCTATAGAAACCATGCGAATCAAAATTTACACATATAATTTTGAATGATTGACCGAATTCTTCCCATATATCAAATTTCAGCTCTCTAACTCAATAAATATCGGAAATAGCAAATTTTTCGTCGTCATGCCAACGAAATGTCGAAATTATTTTCAAATAAAATAGCTTACTTCCTCCCCTTTCGATTGCCACATCACTCTTTTCAATCGAATAATCCGTTCTCAATTAATATCAAATCTAAGCAAAATTTAAATCAGACCCGTCATTGTGATTTGCCCCGTATACTACCTCATGGAATAGCCTTTCTATGATGCTTCGCCGCGTCATCGAAAAATTGTTAAAATTGGTATTTAATGACTAATTCTTCAAATTATATGTTCCGAAATCCACACGGGAAGGTCTATAGAGGTCTTGCCCAGTATTTTTCAAGTCGAAAACGGTTCAGAAACCCTAAAATCTCGCAAGGAAAACTGACATTTTTGCGACATTTCGACCCTTCATATTTTAATACATTTCTCCGTATGAAACTGATTTTGACATGCATTTGCATGGTCTGAGAAAAATTTAAAAAATTCGTATTTAATGCTTAAATCGTCCAATGAAATGTATTGTAACTAAAAATATAATGCCCGTTTTACCTTTGCCATGTATATTTCAAGCCGAAATCGGTCCAGGAAGCTTCCAATATCGCTACAAAAACTGTTATTTTCATGACATTTTGACAGGTCATATTTTAATTTCGATGTAAAGAGGGTCCGTTCAATTGTTTCTTCAATGCACGACTTTTATATATGTACTTTTTAAAATTTTTCCTGCAGCGATGCAAAAAAGGTATTTATTTATAACTTTAACGAAAAAATATGGAGTTTTAATTAGTTAGGAGTGTTCTTAGATGATCAGGGAAGAAAATAAACCAAAAAAGAATCGTTAAATAATAGAAATAATATATAATAATGCCTGATGATGCAGAATAGAGCGCCCTTCGTAACCGTATCGCTATATACATACAAACACATATTACATATAAATACAATATGTACGATTTCGCTGAAACCCTACTAAATTAAACTTGTCATCTTTCGATCGGCTTTGAACCATACATTAGATAACATCATCTTCCTGAAATGGTCGAGCTGGATGAAGATTGGTGGCGAGCCCTTCGGGCACGCCACTGATGTCTCTATGGAAAAAAATTGTGCATACATATTATGAACGTCGCTTCTTTCAATCTAAGAAGCCGTCCGCGAGTTGTAAGTTGTTAACTTTACCCCTAATCGTTGCTATGGCAATCATTAAAATTGAAAATTGCAAAAATATTTTTCAATGATTGACCGAATTCTACTTAGATGCGAAATTTCTACTCAGCAACTCAATAAATAACGGAGAAATCAAATTGATCGTCGTCATGACTACCAAAAATCGAAATTATTTTCAAATAAAAAAGTAGTTTACTTCCATCCCTTTCGATAGCCACCTCACTCGTTCCAATCGCAGAAGGCGTCCGCGAGTTATAAATTGTCAACTTTATCCTTAATCGTTGCTATGCCAACCATGGGAATCGATTTTTCCAGATATATTTTTGAATGAGTGACCGAATTCTTCCGAGATATCAGTTTTCAACTTTCCAACTCAATAAATAACGAAAATAGCAAATTGTTCATCGTCCCGGCAACGAAATGTCAAAATTATTTTCACATAAAAAAGTAGTGTACTTTCTAACATTTCGATCGTCACTTTACTGGTTTCAATCAGATAAGCCGTTCGCGAGTTAAAAATGATCATCTTTATGCTCAATCGTTGCTATGGTAATCATCGGAATCAAAATTTATAAAAATATTTTTGAATGATTGACCGAATTCTACCCAGATATCAAATTTCAACTCTAAAACTCAATAAATAATGGAAATAGCAAACTGTTCGTCGTCATGGCAACGAAATGTCAAAATTATTTTCACATAAAAAAGTAGCTTACTTCGTTCCCTTTCGATTGCCACCTCACTCGTTTCAATCAGATCAGCCGTACGTGAGTTAGAAATTGTCAACTTTATCCTTAATCGTTTCTATAGAAACCATGCGAATCAAAATTTACACATATAATTTTGAATGATTGACCGAATTCTTCCCATATATCAAATTTCAGCTCTCTAACTCAATAAATATCGGAAATAGCAAACTTTTCGTCGTCATGCCAACGAAATGTCGAAATTATTCTCAAATAAAATAGCTTACTTCCTCCCCTTTCGATTGCCACATCACTCTTTTCAATCGAATAATCCGTTCTCAATTAATATCAAATCTAAGCAAAATTTAAATCAGACCCGTCATTGTGATTTGCCCCGTATACTACCTCATCGAATAGCCTTTCTATGATGCTTCGCCGCGTCATCGAAAAATTGTTAAAATTGGTATTTAATGACTAATTCTTCAAATTATATGTTCCGAAATCCACACGGGAAGGTCTATAGAGGTCTTGCCCAGTATTTTTCAAGTCGAAAACGGTTCAGAAACCCTAAAATCTCGCAAGGAAAACTGACATTTTTGCGACATTTCGACCCTTCATATTTTAATACATTTCTCCGTATGAAACTGATTTTGACATGCATTTGCATGGTCTGAGAAAAATTAAAAAAATTCGTATTTAATGCTTAAATCGTCCAATGAAATGTATTGTAACTAAAAATATAATGTCCGTTTTACCTTTGCCATGTATATTTCAAGCCGAAATCGGTCCAGGAAGCTTCCAATATCGCTACAAAAACTGTTATTTTCATGACATTTTGACAGGTCATATTTTAATTTCGATGTAAAGAGGGTCCGTTCAATTGTTTCTTCAATGCACGACTTTTATATATGTACTTTTTAAAATTTTTCCTGCAGCGATGCAAAAAAAGCTATTTATTTATAACTTTAACGAAAAAATATGGAGTTTTAATTAGTTAGGAGTGTTCTTAGATGATCAGGGAAGAAAATAAACCAAAAAAGAATCGTTAAATAATAGAAATAATATATAATAATGCCTTTTAAATATGAATTTTGATGGAAAAAAACAGAAAAAATGAGTTTCTACCCCCTAAATGCGGCCCTAGATCACCCGTTCGGGATTTGTTTTAAAGCCTGATTATATCCCCAACGGATAGCGTTGAAAAAGTTGGAAGAAATTAAATAGGAAAAGATACAGAGTGATTGAAATATAGAGATGTCATGAAAAAAATCGTAAAAAACCGAAATTTAATTATCAATTGCTCCTTTTCTATTAGGAATAAAGGAACTAAAAAATACGTTTGTAACGTATTTCGGCGAGCTCTTTCCGATAGGGTACATGGAATTTCGATTTGAATCCATTTTGACCCCCAAAAAAATTGACAACCGTCAAAAATTTGCATGAAAAATCGTAATTTCCAGTTTTTCCCAAATTTTTCCAATTTCCTGTCGTTCTAGGTATATGCAAATGTATTGCAAAAAGAAAGTATTTAAGATTCTTGAGTTTTATGTTCAAATACGTTTTTCTGTCCGATGTTCCGGTTTCGACTTATTCAGTGCCAAAGTGGGGTCTACAAAGGGCATTTTTCGACATAAAAAAATTCAAAAGAATTACTTCCCATTTTCCGAATATCGCCAGTTTCAATAGGGTTCTGAAGCTCCCGGTCCTCTACAACCTCTGAAAATTTAAATCGATTTAATTAAGTTTTGCGGCCTGTAATCGATCCCATAGGAATTCGCAGAAATTTCGACTTTGACGTTTTATAACTCCGAAACGGAACACCCTGTATAGCTGAATTTTTTATCGAAGCTAGACGCACTATCCCTCTATTAACCCAGAAAATTTGAACGGTCCACCTGCAACCATCTCGGAGAAAAAATTTGAGATTGTCGAAAAACACGATTTCTCAACCGGCGAACATTTTTCTCACTGACGGGGCGTTATATAGAGCGCTGTTGGCGCTCTATAAAAAAGAAATAGTGTCGCATTTTATTTGGTGAACTATTTTACATGGTGTCTCTTACCAGATGGTGGTTTCCCTTTTTTGTTTAATGCAACGTCCCAGAATTTTACTTGAAAAAATATTTTTTGTATGTGAAGTGCCGGTCATAACTGTACATTTTCATGCCTTGATCTACTCACAGATTTCATTCCATTTCATTACACTCTGGTTCATTTGAAGTGGGTAGCCTAAAATAACCATCACGATTAAGGTTGCCATAAATCATCTGGCTCATATCGGGACACAAGACCCGGGTGCATATTTACAGATGCTAGCGTGTGTTGACACCAGGGTGTTGAAATCAGTGATGGTTTGGAAAAACAGTACATTTACAAATGCTAACAGATTTGGACACCAGAGGCGATCAGAGTGTTGAAACCAGTGAGCGTTTGTAGTGGGCATACATTTACAGATGCTAACTGATGTTGACACCGCTGATAAAGTGACACTATAATAATATTTAATTCCGCAATCAGAGATTCAACTTTTAAAACTATTGGGAGGATTTTGTTATTATTAAAAGCAATTAAAAATTAAGATTACTTCATGTCCCGCTTCCCGCAGTTTTAATGTTTTTGATGTGAGTTTGTGAGTGTTTTGATGGAAACACCGTGTTGCCAAATTTACAAGTAGTTTTTCCCACAAATTTTTATATCAGCTTTAAAAGGTGTATTGGTAAGGGTTAGGGCTCTGTTACTATTTAATTATTTTTTGTGAAATTTTGGCATTAAAGCTGTTCTTAGAAATAATATAATTTCTTATTGTGGCCATAGAGTTGTAAAATACGTTCTCGGACAGGTTTGTTCAGTTTTAGGTTTCATCAGTATATTTTTAAAATTTTTATCTTTGCCGAGTTTTTTTACTGCGACTGCGCGATTCGTATTGGTCTAAAATTTTGGCAGCACCGCATACACCTGACATTTTATTAAAAAAGATACTGATGAAACCTAAAACTGAGCAAACCTGTCCGAGAGCATATTTCACAACTGACTTTATTATGCAATTTTAATTTCTGCACCTTGTAGGGCCGATCTGGGTTAGCTTTTATGTCTTATTCATCTTAACATTTAACAAAACCAGCCTAATGTTGAAAGGCATGGATCTGCTCATTAACATAAGTAGGAAATATGATACCTCACCGTGGGAAAATTTTAAAGGACCCCCACGATGCCGCCTTTGATAAATGCCGCCTTTGATAGATGCCGCCTTTGATAAAAATGCCGCTTTTGATAGATGCCGCCTTTGATAAATGCCGCCTTTGATAAATGCCGCCTTTGATAAATGCCGCCTGGACCCCCCAAGATGCCGCCTTTGACAAATGCCGCCTGGACCCCCAAGTGTTTATTGCCGACGCGTGCAGTCAGGTATGATTAATTGATTACTTCCGGGTAATTGTGATTAGTCGCGGGTGGTCCCTCCACGGGGGAACGAATATTTTTTATTAATGTGTTAATTGCTGACTCCGACAAAATGGGCACGTGCCCGATAAACCATTTTAATGGGTAGGTTGGTATAACAAAAGGGATTGTGTAAAGATTTATGACCTGGCATACATAAACAACCACCTGAGCTATCGATGGTCGGGGGTAGTTAAACAGGTATTAAAAAGGTCTTGAGTGGTTCAATTGTAAATTTATGAGTCGGTATTAGCGTCGGTTGTTACTTTAGACATAAAGAGTTTTTTATTATATAGAACGGGCGTTTTAATTAAGTAAGAGAAAAACAGGTGCCTGACCAAATAATCTTATTATTTTAGTGTATAAAAGTAGATACGCTGAGCTAGAAAGATCTTCAGGTGAATTGATTTTACAAGGTTGGGTTGCTCACGCGTAGCAGTTTCGTTCCCGTTGGGTTGCTCAAGCGATGTAGTTCCGTCCCGTTCAGATTGAATTACGTATCATTTTTCACCCTATCTTGATAAAAAAAAGTACGGGGCATTTTATAGTAATACAGTATGCATCAGTCCGACATAGAGCTGTGTATATATTTTAATACTGTTTCTATATAGTACCAGGTGTCTAATAAACTAATTTATCCACTTTTTCTTATTATTGCAGCATTATTGAACGATTGCAAACCTGCAGATTGGTCGAAACACACAAAAAAATACAAATACTATGGTTATCTATTCAAATAATAGTACTTCTAGGTAGCTGTGAAAATTTCTTCAAATTTCTTCGGAAATGCCAAGTAGATGTTATTTGACCGAAATATTTAAATTTTTAATGGTACAGTACTATGGTCTTTTTAGTTGAATACTATCTATCAAATCATATTAGTATTTAAGATAAACTTAAGATAAATTTAAGATTTTGTTATTTTTGCTGATATTTATAAGATATTTTTGTTTTATGTGAAATTTTATATCAACTTACGTTTCTTATGCAGAATTTATGTAAACTTAATGAAGACTTAGGGAACACTTAGGATATGACTTTATGTTAACTTTACGTAAAATCTTATCGACTTCAGATAATTTAGAACTTTTCTTGTCATTTTTATTTAAATACAACAAAATAAAAAATAGACGAAGTTTTACTATTATTTTATTAAAAAAACATATTTGCGTGTGCAATTTTAAACCTTAACTCATACATAAATTAATACTAAATTAAACTGAAAAACAGCGTGGGATTAAGGTAGAGCTTAATAGCAAAACATTTGAAGCCTATCACATTAGCAAAAAGGTAAGAAACAAGAGCGTTACTTACATATTTGTTCTAAAATCCGAATCTAGTTTTTAACACAACACTTGTCTTTTTACCAGCACAACACATTAAATGAATCAGTTTATAACGTTAAGCCATTGTAATAAAACCTGATACGGTGATTTAAGAGATTAATATCAAAATAATTAAATGTTTTGAAACTTTTGTCGCATACTTTAAACATATATATATATTATATATATATATATATATATATATATATATATATATATATATATATATATATATGTATATATATATATGTATATATATATATATATATATATATATATATATATATATATATATATATATATATATATATATATATAATATATATATATTAACTCCTAAAATTGATAATATAAATTTAAAATTATTAGTTTATTAAAGATACCCTGTTAGAGACATCAAGATGCTGTAATAAAACCTGATACAGTGATTTTAAGAGATTAATATCAAAATAATGAAATGTTTTGAAACATTTGTCGCATACTTTAAACATATCTATATATTTTTTTTAGTTACGCCTAAAATTGATAATATAAATTTTAAAATTATTAGCTTATTAAAAATACCCTGTTAGAGACATCAAGATGCTAACATTTTACAGTGTTCTTATATATTAAAAGCGCCACAAAATGTATTTAAATGTTCTAATTGTTTTTTGTAGTTTTTCACCTTTTTCTTAGATAAGACCAGTTTTTCTTGCAGTAACTGAATTCGTAGACTATGTTTTTCCATTTCTTTCTCTTCGTCTTTTAAATTCGTCAATAACTGACACCGAATTTTAAAAACACCCATCACATCATCTCTTTGACTGACAGGAAAATCTTCCAACCAGGCACATTCGGACTTTGTTTTCTTCATAGACCATTTCTTCTTCCTGACTATCCCACTGCATTTGATCAGAGTTTGGATTATTGTTCTTCAAAGTATTTTGAGAAACTGTTCTTTTAATTTTTTTCTCAATATTTGTTTGTAAAATAGTATCGAAACTTGTCGACTGGCGATAGCCTTCTCGATTTTGCTGTAGTTCATCTAATAAATTTGAGCAAGTCATGTCAAGTAAGGCATTCATTCCATCATGCAAATTTAGTTCTTCTTCAGTCCAGCTATTGTTAAGTATGTTTTGGGTAAAAAACGGCAAATTCTCACCTGGTAGGGTATTTTGAGTTACATTTCCCCCTGAAATAACATCTATTTCGGAACTACAATACGCGCCACTCACTAAGCTCATTCTGAAAATAATTGTTCTTAAACTTTTGATTAGCAGCTCTAACCACAAACTACAGACTCGATAACGATACTCAAAACCCCTTTTCTTATAAATTTGAACAAATCAAGTCAAGTTAGGCATCCATTCCATCATACAAATTTAGTTCTTCTTCATCCTTCATTGTTAAACGTGTTTTGGGTAAAAAATAGCAAGAAGTTCTCATCTGGTAGGAGATTTGGAGTTATATTTTCCACTGAAATAACATCCGTAACGGCTATTTCGGAATCACACTTCGCTAAGCTCATTTTAAAAATTAATGTTCTTAAACTTTTTTAGTAGCACTTCTAACCACAAACTACAGAGTGGATAGCGAACATTTCGCCCTGCAACATGTGGTGTGTTGACAGCCTGCTCAGGTTCAGCTTAATCCACCCTGTAGACTTCAGGCATATACGGCCCATCGTCGACGATGTCCTCATAATTAATCATTACCTGAAAACAATAATACAATTAAAATTTTGATATATTTTTATACACACACACACGCACCATCACACACACACACACACACACACGCACACACGCACACAAGATCGTCTAAAATCATATACTCAGAGAGAGAATATTTTTGTCGTTTTCAAAAGAAAGTATTTGGAAATAAAAGCTCAGTAGGAAGTTTTTAGTATAATAACATTTTCACTAGCAAAGCAAATTTTCGGTCGTACACCGGCCGTATTAATTGTCATCTACATTGTTTTAATTAACCTTATCCCGGTTATCATTTTATTTTTGCTAGCAAATAAGAAAAAATAAAAATTCTTACCATTTCCCCTGCAACATGCATGGCCGTCTGCTCGGGCTCAACGTAAGCCGCCATGTAAATTTCAGGCATATACGGGCCGTTGCCGACAATGTCCTCATAATTAATCATCACCTGAAAACAATAATACAATTAAAATTTTATATATATTTTTTATACACACACACACACACACGCACACAAGATCGTCTAAAATCATGTTCTCAGAGAGAATTTTTTTTTTCGTTTTCAAAAGAAACCTAGTATTTGACAATAAAAGCTCAGTAGAAAGTTTTTAGTATAATAACATTTTCGCTAGCAAAGCAAATTTTCGGTCGTACACCGGTCGTATTAATTGTCATCTACATTTTTAAATTAACCTTATCACGGTAATCATTTTTTTGCCGGCAAATATCAAAAAATAAAAAATTCTTACGTTTTCCCCTGCAAAATGCGGTGCGTTGGCCTCTTGCTCGGGCACGACGTAATCTGCCAACACATCTTCACCCCCGTCAAATTCATCATCACTTATCTCTATCTAAAAAAAAATAATACCGATAATATCAGTTTAAATACCGCCTTGTGAAATTGTGCTAGTTTCATAATAATTCAATACTAAACGGTCATATAGTACCACATAAAATATCAGTAGGTTATGTTAAGCAGCAATAATATTAATGTTATATTCTTATTAAAAATCTTTTGGAAAAACCTAAAAATAATGGTCACAACCACAGTCATTACGTAAAATACCCGTCACAGTAAATTTTTCTTTTTTTTATTTTTTTTTTTAAATTCCAACGTATTTATTGGTACCCGGTCGACACTTTCAAATTAAAAACTAACCTATTATTTGGAATTTTACAGGTATGATTAAAAACTACAATTAATTAAATACATATTAAATAAATACTTACTATTTGATCGTATACTTCGGCTATCAATCTTTGTTCGGTACTTTGATGCCGTTGTTGATGTTGGTCTTCTAGTGAGGAGGGGGCTGCGGCAGTGTACGCCCATACAGACATCGGTGGCCTCTGTAGTCGGTGTTGGTTTCCAACTACTACATTATTCACACCGACAAGTTCATTTCGCATCCACTCCGCCACACCATTTCGCGTGTATGGCGTGTGGCAATTACTACAGGCGGGATAACGCTGCTGTCTTCCCGCCAAATAGTCCATGCACGCTCTGCAGATACAGAAGCCACAGTTGCAGGAAAATATATAAAGCAGTCCTATGCCGCATAGAACACATTGAGCCGAGGTTTCCCTGAAAGAATAAAACTTCTCATAAGTTAAAATATATACAACAGCGTGGGTTTTCTTAGAGCTTAATTTTGTACTACCCAGCTTTATTACCTTGCTTGAATAGCAGAACATTTTGGAGCTAAGCATATCAACAAAAAGGTAAGAAAAAAGAACGATACTCACGTATTTATTCTAAAGCCACGTTTTTAACCGGTATTTATTACTACTACTAATAATAAGGTAAAAATTAAGAGCTTCCGGTCGGTTATGTTTAATAAATGTTAAACACAAAAGAAGTTTTGCGTAAAACAATTAGTAGACATAATCTTAACGAGGCTGCCAGAATCGTGAACTGAGCTCTTAAGCGCACCCCATTTTCGGTTTTTTATGGGTAAAAACGAAATTTTAAAGCAAAAACCAGTAAAACAAAATATTCAGTAAATTCTTTTTTATTACACCAAATAAATAATATATTTTTGTGTGTGGAGAATACATATTTTATTCAATTCTTGTTGATTTTTTGTATCCGTAAGGTACAGAGCTTCCATCTCGTAAAAATTTTCTTTTTGTAGAATTTGGTCTATACAGTTTAACCTCGGTTCGTGTGGTTACTTCATGTTCCTTTGTTCTTCGAATATTCTTCGATATAATTGGTATTGGCCCTGACTCTTTAAGAACCATATCCTTGATGGTGTTGAAATTAACAAGCTGCGATGCTGCATAGTTTAGGGAAATACCCTTAACTTTACAAATGACTTCCTCTTTTTGCTTTTTAGTGGAATATACACTAAAAGAGTAATTTGTTGGACCGCCAGAGACAAAGGATGTGATGTAGGAATTAGATCCGTAACATTCTAATTCATCAGTCATATCTCCAATAAACTTGCCTGTTGGTAAATCAAGTTCGTCACCTGTTGAGAGATATATTACAGAGTCTGTATCGTAATACAAAACTCTATTACCAAGAAGTTCAAGATATGAATATAACTTAAGACGGGCCTGTGCTGTGACGTAAGCGGCAATCGCTACATTAACAGCAGGAAGAGGATCAAAAGTGTCTTCTGTGTATTCATAATTTACTACCAATGTCTTGTCGTTAATAGCAAGGACAGTGTTTACATAAATAGCTGGATTACTAAACATAGCAAAGAATTCCGAAGGTTGGTTTACAATTTTAGTCTTTGGTTGATTTTCTCGTTGACCAAATTTTCCCCAGAAGCTGTTTAAAACTAATTTAGCCTGAGATCTTAAACCGGGATTTCCGACGATATTATTGTATTCTAATTTAACATCCTCCCTTTCAAAAAATTCTTCAACGTATTTTGCCTTTTGTTCTTCTGTTTGACATTCAGCAGGCCACCCACTTGCTTCTTGTTTAATTTTAATAAATTTATTCATCATGGCTGTGAATAAACCCCCTTGTCCAGAATGTTTGTTAAATCTTTGAACTTGATATTTCCCGACCTCATAAACTTCCAGAATTTTGTAACCCTTTTCTACCGACTTCACCACTTCATCAATAACCCATAATGTACCATTAAGAGCACGGTCTTCATCATCACTGTGGTTACATTCATTGATATTATCCATACTTTCACCACACGTGCGACAAAGTACAAACATTAATTTGTTGTTCAGTTTTTGAGGAAGCACAGGATGAAAAAGATCCTTCGGCGGTAGTATTTTACAGTTTATTAAACCATCGGTTTTTAATAAATCCAAAGTCTTACACTCTTCTCCAATAATTATTCCAGGGGGTAGCCAATAGGAAACTTTCCATATTTGCATACAAATGGATAGAGGGTGCAAACGTCAGCGTACTTTATTTGTTCTCCATCTTTAGCTTCATAATATTTCCAAGTGTTACCCGTTCTTCCACCGTAAAAACCATCTCGAGGATTTAGAGGGGTGGAAGTTAGCAAGGGATGACTCCTGGTGTAATATTGGATTTTGGGGTTTTCTTGCATTTCATTTTTAAAGTCGCATTCCCATTTCTCAATTACTTCATAATCGAAACTTCTAAGATTTTCAATTTTTGCTTGAGTGGCTTCATAACGTAAATTTAAAGTACTTGAAGGGTCATCATGAAGAGGGTCGTTTCTTCCAAACTTGTAACACCTAGGACACCCATGAAAATAACAACCATGGAATTCAAAAATTTCTTTTGTGGCTTCGCAAAAGCCGTCAACTTTAATCCCATATAAAACCATTTCTGGCCCTTTACCAGCATGCAAAATGTTTATTTGTTTTTGTTTTTCAGCCCAAAGTAGCCATTTAATACCAATCTTGCTTTGATTGTCCCTCCACCTATAGCCATTTTTAGGTATGATCCCGATAGTGCTTGGTTTTAGGAAATTCCTTCTAAATACTTTGTTACAGGCTGATGCGATAGTGGAGGCCTCCATGAATGGACAGACATTCGTAGTGGACATGAGCTGCTCCCTAAATTTTAAACAAGCCTGAGTAAGAATTTCAACATCTGAAACACAGTAGTCAACCAGATCCCTCTGCATTTCAAATTGGTCGTTTTTATGTTCTTCGTACCACTGAATAAATGTTTTTCGGTCATTCTCTTTCATTGTATCAGGACTGTAATATCCTATTGGAGGTAAAGTTCCAACATAATTTTCATTGGCCCTGATATTAAAGAGATGAGGGAAATAGCCTTTTTTTAATTTATCTCCTAAACCAAAAGCTTTAGGTAATTTGCTAAGTGCCATAGGGAAGTAGTTTAGGCTGTCAATAAACCTGACATTTCCCACCTGCATCAGAATTATTTTTGTTCCTCTCGTTATTAGTTCAGGAGTTAAATCAGTTTCCGTCAATATATGATTCAATATAAATTGGTGATCAAAAGCTTGACCGTTATGGGCAATGACCACTAATTCTTTGAATTTCTTTCTGATTGTTAAAAGATGATTAACAAATGTCTTAATTACGTCGTCCTTTATTATTTTTCTTCGAAAACCACATTTTTGATAAAAATATAAATTTATCTCGTTAATACACACATCACAACATTGTTTAAAAACACAAAGGTTAGGCTGGTGGAGAAGCGAACCATTTTCTAAAACTTCTTCTTGTCGGGTTTCTAAATCATAAAAAACAAATAACAGATCCTTTGTTTTAGGTTTTCCAGTATCTTTCTGTATATAACACAAATGATTTTCAGGGACATGGGTATTGCAATTTTTACAAAAGATCTCCCCACACATATGTTTCCTCATACCCTTTACTGTCTTGAAGCAGCTTGCACAAGCTTTAACTTCTTTACAAACCGTGCTTTTTTCCCCATGATCCATCTTTCAAGTGATTCTCGTAGCATATTTGTCCTCGAGAATATCGAAGACAAGAATCACACTTTATCTTAATTTGATCATATGCACACTTTGGGGATTGTTGACATCCAGGACATATTCTTCCACATCTATGATTGTTTTTGTTACTAAATGGAACATGACATTCCTGACAATAATAACTACACGCAAAGGCAGCAGTCAACGAGGTAATTACATTAAAATGTCCGTCGTAAAGTAATAAATTAAGACGTTTGTTGCTCTCGCTGGATCCTTCAAAAATTACATCTCTACCTTTTGACCCATAACTGTAGACTACTATTTTATATTCTTTTAAAAACCCCTGGAATTTTTGCAATTCAGGAATGCCTGCTCCCTCTTGCCCTATATCAACGTTGGCATCACTCATCAGCTGAAGAGCTTGTGTTTTCTGTACCTTTCCAATATCTGCTCTTATTTTATTAAATTGCAGATCTTTGTTAATATTAGCCATGGCAACCACCAAGGCACGAGGCAAACATAAATTGTCTTTATTATTAACAGTTATAATTCCTCTTCTCATTCTACATTTCTCTTCAAATGTGTTGTATTTGCTTCCTCTCCCTTGGCCAGTTGGCAAACGAACACTTGTTACACTAAGACAGAATGATTCGGTGTTTAGACCAGTTGAGTTAGATTGATAAATGCTGCTGATGACATCCCACACATCTTCGTAATTTATTTCGTCTGCAGGTCTAAAGCGGATCCAGCCTTCACCACGAGCAAAGTCTTTACTACAGAAACTGAAACCCACATGATCTGATGGTTCCAGATTCTCTGTTGCTTTCGTAATGACTTAATTGATGGCTTCTTTTATCCATCCAACAGGTTCAGCTCCTTCAGGCACAGGCTTCAGCTTAAACTCAAGATTACGTCCCGTAATGCCGTATTTGCGTACCTTCTTAAGAGCTTCTTTAATAATGATAAACTTTTCCATTTTTTTTTGCTTAGCACGTCTTAACTCTTTGACAAACTAAATAGAAATGGTCGGGCGTGTGTTCTGTACTTCTATTAATAACCACGATGAGCAATGCACAGCTAGTTGAAATTAAGAATAGAGGTATGATCAGGAAATTATAATAAGTATTTTAATAAGAATCGGGCTTGTTCAACCAATCAGATTTGAGTTGTTACTTACCAACTTATTTCGACAAAATTCTGCAAATAAAAATTTTACATTTATGTCAATATCTTAAATAGGCTTTAATAGTATATTATTTAACGAGCGGTAATGTAGGTCATAACTCACGCAGATGAAGTTTGCAGCACGAGCCGCAGGCGAGTGCTGTAATTCATCAAGTGAGTTATGACCATTACCGCAAGTTGAATACTATACTTTATCTACGACTGAATTCATCTTTTTTAGCACAAAATTTACAATAATTAGGTATTAACTTAATTTGAAAACGTCAAAATTATTCGAGTGACATTGCTTCCCTCAATAACAATAATGGACTGTTTCCTTTCGGCCAATCGGCTTGTACAGAGCCACCTTGATATTCGGTTCGTAAATCTTTTCCGATTTATTATAGTGAGTCATAGCAGTGAGTTATTATAACTCATGTTGTTTGTTTATAGATACTATTAATTGTTCAAAAGTAGTTGAATAATTAATATATAATTTAATAGGAGTAGATAAAGATATTTTACTAATTATTGCACATACAGTACAGGTATTGCATACTTCGGTGCAGTAATGTCTCTTTAGTCTAATAATATTGTTGTTTGTGATACAGCATATCCCAGTTTTTGTAAACAAAAATAATTTAATAAATAAATAAATAAAAAATTTATATTAACTAGATGACAGCAAGAACAAAAATCAAAATTAAAATATTTTCGCTATTATTTTCGTTATGTCTTTAAATGTAATTTTTACTCATCACATGGCAGTAATAACAAATTCTGACACCAAAAATCTTTATGTCAACACCTTAATAGTATTTTTTATTAATTTATGCTCACCGTATGGTAGTAATAAAGCGATATGAAAACTTTTAACTCTAAAAATCAGAGGGGTGCCCGCAAGCAGAATTTTAACCAAAAAGTAATCATATCTTAGTTAAAAATACATGCATTAATTGCAGGTATTGTGTCTTATGATATTCCCTTTTTTTTTTGTTTAATCGATCCTATTTTATTTGTGATATTCCATGTTCTAATTCATTATCAGAATATGTGTACATTATAAAGATAGGTTTTTTTCATAAGCAGAACCGCATACATATGAAGACCACAGGGGAAAAAACAATCTAAGTCCAAAAATTTAAAAAATTTAATTTTTCACCGATTTGATACCTTTGCCCTGGTACTTTAATATGCCATCTAATCCTGATCGGAATACCATTCTTAATCCACTAAAATTAGCGATAAAAATTTGATATACTTTGGAATAACTATCTAAGTCTGCTCGCATTCAGTAAAGAACGATCCACCTGCCAACTTAAAATTTTTGGAATTCGTTTAGCATTTTAATGATCAATTAGTCGTTCTAAGGGAATCATTGTTCGTTGTTTGTTTTATGTTTATTTATTTTTAAAACCTATGTATAAAATAAACTTTTCCATTTCCAACAAGGCCAATAAAAGAGCGTCAACATTCACGAACTTTAGAAACGAGAGACAGTTACAATGGAGCTTTGTCAAGATTTGGTTTTCGAGCTAAAAAATCCTGTCATAGGAAAGCTGAGCACCAGATAAACTTTACACCGACCTATTCCCAATTTAAAGTATGACCAGTTGCACGAACTTAAGAAGTATGTGGTTAAAACTTCACAACCCTACTATATACTTATTTGCCTTGTGCTTCTAAATGCCCATGTGGATAATATAGATATGGTAAGCGATAGCAGTCAAACTAGATCATTCTTAGTAACTATAAAGCGATTTCTGTTTTTTTTTAACACGAGTAAATACCGTTAACAATGTCCGTAATGCCTATGTATTTAATGTAAACATAGTAAGCGATAACGATAACGATAAAAATTCAAGCCTTTTAGTAATGTCGAATTTTGTTATAACCGCATTAATAACCTACTTACTGCGGATTGGATCGTTTTTCGGTACATCGGAGGGGAGATTTTACATTTTTTTCTAACACTGTTTATTTTTAAATCTAATATTGGATAAATATTGCCTGTGCTTATGACTTCCAATAAAAAAACATATTGCAAGTCATATTTTTCCTTGCCTCCCGTGTAAGCTTGAAACATTCAATTCGTATAGTATAAAAATGTGACTTAGGGGTTATATGCAGTCAGGAGGCCTAAAAAAGCGATTTTTCAAGAATTTTTCCTGAGAAGACTTTTAAATTTATTAATGTGAAAATTCGTACACATATTATGGTAACTTTTAACTGTATTTTAGGATTTTTGTATTTGTAAAAATAATAATTTTGAAAGCTGCTATAGCTGATCTCCAGGAGTTCCTCTCAAAAAAAGCATTTTGCGGTGACAACGATATCTCTGGACTGGATCATCGAAAATGAAAAAAACCAAACGGATTTCATTAGAGTTATGTATAGCCTTCTAATTAATCGAAGGAATAAGCAAATAATTGTTTTTTATGACAAAATGGCGGCTTCTCAGAAAAAAATCGATTTTTGGCCAAAATTTTGGCCTTAAATAATTGTTTATATCAAAAAATATTTATCGGTGAGAAAAAACCTTCGATTAATTACTAAAAAATATACTTAAGAAGCTTATGTTAAAATTTGAGACTGATAGGTTAAGCCGTTTCCGAGAAATCTTCGTCACCGACTTTAAAAAAACACAGTTTTGAGAAAAACGCGTTTAAAGTTTCAAAAGCACGTTACATAGTGTACAATCGCTCTGACACGTCTTTACAAATATGCGTGTAACGTCGAAATAATCGCCGGATTGCCTTGAAATTTTCTATGTGTGTGCTGGAAGATATGTACATTATGAAAATGAAATTTAAAAAAAACGATTTTTTGAAAATTCTAACTGTATATAACCCCTTAGATCACTCTTCCCCAGTGGTCTTCATATATTAGCTGTAAAGTAGTAAATAAAATAAACTTTTAAGATACTATATGCATTGTGTCCATGGATGGAGTCGGAAAAAGGAAAAAATGTATTAACGATTTGCGAAAAAGTCGTTCTTTTGAGATTAGCATGTAAAAATTTTTGATTAAATATACAGGGTGTTAATAAATTAGAAAAACATGAAAATGCTTTAAGAGAGAAGTAGCATTATTTATTATTTTATACAAAATTTTTATAAAACAAAGCTGTTTATAACCTAAAATTCAATGAACATTTAGTGTCAACTGTACCAAAAATTTTAAAGGACACAAATAACCATTGCCACCATTGTAATATAACGCCTAACAATCAATCAATGTTTTTAAAACCCGTCACTCCTGAAGAAATTTGTGAACTAGCAAATGAGATTAAAAATAAACACAGCAGTGGTATCGATGAAGTACCAACAAGTGTTATTAAAAACTCTATAAGTGAATTAAAAAAAAAAGTAGTAAAAGTATCATTAATTAAACCATTGTACAAAAAGGAGACCCCCAGCAAATGGACAGTTATAGACCTATAAGCTTATTGCTTGGATTTTCTAAACTATTTGAACTTGCCATGTGTAAAAGATTAGTTAATTTTGTAACCAGGTGTAAATTATTACACTATAACCAACATGGTTTTTAAAGGGAAAATCTACGCAAACAGCAATTTTTCAGTTGATATAAACAATATTGCATTTCTTTGAAAATGGTGAAGCAGACATTGGCACGTTCTTAGATTTACCTACAACTGTCTAAATAGAGGGTTACTAATAAAACTGGAAATGTATGGGATAAGGGGGAATGTTCTAAAATGGTTAAAATCCTATCTCAATGTAAGAACACAGATAGTAAGGCTTCACTAAGGAAGGAGAGTTTTGTAAATCACAGGTATTAAATAATGAGTATGGAATTGGTCAAGGTAGCATTCTGGGACCTTTTTTGTTCGTAATATTCATTAATGACTTGTATTCTGAAGCAGATCAACCCTTTCGGACAATAATTAATTATGCAGATGACACAAACTTAATAACTGGCAGTAAAAACATGCTTCAGCTATTAACAGACACTGATAACTTTTTACTAAGGTAAGAAAATGGTTTGCGGAAAATAAATGAATTCTTAATTCAGATAAAACAAACATAGTGTTTTTCAAGCTAAAAAGATCAAAATAGAACCGTAGACAGTATGTTAAATATCGCTGAAAATGCAAAGTTTCTAGGTGTTTACATTAAGAAAAATTTAGACTGGTCTCTTCATATTAGCAATTAAAAAGGGTTAATCTCAATCTGTTACGGAGTGTGGGCTGTTGGTTGGTGGATATATAAACGATAAAACCTTAAAAATACTATATTTTGCAAACTTTGAGTCTGTTCTTAAATACGGAATAATATTTTGGGGTCGGCATACCCATATACAGAATATGTTTGTTTCACAAAAAGGACACTAAGGGTTATTAAGAAAATCTAGTTTAATCAATCAATCCTGTCGAAATGTCTTTAAGGCAGCAGGTATTATGACTGTATATGCCTTATACATTTATGAATGTCTAATGTTTTTACGTAGAAACCAATATTTGTTTAACTCGCACAATATCAATCGGTTAATAAGAGCAGACCATTTAAGCTATCCCATACGTCGCCTTCATATCACCGAAACAAGTCCAAAATGTGTGTTAAACTAATAATTTACCACTATGTATTCAACGTATTGACAGTCAACGCTTGTTCAGAATGAAAATTAAAAATTGTTAATTGAGCTGGAACCCTATTGTCTAGATGATTATTTAAATGTGTAGTAGATTGGTATGATAGTAATATGACACCTCTGAGTTTTCTAATTGGCTATTTGACGTCATTTCATTTTGTTATTGTAACAAATTTGAAATAAAGAGTATTATTATTATTATTATTAAAACAAAGACTAAATACAAAATTTGACATACAAATTTTTAAGATGTAAATTTGGAATAATAATGGCGGTTTTATGTAATTACATTGGGTTTCACAAAAAAATCAAGATAGTTGATTTAATTAACGTCAATGTTACGTCATAAAACAGAGACTAAATACAAAATTTGACATACAAATTTTAAGATTTATATTTGGAATAATAATAGCTGTTTTATTTAATTACATTGGATTTCACAAAAAAATCAAGGTAGTTGATTTAATTAACGTGAATGTTACGTCAGAAGCTTATTTAGCCTGTCAGTATTCTGATTTTGTGGCGATATTTTCAAAAATATCCACCCAAGAAGCTATGTAGAATAAGTAGATTTTACTCTATTCACCAAGTTAATTACAATAATATAAACTGATCAAGTTACACGTAAAGTTGTGGGAGAGTCTGCATTTAGACATAATATACGGTGAAATCCGCCTTAAAGGACGTGTATACTATAAAATAGGTAAAATTGAGGCGCGTTTTACAAAAACAGCATAATATGTACAAAATAAACAATCTGAATCGAGGTATAATAATAATTTATAAATTCTTGGTTATTTATTTGTGTAATATGTAGTTACAGATGTATTTTGGAAAGAAAGATATGTATGTACACGCACGTTCTACATAGAGAAAAAATAATAAAAATAATTGGCCAGTTTTTGCAAGAAAAGAAGTGTTGTTTTCAAATTATTTAAACGAAGATCTGCTATCTAGAAAATTTGGCTGATAAAATAATATAAAAATTACTTTTTTTTCATTTTTCATAAGTGCTGTTATTGCTTATCAATAATATAACGCAAATTTCCATTTATAACAAGTATAATAATTTACCTAGGCGGTTTTAAAAAGTCTAAACTATTATAAATTTCAAATTGAACACGGTAATTTATGGACTGTGGTACTTACATATTAGCTGTAAAGTAGTAGATAAAATAAACTTTTAAGACACTACACATTTACCAACACACACACACTAGTATTTTAGATTAAAACACTAGTTCGAAGTCTTGCAACTAATAAGAATTTTACTGTTGAATTAATTTCTTATATAGGCCCCCAAACAATTAAAAGTCTAAAACATTTTAGAGGGGTTTATTACTTTTTAAAAAATAGTTAATTCAGAGAAATGACATTCTCATAAAGAACCGTTTTTAAAAGGGCTATAGAATTATTTCGAAGAAGCATAAATATTATTTTAGACATGACGTAATAAAACAAAATCTTTATCAAACTGTATCTCAGCCTGCTTTTTCCATGTGCTGAATAAAAATAGGATAATAAAACATCCTATTTAAAAGGTATCCCGTAGTATCCGCCGATTAATTTTAAAAACTATTCTTTTTATGTAAATAACAAGAAATAATTTCCCTACACAAAGAAAGTTATTCACCAACGTGTTTAAGTTTTCAATGCAAAATATTTTACCATATATATATATTTCCTAGACGGGTAAATAAAGTGAAATAAAAACAGGTTTTTATGTGAATTATTTATGAACTTAATTCTTTTCAGTTTTAGAAAGGAAACAATAAAAGTGCCCTGTGGTTTAATAATATTCTCCCTTTTAAAAGCAGTTCCTATTAAACAGAGGGAATTTTTAAATGTAATAAATTCGTTTTGTAAGCCATCAAGCTGTTAATTTTAAAACTAACATTTTTTATGTAGATATACGAAATAAATTTCATACAAAGAATGAATATTTAAAACTTAAATGTAATCCAGGAAACAATAAAAACCACCCTACTGAGAACAGCGTTAATACTTTAACTTGAATTCAGCCTAAAAAGGTATAATAAATTTGTGGGTTTTTTTTGTATAATGCGGATAAATTTCAAGAAATTCTCTGACAAGTATGAGAAAGCAGGATATTGGTTATTTATTGGCGGTTAGTAGTGACAGTTGAATTCGTTTTGTAAGCCATCAAGCTGTTAATTTTAAAACCAACATTTTTTATATAGATATACGAAATAAATTTCATACAAAGAATGAATATTTAAAACTTAAATGTAATCCAGGAAACAATAAAAACCACCCTACTGAGAACAGCGTTAATACTTTAACTTGAATTCAGCCTAAAAAGGTATAATAAATCTGTGGGTTTTTTTTGTATAATGCGGATATATTTCAAAAAATTCTCTGACAAGTATGAGAAAGCAGGATATTGGTTATTTATTTTCGGTTAGTAGTGACAGTTGAAAAATTAGGGGTTAAAAGGTTCCTTGGATTGGCCAGTTTTTAAGTTAATCTAAAATAACAGAATTAATAAAATATGAGTGGAGTATTTTCCCACGCCTCCGAGTATATAAGAAAAAGGGGGTTTTTGAGTATCGCTATCTAGTCTGTAGTTTGTGGTTAAAGCTGTTAATAAAAAGTTTAAGAACATTTATTTTCAAAATGAGCTTAGTGAGCGGCGCGTATTGTAGTTCCGAAATAGATGTTATTTCAGGGGGAAATATAACCCCAAATACCCTACCAGGTGAGAATTTGCCGTTTTTTACCCAAAACATACTTAACAATAGCTGGACTGAAGAAGAAGAACTAAATTTGCATGATGGAATGGATGCCTTACTTGACTTGACTTGCTCAAATTTATTAGATGAACTACAGCAAAATCGAGAAGGCTTGAGAAAAGAAGAAGAAGGAGAGGCCTCTAAAATTAACATAATTCAGAACATTGTAGTCAAAGAAATGGAACCCGTTAAAAAGCCACTTGAATCACTGTTGCGAAACCTCTTTACACAGCCGTCGAACATGCTTAAAAGTGAAAACAATTTTTATGGGAAGATAAAAAAAATAAAGAATATCGCCAGTCGACAAGTTTCGATACCATTTTACAAACAAATATTGAGAAAAAACTGAAAAGAACAGTTTCTCAAAACACTTTGAAGAACAATAACCCAAACTCTGATCAAATGCGGTGGGATAGTCAGGAAGAAGAAATGGTCTATGAGGAAAACAAAGGTAGTACCTCCAAATGTGTCTGGATGGAAGATTTTCCTGTCAGCAAAAAGAGATAATGTGATGGGTGTTTTTAAAATTCGTTGTCAGTTATTGGCGAATTTAAAAGACGAAGAGAAAGAAATGGAAAACATAGTCTACGAATTCAGTTACTGCAAGAAAAACTGGTCTCATCTAAGAAAAAGGTGAAAAACTACAAAAAACAATTAGAACATTTAAACAAATCTTGTGGCGCTTTTTAATATATAAGGACACTGTAAAATGTTAGCATCTTGGTGTCTCTAACAGGGTATTTTTAATAAACTAATAATTTTTAAAATTTATTTATCAATTTTAGCCGTTAGGTACTAAAAAAATATATAGATATGTTTAAAGTATGCGACAAATGTTTCAAAACATTTCATTATTTTGATATTAATCTCTTAAAATCACTGTATCAGGTTTTATTACAGCATCTTGATGTCTCTAACAGGGTAGTTTTAATAAACTAATAATTTTAAATTTAAATTATCAATTTTAGGCGTTACCAAAAAAAATATATAGATATGTTTAAAGTATGCGACAAATGTTTCAAAACATTTAATTATTTTGATATTAATCTCTTAAATCACTGTATCAGGTTTTATTACAATGGCTTAACGTTATAAACTGATTCATTTAATGTGTTGTAATCGTAAAAAGACAAGTGTTGTGTTAAAAACTAGATTCGGATTTTAGAACAAATATGTAAGTAACGCTCTTTTTTCTTACCTATTTGCTAATGTGATAGGCTTCAAATGTTTTGCTATTAAGCTCTACCTTAATCCCACGCTGTTTTTCAGTTTAATTTAGTATTAATTTATGTATGAGTTAAAGTTTAAAATTGCACACGCAAATATATTTTTTAATAAAATAATATTAAAACTTCGTCTATTTTTCATTTTGTTGTATTTAAATAAAAATGACAAGAAAAGTTCTAAATTATCTGAAGTCGATAATATTTTACGTAAAGTTAACATAAAGTCATCCTAAGTGTCTCCTAAGTCTTCATAAAGTTTACATAAATGCTGCATAAGAAACGTAAGTTGATATAAAATTTCACATAAAACAAAAATATCTTATAAATATCAGCAAAAATAACAAAATCTTAAATTTATCTTAAGTTTATCTTAAATACTAATATGATTTGATAGATAGTATTCAAGTAAAATACTATAGTGCTGTACCACTAAAAATTTAAATATTTCGGTCAAATAACATCTACTTGGCATTTCCGAAGAAATTTTAAGAAATTTTCATAGATACCTAGAAGTACTATTATTTGAATAGATAACCATAGTACCTATTTTTATTTTTTTTTGTGTTTCGACCAATCTGCAGGTTTGCTATCTTTTGTTCAATATTGCTGAAATAATAAGAAAAAGTAGATAAATTAGTTTATTAGACGCCTGGTACTATATTTAAACCTATATATATATATATATATATATATATATATATATATATATATATATATATATATATATATATATATATATATACATGTTTTTAAGCCAAGTTGAGTAGTTATAGATGATATGTTCACCCCCCACCGCCCGCCGGCGGGATCTTATCTTGTGATCTATGACGCCATATTTCGGCCACCTTTGCGCATGCGCAAATTTTAAGTACGTCATCGAAGTCTACGTCACTGGATCTTACGTCAGCAAACCCAACCTGCGCGCGCAGCTGTCAAATGTCACCTGTCAACTGTCACCTGTCACTTGTCAAATGTCAAAATTAAAATTGAACATACGTCACGTGTGAAGGATGACGTCATAAGACAGAAGAAGAAAATTAGCCGGCTGTCACTTGTCATTTAAGAGCTGTCAACTGTCACCTGTCACTTATTAAACGCCAAAATTAAAGTTTAACGTAGGTCACGTGTTCAAAATGGCGTCAGAAGACATGCGTAAAAGTATGGCGGCTGTCACCTGTCATTTAAGATCTGTCAACTGTCACCTGTCACTTTTGAAACGCCAAAATTAAAATTTAACGTAGGTCACGTGTTCAAAATGACGTCATAAGACATGTATAAAAGTATGGCGGCTGTCACCTGTCATTGAAGACCTGTCAACTGTCACCAGTCACGTGTTAAACGTCAGAATAAAAATTTAAGATACGTCACGTATTCAGGGCGGTGTCCGAAGACGTTTAAAAAAAGAATGGCGTCGATCGGCCTTAGGGTTCCGGAGATATAGTTTTTTGCGATTAGCGACCTAACGGCTGATGGTGGAGAGCCGAAATTCGCATGGGGGATAGTGACGGAGCAGATCTTTCGATTTGTCAAATTAGTTTTCAAAAATCTCGACTTTGAGGAAAAAATTAGATTTCAAAATTTTTACATCACCCTGTATAGTAAATTTTGGATTAATTATATAAGTTATGAATATTAGGGGATTTGGTAATAGAAAAATAGGTATTAGATCATCGGAACTAGTAAAAAATTAGATCTCAAAATTTTTATATCACTGGACATAGGAAATTTTTTAATTTAATTATAGAAACTATGAATATTATTTGATTGAATTTTATGGAATAATAACAGCAAAAATATGTATTAATGCCGCGTGAAACATAGGAAGCTGCGGTTAGCAGTTTCCGGTGATAAGGCTGGCTTTGTGGTTGCCATTTCCGGTCGATAAGGTTAACACTTGTTTTAATTTATGCATGGTAACCGCATCGTAGGTAGCGGATGTAGATAAAGAAAATGCGATGTAGGAAAAAATCGGTTTTAATTAATAATGTTGTCGAATTGTCTTACAAATATTAAATATTACATTACTTAACAATAATGAACAAGCTATAGTTATAAATATAAGTAAATTCAAAACTGAGTTTGATGATGATGGTGTGCTAGTTAATGTATCCCCACGAAGTATTGTCTTCCAATCGGTTTCGCCAACGGTGTTATCTCGAAAGACGAACTTTACTTTGTAGCGAAGAGGGTTGCTTGATGCTGCTGCTGCTGCTGTCGTAGGAATCGTCATAGAGAAAACAGGTGTTTGCTGATGGTCTATTCTTTCGTAAACCATATGCAGCCACGTAGTATTGGAGGGAAAATCCTCGGTTTCAATCATGATGGCGGCATCCTTAACATTATTTGGCATGTATACGTAGAAGACGTTTTGCACTAACGCAACGAGCAGAATGTACGTCGAACTTAACGCTGCCATGACTGAAGTCAAAGTGATTTAAAACTTGGAATGATAGAGATTTATAAGGTCGTATATGTGTATCAGTCCGCTGTACGATAGTACCAAAAGCGGTACTAAGAACAGAGAACTAACATGAAGAGTTCGGGGCGGCTCCTGCTGTTGTATCTTCGTCTTCTTCTTCAAGCTTTGGGGTGATGATGATGGTGGAACTGCCATTTTCAGTTGGCGACACTTCCACAATACTTTAGCTAACGGACAATGTTGGGAGTACTTGTAGTGGTCGGCCAGCGGATCATCTCCCTCTTTCCAATCAGTAAACTCACAGCGGCAAAAGACACATTGAACGATATCCAAACGCTGGGTGTAATAAAAACCAGCCTGTGCTAGGTCTTTAGGACTAACTTTATTGGTCCAATTTGCAAACGTGATCAGTCGTTCTTCAAAAGTACGAATAAAGCCAAGACCGTCGTCTAAGCAATCAGTACAATCTACACTGCGACCAGCCATTTTACAACGGCTTTCTACTTAGACTAATCGAGCTATACTAAGAAATAAAACAAACAAAATCTGTTATATACTTTTATTCCAGATCATTTAAAAAACAATGTCGGAAATTATACAATAACTTAGCATTATTACAGGCACAATGCCAAACATTAAAGTCCTTATGGTGGAAACATTCCACAACTTTCTTATATTTACTTAATTTAGGTTCGGTCTTTAAAGGAATACTAAATATAAGGGAAGAATCAAAAATCTGCTTTAAACAAGCTGCCTTTAAATCGCCCTTAACCAGAAATTTCGGAGAGTCATACTGAAGCCATATGTTACGTAAAACACTTTCAAATTGATTCAAGTCCAAACAGCCAGACTCCCACATTAGTCCATGGTAGTTTTCCTCCAAATATTCGACAATCTTGAGATCTTCAGGCTTTAAAAATTTCCCGCTATACGGAGGTTTGAAGAGAAAGCTGCAAAATCGTACGCCATCATACACAGCCAACTCCTTCGGTATAAACCCACTGGCTAAGGGGTAACCTTGAAGATCGATGCAAACTTCCTGACGTTCTTTTGACATCTTGCACAGACACGCTTATGAGACTCAAAGACGTGTGTTTTAAGGTTATGTAACAAGTCGCGACAGGTCTGAACAGGTTACAACTGACTGCAAGGAACGTCGGAACAACTATGAAAACTCTGCCGGAAATCGAGTGGTTTTATGAGTAACAGTAGGATAAGGGTGAGAGGAAAAAAATAAAGGAACCGAGAGTTGTAAAAGATTTATTATTATAAGTCATCAGAATACATATACAGTTTATCAAAGTCATCTAACAATTTTTGCAGGTTGTAATGCAATAATTCCAACATGTAATAACTTTGTTCAGATGGGTTTAAATTACAGAGATTGGTTACAATTTCAAAAAAGGTGTCCTTAATATTAACAAAACATTTTGCATACTGCAAAGTATCGTCATAATAGCTTCTAAATTGTAAACGTTCGACTAACTTTAATCTATAGTTAATTAAATGCCTAATGCTAACAATAGATTTTATATCATTGGAAGAAAACGTGAAAGTTACATCATCATCATTAATCTTAAGTCTAAATAATCGATCGTTCAAAAGAATAGCACTGGATACGGTAAAATTTTCCGATGAAGACATCAGCGTTGTTGACACACTTCCATCAGTATCGGCAATCATCTTGTCGAGAATCTCCAAAAACTCGATCCAATCAGAATGGCAGAGGGAGAGCTGATGTTGTTCGGGTGTTGTTGTTGTTGTGGTTAGTTTTACACTTGGCATCATCCCCCTGGCAATACTAAGGCCTACAATTACTGTAACATTGCCAGTAGGATAGCAAAATTCACCCAAGAGTTTCTTCTCGCTGCGAATTTCTCGGTTACTTCGGAGAATCATACTGTCCAAATACGTCCAATAGGGTGATGAGCTTCGGGAACTGTCGTCGTTGTCTTCCATCACCTCAGAAGCAGCAGCAGGAGCGGTACAACGTTTACTGGCCATGGTTCGCACTAAAATAATGACGTCAGCCAACGTATTAGGATTAGTATGAGTTTAGAGGAAACTATACCCCCACTCCACATTTATTGATGTTAAGTTCGAGAAACAGTAGTTTGTATAACGCCCATCCGCTTCCCATCTCGGTGAATTCGGAAGCTTTTTTCACTAGAGAGATCTGATATTCGCTGTAAAAGTCCTCCAAATTAGTGTTGGGGGAAATAACACTAAATTTTGTATTAAACGATTTTATGTCTTGTTCTTGTGTGGATGCCAACAGATAACGACCATATAGCTCCATATTAACTTTAAGCTGGGGGTAAGTCTTTAAAGGATCGGTGAGTAAAGTAATAACCGTATCTTTTAGATCTTCTAAATATTGCTTAACATCAGTCGAATGTAAGTCACTTGTCAGATGGTAAGTTAGTATCCGTTGTTTAAAAGCAGTTCGAACTAATTTTACCCGAGAGTACACGTTCTCACTACATTGCTGCTTATGTTTTAGAGTGCGGTTATGAGCACTATGAGATAAAATTTCACTATCACACTCTTTGCAATACGGCATAGTTTTAACTGATCGAAAGCTGGAAAATGCTGTCTATTTATACAAAGAACGAGCGTTTAAACCACATCCTTCACTATATCTATCCAACTGTTATGAGACTTATCAAACCCAAGCCATTTTACATACATCTTTTTGCCCTTTTTACGCAAAATTTGTTCAATAAGAAATACATCAGATTGTTTGGTTTTTTGCAATTCCTCTTCATAGAATCCACCACTAATGGGTTGACCGCTCGTATCCTCGAGCAAATAAGTCGTTGGATTTGTAATCTTAACCTGAGATACTTTAAACAACTCAGTGGTCCAATTAGGTACATAACCCTTTTCAAACACGTGCTTAGCCTTACTGATGCGAACAATGTCGCCAACTTTGAATTTTTGCTTTCCCACAACCTTTAAACGACTATAAACCGAGTCCAAGATTTTCTTCTCATTACTCTTGCTAACATCCTTCGGCTTCATGCGGATTGTGTGATGTTTGGTGTTATTGTAAGTATTTGTAACTTGTTCCAACAAGTCGATCCATTTATGATTACCATTCAAGGTAAACAACTTAAACAGTTGTTCTTTGAGCGTTCGAATTACTCGTTCAGCAATAGAAGCCTTTAAAATACTAAAGGTACTGTAATGATGTATCCCATGCTTCTTCATAAGACTTTGAAAGCTCGCGTTGTAATACTCTTTCCCATTATCTGTCACCAGCTTTTTCGGAATCCTCCGAGACTGTTTGAGTATATGATCCATGGCATTAGTCACATCCTGAGCATTTTTCGACTTTAGAGGTCTGGTCCAGAGAAATTTGGAAAAGCAATCAATTACAACCAAGATGTATTTAAATCCCTTGTTTTCACGAGCGTACTGATCGAGCTGCGCAAGATCGGAGGCAAACGTATCGTCTAAACCATACTGGATAAATCTGCGACGTTTAAATTTGATTCTAGCGGGTTTATGTAACTCCTTAACAACTTGTTCTCTCGCCTTCGTAATGCCCTTGGCCATTATTTCTCAAAGAATGAGGTTCTGCAGCAAGATATCGAATTATATACGTTCTAAATTTTAAACAGTTGGTGGACGGGACGATCCTTTCTTTAGCAAATCAACTGTTTGTAATAATTTTGAGAGTTCTTCACGAATCTTTCCCATATCCGTCCTGACTGGTCTGAGAGCATTTTGAATAGCCTGATTGGTGTAAACTTTTAGGCGTTTTTCGAGATCCTTGAATTGGGTAGATAGGCGATCCAGGTGGGTATCCAAAACTAAAGTCTCGCTCTTTAATTTGTTGTCAAGCAGCTTAAGTTGGTCGGATACCGAGTCTACAGAATCCTTATTAGTTTTTGTAAAGGTCTTCATTTGTTTTCCAATACTACCGATAGAGTTGTTTACTTTTTGTTCCAACCCCGTTACTTGTCTCAACATCTCCAAGTGGGATACTTGTATTTTATCATTCAGCGATCTATCAATGGTAGTAGAAAGTGAAGTCAGCATACTCTCTACAAACTTTTTATTTACAGCATCAGCGATATCTGCTGGTGATTTAACGTTACAAAGCCGATGATCTCGAATATTGTAATCACCATCTTTTGTAAGAGTGATCAAGTTGGGTGCTTGCAACACTCTCACTCTTTTCTGATTAGACGACGTGGGCAAGGAACATCCAAACTTATTCATGATTACTGCGGTACTAAGACATAGTAGCTTTAAACAAACTTATTTATAGAATTCAATTACTCCAAGGTGTTCCAATTCGTTCAAAATGCTCCAAATCTCGTTCATGTTATTATTGTTGCCAACCTGATTGGAAGCGTCTAGCTTTTTTAACCTATCAACCAGCTCATTTACGTCATCATAGTAGACATATTCTTTGGGTTTTTCGTTGTATTCCATTAAGGCAGATCCGGATTTCACAGATCCGGATTTCTCAGACTTCGATCTTGTCAATATTTTAACCCCGGGCGAAGGAATTTTACTGGTAGAACCTTTAGAAATCAGCGGTTTCACAATGGCATTGTATTTGTGGGATCTATTACCTTTCAACTGACCATTGTCTTTCAAGTATAAATCTGTTCGCTTCAGAATATCTCTATATTGTTCTTCATCGGCAGCAGTCTGAAATTTAGGATTCTTGAGAAACAATAAATCGTATAGCCCCAGAGTTCCTTTATACGTAAGGGGGCCAACTTGAATATCGCCATTCTTTAAGAAATTAACCGGTTCTGAACCTAAGCTCCAAGAATCAGTCACCAAATCATATTTCAGGCTGTTAGCATCTATTTCGCTAGAGTCCGTCCAATATAGTTTCAGATAGTCTTGAGCAATCTTCGGATACTGCTCGATAAAAGTCTCAAACACTTCAGATTTTTGAAGAGAATCTTCAAAATTCTTTCTTATGTGCTGCGATGATTGTGTCGCAGGATCCTGAGCTGGTTCTTCAAACACATCATCAGCAGCAGCATCATCCCCGTAGTGAGTTTCCTCGGTTAAGAATTGTACAGGAGGTTTCACTTCTCGAGTTCCTATGGGTGGTTTAACTTTGGGTTTTACACCAACACTCTGTTCCCCTTTAATCTTACGTTTCTTAGATTTTGCAGTGGCGGCGGAAGCACTCACAAGCTTATTCAGAGGATCGGTAATCGGCATTAATAATTTATTAAGAGCTTCATCTTCTTCGCCTCGCTCCAACTTTAATGCTAAATACTTCTTTCTTATTGTTCGTGCAGCTTGGATAATCCTACGTTAAACGTCTTTATCGAGCTGGCTCATGGGGGTAGACATACTTAAAAAACAGACCCTGTTTCGGGAAAAACAGCTAAAAAACAGGCCCGGTTCTGGAAAAAACAGCTAAAAAACAGACCCTGTTCTAGAAAAACAGCTAAAAACAGACCCTGTTCGGGAAAAACAGCTAAAAACAGACCCTGTTCGGGAAAAAAACAGCTAAAAAACAGACCCTGTTCTAGAGAAACAGCTAAAAAACAGACCCTGTTCTGGAAAAACAGCTAAGAACAGGCCCGGTTCTGGAAAAAACAGCTAAAAAACAGACCCTGTTCGGGAAAAACAGCTAAAAACAGACCCTGTTCTGGAAAAAACAGCTAAAAAACAGACCCTGTTCTGGAAAAACAGCTAAAAAACAGATCCTGTTCTGGAAAAACAGCTAAAAAACAGACCCTGTTCGGGAAAAACAGCTAAAAAACAGACCCTGTTCGGGAAAAACAGCTAGGAAACAGCTAAAAACAACTACTAAACAGACCCTGTTTCTCGAGACTTAACACATCTAGCTTCTAGAACATCAAGTGTTACACTGAGTCCCGAGGGCTTAGGGTATGATATATGTATCAAACTTGTTACGATATCGACCTTTAGCAATATCATTGTCTTTCACCATTACTAGGAAACCATACCGATCCTTCCAACATTCGGAGCAAATATGTTTAAATGCATCGAATGTCATGTCTGTATTAACGTGATCGTCGTAGATATGTTTCAAATTTAAGTCGTCCTGCTTAAATAAAATTAATACATTGGCATTGTCACGAACCAGCTGTTTGGGTATTTTCGAGTAAGTTTGCGATAAATAGAATGAATCAATCGCATGATGTCGACCCATACAAAAATAATTACGTATTTTATCCTGCTTCTCACATGCTACGTCATCAAATATGAATACAGAGTGAGGTCGGGCACTGGCAGGATCTAAAACTTCATCATTATCGCTGTAGCCGAAATAGCCTAAACGGGAATGTTTCATAGCCTGTTGAAGAAAGTCGTACTTGTCTTGCTGTAGAGATTTGGAATACACGTACACATTCTCGAATTTTAAACCATTTTCATCGATCAAAAGACTAATCATTACATTGGTTTTGCCACAATTACTCGGACCACAGATTAACGCTCGAATTGTAGAAGGCAAAAGTTGACCATGTTTGCTACTGAGGCACTTTTCTTTTTTCATATCGCAATTATAAACTTGGATTTTGAGTTTCTGCTTCTCTTGACGCATCTCTATAAATACTACTCTACACCCTCCCAGGGCTTCATTACGAATGAAGACTCTGCAGGGTGCAGGTGTGTTAAATACAGCTATCAACAAGCTCCCGTTCGAGCTTCATTTGCCTGGTTATTCCTATTGTGGACCGGGAACCAAACTTCAAGAGCGACTGGCTCGAGGCGATCGACCAAAGAACAAATTGGATAGTGCTTGTCGCGATCACGATATCGAATACGCCAAGTCGACAGAGTTGGAACAAAGACATAGAGCCGATCGAGTGTTGGAGAACCGAGCTTGGGAACGAGTAAAGGCAAACGATTCCAGTTTGGGTGAAAAAGCTTCAGCGTGGTTAGTAACGAACGCTATGAAGGTAAAACGCAAGTTGGGTGCTGGCAAGAAGGTGAAACGCAAGTTGGGTGCTCGCAAGAAGAAGATGAAACCCCTATCATCAGTGGTCACTCTGCTTAAGAAACAACTTCGACATACGGGTACTGGTGATGTTAGTAAGAACAGAACTCTCAGTAAAATACTTAAAGCTGCACGAGTAACGGTCAAGAAGGTGGGAGGACGTAAGAGGATCAACGTACCACGAATAATACCCTTACCGAAACAGGGTGGGTTTCTACCACTTATTCCCATATTTGCAGGACTTAGTGCCCTGGGAGCACTCAGCGGAGGCGCCGCGGGGATAGCTAAGGCCGTTAATGACGCTCAAAGTGCCAAGGAGAAGTTGAAAGAATCGAAACGACACAACGAAACAATGGAAGCGATTGCATTGGGAAAAAAGGGTAGCGGCATGTATTTAAAGAAACACAAAACTGGCTATGGATTGTTTTTACGAAAACTGCCAAAAAACTACCAATAAAGCTACCTGAAAAACCGTTATCCGATCATGATATTAAGTCGTACGTCACTCGATTAAAAATACCGCATTTTAGAGGAGTATTTATGCGAAACACTTTACCGAACGCACCCCTCAAAACAGAGTGTGGTGTTATTAATTTGGATCGGAACACAGGCTTCGGAACACATTGGGTAGCTTACAAGAAACACGGTAATCGAGTTGTTTATTTCGATAGTTTTGGCAACTTGAAACCACCCAAGGAATTTGTCAGGTACATGAAAAATGTGAAAATCTATTTTAATTCCGATCAGTATCAGGATTATGGAATGACCAATTGTGGACATCTTGCTCTAGCATTTCTCTACAATGAAACTTTATAAATGCAGGTGTTGATGCTTATTGCTCGCAGTCATGTCACAGACATTCACGTTAAAAGGTCGCTCTCATCGACTTGAAGCATACTTTGTACCTCCCATAGAGCTCGATTCCAGGTTTGATTACTCGTTAGCATTAATTTCGCTAAACACTTGGAACACGATTCCCAATATAGAAGAGGGACGAAACAAGTTTTATTATATTATCAATAATCAGGAGGAACGAGTATTGGAAATACCAACAGGGTCCTACGAGTTGGAAGATATCGAGCAGTTTCTACAGCGTAAGCTCCTAGATCCCAGTGCTCCCGCAGACGAACGGAATCGTATCTTATCGCTTAAACCCAATAACAATACGTTAAAGTGCGAGTTAACCAGTGTCTACGACATAAACTTTAAGCCAAAAGACAGTATTGCAAAGGTGTTGGGATTTTCGTCTCAACTGTTAAAGTCTGGTAAATTCCACGAATCAGATCAACCTGTGGAAATTATACAAGTTGTTACTATTCGAGTAGAGTGTAACATCATTTCCGGCTCGTATTACACAAATAATCCCTCACATACTCTGTACGAATTTTCACCAACTGTTGACCCCGGCTACAGTATAAATATCGAACCAAGGAATCTAATCTATTTACCTGTGAACCAGAAAAGCATCTATAACATCACTCTCACGCTAGTAGACCAGGATTCTAGACCTCTTAATTTTCGAGGTGAAGAAGTAGTAATTCGATTAGAACTTAGACGAAATGGTTCTAGTATTTAAAAGGTATTTAAACACTAATACCTCAGCCGGCAGATCATTCAGTGGTCAGAAGTCGAAGGGGTCACTCACGTTTTCAAATATCTTATATTTGCAGTCTATAAGCAGTCCTTACGGCTACCATGTCAGAAAAACTTCAAATCTTCAATCAGATCAAGAGTGATGAGTCGGTCATTCGCGAAGAATGGCACACTTATCACCCCTTTACCAACTCCTTTAATAACAATGACGAAATCGAGATTGTTATCAATCAGCAAGATGTCTTTTTGGATATGAGTGAAGCTCAACTCTACATCGAGGGTACGTTTAAGGTGGAAGCAGATGCCACTGGTAAGACCGGTACTTGCGATCTAACCAATAATGCCGGAGCCTTTCTCTTTGACAACATTTCCTATGAAGTTAATGGTAAGGAGATTGAAAAGATTCGAGATCCTGGTATTGTTAGCACCGTTAAAAATCTGCTATGTTTAAATGAGCAGGAAAGTCGGGCCCTAGACATAGCTGGATGGAATTGGCCAAGTGTAACTGTCAAGACCTTGGATGAAACATCCAAAGACTTTAATTTTCGTATCCCCCTTTCCCTATTGTTTGGCGTGTTTGCCGATTACCACAATGTATTAATGGCTAAACAGAAAATTAAACTGGTTCGTGCTCGTCATGATGACAACTGCTACAAGTCCACTGGTACTAAGAAGGCGACAATAACCTTAAAAACGGTTGAGTTGAAAGTGAAGCATATTTACCCGAGTGATGCAGTGAAATTAAGGCTTTTGGATGAAATTGCCAAGAACAAACCGATATATATTCCGTTTAGAAACTGGGAACTACATGAACTGCCTGCTTTGAGAACAACAAAGCGTGATATTTGGACCGTTAAGACCATGTCTGAGAGAGCCCGATACGTCATTGTATTTTTTATGAAGAAGCGAAAAGATAACTTTGACGCTGATTGTACCTACTTTGATAATTTAAACATCACCGACGTCAAATTACATTTGAATTCTGAAGTTTACCCCTATGAGTCGTTAAACCTAAACTTTGCCAATAGACAGTTTGCAGAAGCCTATCAGATGTATACGGACTTTCAAAAAACCTATTTGGGGAAGCAACGGTCGGAGCCGCTCTTGGATTTTCTCGCTTTCGCTGGCAGAGCCCTATTTGTTATTGACTGCTCCAAACAAAATGAAGCCCTCAAGAGTAACACTATTGACGTTAAGTTGGAGTTTCAAAGTTCCGAAAACTTCTCGAAGGAGTCCCGTGCCTTTTGTATAATTATTCATGATCGAGTTCTCGAGTATCAGGCTTTAACAGGTCAAGTACGTGATCTGTTGTAATCAGTTACTATTCAACCCTCTCAGCACGATGAAGTTTGTTGTGGTTGACGTTCAGGGATTCAGCGTTCCAGAATTTCAAGCTAAAGAATTGGCTATTTACGATGGAAAGCAAATACGGAACTATCTTTTCAAACCCGTTAAGCCGTTTTATGAGCTGTCCTATGATTGCCAGAAGCAAGTGATGTTTCTATATGGGAACCGACATGGTTTATACTACAATTCCGGCGAAACCGATTACAATGAACTTCACCGCATTATCTACAACGATCTACGGGATGTTGATGTTATCTATGTGAAGGGGCATGTAAAGAAGACCTTCTTACTGGAAACTTTTTCCACGATGAAATATCTTAAGCATATACCCGATATTGTTAATTTAGAATTTACTGGGGGCAGTGTTGCTGTACCGAAATTAGCTCTAAGTAAAACCACGTGTTCTTATCATGCTTTAGAATATTGTATTTGTAGTGCTAAGAATTCAAAAATCCTGTATGAATATATTTATGATTTTTTACCTAAATAAAGAAGTTAAACTGTATTCCCTGTTTAATTTTATCCTATATTATTAGGCCCCCCTTGAGAAATTTGATCATTTAGTCTCGAGCTTATGACAAAGACAGTCGACTTGTCAGTTAGATTAGACGAGCATTTGAAAAAAATACGCAAGCTGAAAAGAGACATTAAGTTTTACCAAGAATATAAATCTGTGGTTAGATTGTTTTCGAAACTTACCATTTAAACTTACCAATGGCGGCCTCCTCCTCCTCCTCCTCCTCTTCCGGCTGGGATAAGGTGTTTGAATCGTCCTCTAGATGTCCTGATGTTCCAGCGCCAGTTCCGAAGACTAAGCCTAACAGAGTTTACGAGATTGATGACTTTATAACTGTCATTTTTACTACGTCCGAAGAGGAACGCAAACAAGTAATTTTGGATACTATTGGTTATGGCAAAATTTCTTTCTCTAGTGAGGAATTTGAAGAATTTTTAAGCACTTTTGATTGTTTCAATACCCATTGGGTGGATATATTTATGATAATTGGACAGTACACGCTAGTGTTTCATCGCAATGGTGATAAGAGAAGTCTCAAGTTTGAAGATGCCACAACAGACAAGTATCTATTTCGATGGACCGAGAAGCTAATACACCTATTTGCAAAACATGTTTATGAATTGTATAAGCTTAATATTGAATATTATACTGTTACTAAATAAATAGTCTAACGTTAATTTGTTTTTTCTTTGTTCTAACTAAGGAAATAAAACACCAATATAAACACAAAAATTTATTAAAGTGTAAAAAAAGTGAAAAAAAACACAAAATGTGACCGAACAGTGGTCTGTAAATAGAGTAAAATAATAAACAATAGAAAAATATAAAAAAGGTAAACTTTGGTAAAATAAGTTAAAAAGCACAAAATCTGACCGAACAATGGTCTGTAAATAGTAAATATAAATATAACTAAAAAAAAAATAATATAAACAAACCAATATAAAAATCAAAAAAAAAATAGGGTAAACTTGGGTAAAATATGCATATAAACAAATAATAGAAAACTAAAAAACTAGGGTAAACTTCGGTAAACTTAGGTAAAATATACATATAAAGTAAATAAATAGGGTAGACTAGGGTGAAATAAATTAATACAATAAATAGGGTAGAAATAAATGAATACAATAAATAATAAAATAAATAACATATATGCCTAATCTAATATCACAGCCTCTAAAGTCATACATTTAGCTACCAAAGGGGATTAAAGGAAAGTTAGCTGCCCGTGATCAGTCTTCGCTCATGGAATTTCCGATGATTCCTTATACTTTTCAATATCTCTATGACCCCAAGCAAGCGTGTTCTCCAAGTCGCCGGGAATAAGGTAACGCTTATCGTCCGCGTGTGATAGCGCTACCTTATTTTTAAGTTCGACATACATATCATGTAAATGCGAACGGAAAGTGTTCATCTGACGATGAATCTGAGTTCCTTCTACGTCAACCGCTTCCCTATAATCGTCCAGAGTTAGTTCGGATTGGGTGACGTAGTCAGGAACTCCCTTAGCTTTTTTGGTTAACTTTCCCTCCACATTTACACAATATGCCTTCGCCCCGGTACCGTAGAAATCCCAAATGATTTTTCCTGCATACTCATCTTTCATTTTGCCCAAAATTGACTGGTTTACAGGAACATCATGTGGATTTTCCTGTGAGAAATTAGACGTGTCGAATCTATCTAAATTTTGTGCCATATCGCTATAGAAATTTTCGGTTGTAATTTTCAAAACAAGGGAATCGGTGTCAGTGTAGAGTAATACCGCGTTGTTGCCGTATTTTGGCTTAATATACCCGTACAAAAAGTCATACATAATCGTCTTGGATATTTCCAAGATGCTGAAACCCACGTAAATCGGTTTATTATATGTGACTTTTTGTTTTTTCATCTGGATGGCTACCAGGTTCTCGTTAAAAATAGTGCGATCTTTAAAATGAGGTTTTGAAATTAACGCTTCGGCTCCCAACCTTCTACCAATATTTTCCCAATGAGAAACAAGTTTAACATCTACCCGTTTCTCCACATTTTCCATTGTTTTCCCAAACACGGCGTTGTTCATAAGTTTAAAAAAGTCTTTTTCAAACTTATTTTGCGCTTGATTGCGCATCGCTGTGTTTAGGTCAATGTATTTCTTTAGCCACGGTGATTGGTCAAAAGATATAACGCGATGAATTTTGGTGAGCTTAAGCCCATAATCTAAAGCCTGACGCAAATTTTGGTAATGAATTATATATTTACTTTTAGGTTTAAAATTTGGAATTAATTTGTCAATATCTTGGAATTTTGATTCTGGTGGAGCTATTGATTGTGGACAAAAGGGTAGTTCGTTGTGTAAATAATGCAACTGTTCGGGGTATTCTAAATCTACCTCTAATATATAGCCAGTTTTAGAATCGTTCGCGACATTCATGTAATCTAAACTTTGAATTTCGGTCTCATCTAACCACTTAAAATTCCCCGTTGGTAAATATTGAGACATAGCCGCACCATAGAGGTTGGTAGCGTCCAAATACATGATGTAGGAAGTAGGTTTGGAAGCGTCATAATGAGGTATAAATTTATTGTTAGCAAAAGCTTTTCTAACACTACACTGACTGACCCCACCGCGAATACCGTGTTTAAAGAAGTGTACCATGTCTAGATCTGTCAGTAATTCCAAGGAAATTGATGTGGACTTGAGTGCGGCGTCCATCGCAAGAGAGGGCGCCGTGAAGTACTGCGCAGGATCTAGACCGTAAGTGTTAAGGCACACGTCTCTAAAACTTTCAAAAACATCTGTTAACAATAATACGTCGGATTTTAAATAAATATCTGAATATTCGCCTAAAGTTTTACATTCAAATAAATTCCATACAGCCCCAGCACGCTTGTAATCCTCGTTACTGATGTCTTCTTTTTTGAGTTGGTTATAAAAGTCTTTCTGTGATGGCAGTTTACTCTCATTCAATTTCGCGAAACTATCCACGTAATTATATGGGAAGACACCCTTCTGTCGAATAAGCTGAAACTTATTTTCTTCCGCGAAATATTTTCTCACTTCTCGACATTGTTCTGGTTTTAAATTTTGACTGAGTTTATCGAGACTGCTGGCCATGAAACGAAAACTGTCGAGGAAGCGTAATTTTAAAAATACCTGTCGTTGTTTACCATCTCTGTTCTCGATGTTATCCACCAAAACATGTTTAGTAAAGGAGATATACTTTTCCTTGTTTTGGGGGATAACATCCAACTTTTCTTCGTTGGAAGCCAATTCCTTAACAAACAGGTGGGAGTCAAAGTTGGACATGTTATGGAAAAAGATGGGTATAAATTGAGGGATTTTGTAATTCAGGTTGCATACAGAGTGCGCGGGGCCTCGATAGGAGCCGTCTGTATGATTATGTTCGTGCACACGATCGTTTAACGCTACATCAAATGGCTTTTCGCAAATATGACACACCCTAGCTTCTTGATGCTCCCTCTCTTGTTCCGCAGAAATAGGTGTCATGGGTACTACTTCCTTCATAAAGCGATTATAGATTGATTTACAATCAATCTCTAAACGTTTTACGAATTCTTTGTGAGCATCCGGACCTCTATAACTTTGGTAAATCGAATGAGCATCGTCAAAGTCACATTTGATGTAGTAACCGAACGAGTACGGAACATGTTTGTGTGTTCTCACAGTGTATGACGTATCGGGATCCTGCGCATTTTCCTCTGTATCCAGGGGTTCAAGGATTGTCTCGAAATCGGCATAAACAACAAAAGGCGCTTTTAATTTTTTTTCAAAGTTTGTAAATTTCAAAATATTCTCGGGAATCTCTTCACCATATTTATTTTTTTTTTAAATTTGTCGTTGGGACTTTAGCTAAAACGTGCCCGCAATCGTGCTCCTGATGTCTTTAATTTTTGTTCTGAATAAAAATATGATAAACAACCATCACATAAATACTTTGTGCCGCAACGTGAGGATAATTGACTTGAGATCAAGCGAGACATGTTTCTTACTAAGCAGTAATGACTATTTCCATAGTCATCACTGATTACTAACAAATTTACGTGTCGCTCCCTATTACGAGATTTTGTAAAGTATAAGGGACCCACGACTTCAATACTATTTTTACCATTGTCAAAAACCCTTTCAAGTCCATAGACATTAATAGAAATATTATTGAGTCGCTCAAACTTAGCGATGTCGATAACTTTAATCGGAAATTCTATACCTGTAAAGTCCAGTTCGTTCTCAAAAGGCAGATAGTTCGCGACTCTCTCTGCATGTTGAGTCCAATGAAGTGGATGTAAGGCAGCTAGGACTGACCACATGAAACATTTTTGATCCGTGTTCTGGATGTTCAGAACAGCTTTCTTTGCTTCAATCTCCTTTGGCAGCGGGATGTAGGAAGATGGCTTTAGAGGCTGGATTTTGTTGATGCCTAATTCTAAGTGGAGGAGTTGTTGGAGCGCCCACCCTGTAACAATAGAAATAGGTATTAGTAAGAAATATTGAAGTTTTAAAAAAAATTTGCAATAGTTTTACACTTACCACTATCCTTTTCCATAAATTCTGAATACTTCCGGTCTAGGATAGTGCTGAACTGCTCAAACAGCTCCTCCAAGTCCGTAGCCCTGCTCACCAGCTGGTATTTGGTGTTGAAGGACTTCACCTCCTCTGACTCGTTCGACTGCAGGAGGAAGCGGCCGAAAAGCTCCAGACCGACCTTCAGCTGTTCATACTTTGCGCAGATGTCTCCCACCAACTTGACGAATTTTTGTTTTAGCTGTTGTAGATACTGCTTTACGTTGGTGGGATCCTGGCTTGAAGTCAGTCGGTACGTCGCAATTCGGCTCCTGAACGATGTTCTTATCAGCTCTACTCCTTCCTCCTCCTGCATCACGCAGCATTTCTCCCGATGTCCCAGGGTCCTTAGATGACCGCCCCATCGGTTCGCTGGGACATCTATCCGGCATGTTGTGCAATGCTGCGTGGCTGATGTAGATGGTTCTAGAGATAAGAAAAAATAATTAGTATCAAAGTTATCTAAAAACAATTCTAGTCTTAAAAGAAAATTTCAATTTTTAACTACTCACCATCTGTCGAAACGAGTCTTGCTCTTTTCGCCATGGATGTCTGCGTGGTCTTCGCTGGTCTTTTGGGGGCCGGGTGCTTCTCCTTCTGGTGGCGAAGAAGAGCCCCCTCCGACTTGAAAATCCCACTGCAGACGTCGCAGATCTTGACTGCTAAGCGGCAATCTCCATGACGATTGAGGCTGTCCTTCCTGGTGAACGCCCGGCTACAGAATTCGCACACAAACATTTTCTGGAAAATAAAATATTTTGACTGAGGAAAATGTTTCCGAACCCTTGTTGGTATACTCCTACTATTATGTGACTCCGAGATGTGAGTGGAAACCGAACATACATCATCTTTCCCTACTCGCCGTTTGATAAATTTTTTTCCTTCATTAAATTTCCAGTTTTAGCATAACTTCAAGCAAAACTGCAGTTTATACATACCCGATAGAGAAATTATTTTTTAAAACACTATTACATGCATAAAGACTACTTCGTCAGGTTCTAGTTTCAAAGATTTATTGTTTGGGCGTTACGTCGCTCTACTTCTAAGGTAAATTAATATTTTAAAAATAATAAGTCCCTGCGTTTAAACAAAAAAACAAATAGTGAAAAAAGAAATGTTTTGAACACTGTCAGCGACTTTAAAATTTTTTCAAACAATATTACATGTATGAAGACTACGAGTGCTTTGTTAGGTTCTAGTTTAAAAGATTTATTGTTTGGAAGCTATGTCACTCTACTGCTAAGGTAAAATATTTTAAAAATACTCAAAGTCACTACGTTTAAACAGCAAACAACTAATGAAAAAAGAAATGTTTTGAACACTGTCAGCGACTTTTAATTCTAAAAAGTATGTTTGATCTTAATCTATATAGTTTAAAAAATAAAAAAAGGGTTTCAGACAAAAATCCTTTTCTATTACTCGATCCCGATTCTAATATTACTGTAAATAATTGAAGATTTCCATGCTGTTACTTAAACGCGAAATTAAAATCATAATTTTGTATACTAAAGTTGTAAGACAGGCACATAGACAGACTATTTTTGATTTTCCCTGACAAGACGGCACTAGGTTGTAAGACAGACACATCGATAGACTATTTTTTATTTTCCCTGACAAAACGGCACTACTATTCTTGTAACTATTCGATATTTCATTTTTGTTAATACGTGCAGACTACAAAACTTTAAGCTAATATCAATCGGTACTTACCCAAAAATTTCAGACTACACTTTCTTCACACAAAAAAAAACAAAGAACAAAGAACACTCCGACTGGCTGGCAACGAACTTAACGTGCACACTAGGAGATTCAGACGCCAACTGTGCTTTGCAAATTGCCTCTTTCTCCCTTTTATGCTTTTCCTTATCAGCCGAAAACTGACGGGTCCTAACAAGTTAACGACGCAGTTTGCTGCTTCAAATAAAGTTAATAATTTCTAATTGTGTGTTTTATTTATCAGTACAATACCAATATTTTGCAATTCTTTCTGTTGTTCGCACGTTCGAACCCACCTTATCACCGGAAATGTTAACCGCAACTTCCTGTGTTGCACGCGGCACTACTACATATTATTATTCACTTAAATAATATTAATACATTCTATTTCTTCAAAAATTTTAAAATCTTAATTTTTACCGATCGGTTCTACGTACATATTTGCTTCTATCTAAACACACATACCGACTGTTATTTTACAAGTAAATAGCTTTTTCAACTAATTAATATTCTCCTGATAAGGACGGAAGTTGCGAAGGCTGACGGCTTCCACCGTCCTTATCGCTGTATACTCATTTCTATTACCACTAAACGACATGTAAATACGTTTTGATTTCCTTGCAAACAATTTCAAATTAAATCATTAATTTTCTTTAATTGCTAATGCCCTTACCTCTCGGAATTAAGAAACCCGAATAGCGCTATTACTTTATTTAAATTTTTCTCTTTTCTTTGATATCCATCATGACTTTTATCATATTCGATCCCCTTATCATCAACCGGAAGTGCTACCGTCGACTGTTTAAACAGGGGTGTTTAAACAACCCTGTTTAAACAGAGGCGTTTTTAACAGGGAAGTTTCAACAGGGCTGTTTAACAGGGCTGTATAAACAGGGGTGTTTAAACAGCCCCAGTTTAAACATTGGTGATTTTAGCGTGGGTTGTTTAGTTGTTATTAACTTAAATAATATTCCTAAATTATATATATTTCATCGAAAATTTAGTATACAGGGTGATGTAAAAATTTTGAGATCTAATTTTTTACTAGTTCCGATGATCTAATACCTATTTTTCTATTACCAAATCCCCTAATATTCATAACTTATATAATTAATCCAAAATTTACTATACAGGGTGATGTAAAAATTTTGAAATCTAATTTTTTCCTCAAAGTCGAGATTTTTGAAAACTAATTTGACAAATCGAAAGATCTGCTCCGTCACTATCCCCCATGCGAATTTCGGCTCTCCACCATCAGCCGTTAGGTCGCTAATCGCAAAAAACTATATCTCCGGAACCCTAAGGCCGATCGACGCCATTCTTTTTTTAAACGTCTTCGGACACCGCCCTGAATACGTGACGTATCTTAAATTTTTATTCTGACGTTTAACACGTGACTGGTGACAGTTGACAGGTCTTCAATGACAGGTGACAGCCGCCATACTTTTACACATGTCTTATGACGTCATTTTGAACACGTGACCTACGTTAAATTTTAATTTTGGCGTTTCAAAAGTGACAGGTGACAGTTGACAGATCTTAAATGACAGGTGACAGCCGCCATACTTTTACGCATGTCTTCTGACGCCATTTTGAACACGTGACGTGTGTCAGTTTTTTATTTTAACGTTTCATAAGTGACAGGTGACAGTTGACAGATCTTAAATGACAGGTGACAGCTGACATGCTTTTACACATGTCTTATGACGTCATCCTTCATACGTGACGTATGTCAAATTTTAATTTTGACATTTGACAAGTGACAGGTGACAGTTGACAGGTGACATTTGACAGCTGCGCGCGCAGGTTGGGTTTGCTGACGTAAGATCCAGTGACGTAGACTTCGATGACGTACTTGAAATTTGCACATGCGCAAAGGTGGCTGAGCTATGACGTCATAGATCACAAGATAAGATCCCGCCGGCGGGCGGTGGGGGGTGAACATATCATCTATAACTACTAAGTTGAGATCCGATCATATTTTGGACTACCCGAGATCCACCTGAACAAATAAAGGTATTTAAAAAATCTGTTGTAAAAGTCAATAATTGTGTGTTTTAATTTATGGTACCACCACAGGGGTAGGTCATTTTCAAATTTTTATATACACACAGTATAATGTGAAGTAGAGATTCCTTACAATACTTGTAATAGGCGAGATCCGACCTTGTAAATTAGGAAATATATGCGTAACGTGAGATCCAACCATGTTGCCAATTTTACTGCTACGATTTTATTTCATTTTACAGTGCTCTAAACATATGAAAGATGATGATTGAAGACAACTGCCCTTACCATGTATTTATTTTACATATCGTTTTCTAAATGTCCGCGGTATTCTGACACAATAATAAAATCGTACAAAGTATCTGTAAAATTTTCAAGTGAACCGGAGGTATTTAAATTAAGAACTGCAAGGAAAGTTCTGAGTAAAATACTTCCCATATTAATACAAAATTAATAACCTATTGGGGGCCTTTCTTATTTTTTAAAATTAGTATAATGATTTGTGAATATCTCTATTAGTATCCATAAAAAGACAAATTTATTATAATGGTGTTAGGATTTAGTACACCGTATCTTATAAAATATTTTCGATTATGCTGCAGTTGGGTAGGGTAGATGGGATTTATTTTAATTTTTACACGCATCCCGTCATATTAAGAATTTTATTTTCTTTACGTTCCATGCATTGACTATTTTTTTTTATCTTTTGCTGAGTATGAAATATCATGGGCATGGGAAACCTTGAAATACTCAGATTACACGATCCCTCTAGGGATAAATATTTTTAGTCTCCTTGTATACTAAATCTACTTGCCAACAATATAAAGTCACATTTGCTTGAAAATAAATACTTATTTTTTTATTGGTCCTATATCGGCAATTTTTGTTTAAAATTTTTTTTTACATTGCTATGCCATGACACTATAAATTAATTGAATCATATTCATTTGCGTTTCTTTAATTTGACACGTAAATAATGGTGATCTAAAACCTTAATAAAGGTTCTTTTTGAGGCACCCTGTATAATACATTAAAAGTCTTTTATGCCAAAGTTATTATTTTTAAGAGCAAAGCTTTTTATGCAGAGTAATTTCCCCCCAACAAATGGTAATAAAAAAGTTTTCCATTTGGCAAGCAGATTCACAGACACGCTCTATATTGTTTACATTTTTTTGTAGACTTATTTTAGTTAAATAATTTTTTTCAGGAAATATACATAAAATACTAAACAAAGAGCAATTATTATTTTATTTACCTTTCTATAAAATTTTCCTTAGATTTACATATATAGCATACATACTATGTACAATAACTGTAAATACGGGGTTGGCCAATGAAAACGAAACAGACTGATTATCTGATTCCATGTTTATGTTTACAAAAATCGCTCGTACACGTACTTAATTAGATTTGTCAAGGGAGAGGTTTTTTTGTTACCATTATCAATCATTATCAATACTGCAACTTCAACCCCTTAGAAAGGGTGGGACCAACCCTTAAAATTTAAACGGAAATAGGGGTCTTGCAATACATCATTTTAAAAGTCTCACTAAGTACTTTATGATTCTAAAATATTACGATATTATTCGCCCCGAGAACAAAATGGAGGCTTGTTTAAACAAATATTTTAAAATAAAATGTACAATGTTTAATTGGCGGTTAAAAAATACGCTTCTCATGATAGCAAGAGGTTATTATTTAGCTCTCCCCAGCCCCCACTAATTGAAATAAAATTTGAATTGTGTTAAAAATTAGATCTAAAATTATTGAAATGACATTGGGTGTGTTAGTGGGGTGTGGAAGGGCTAAATAATTTTTTAGCCTCTTACTATCATTAGAAACGTATTTTCAAACTGCTAATTAAAAACTTCAGCAATATCCATTACATGCATTACAGAAATATTCAACAATCCGCCATTTTGTTCTGAGGGCGAATAATGACGTAATATTCTAGGATCATAAAGTACTTAATGAGACCTTTAAAACGATGTATCGCAAGACCCCTCTTTCCGTTAAAATTTTAAGGGTTGGTCCCACCCTCCCTATGGGGGTTGAAGTTACAGAAGTTACAAGCCAAGCCCCACCAATAACATATCGGAAACCACAAAAGATTTAAATTGGGTTAAACTAATACAAAGTTACTCATTTAGGAGTCCAACTATATGGCACCAAACAAGGAAGAAAATTTTAATTAGCATTGGAATGAAAAATATAAATTTGCCCAAATTGATTGATTGATTTTATCGCCTACATGCCCTTTAGGCATACAAATTCAGGTTTTTGTCGATATCTTTGTACTAAAGGAAAAATTTTAAATTTCTCTCGCATTAATCTGGCTGCTAGTTGTCCATCTTTACAGATAAAAAAAAACATTTTTTCTAAACAATAAAGAAAAATGATGGGAATTTCAAAACTCTTCCACAATAAAGGTCTAGCAGCCGCAGATATTGATGGAAGAATAATTTAAAATTTTTATACTAGTACAAAGATATCGGCAAAAAACTGAGTTTCTATGCCCTGAGGGTATGTAGGGGATGGAAACGCCTTAACATTGGGAATGTCCCAAAAATACGTATTCTGAAAAAACTAGCCCATTTTTTTTATTGCATGTGCGATGACAACTAATTCTTGTTTTATGAGTAGCTAACTCAATTTGTAAGCCGTTTCTTGTAAAATTTTAATTACATGGGCGGCTTAGACCGAAAACGTAATTTTTAAGTGTCTGCATACCTTTATTTGCAGAGTAGTTCAAATAAAGGACTAGGTATCACAATAAACTTAGTTGAAATTTTTATTTATGCATTCACGAAAATAGCAGCTATTTTGAGCTACTCATGAAACGAAAATTTTTAGTCATCGGGTATGCATTAAAAAATGTGGATTAATATTTACAGAAAACGTCAATTTTGGGACAAACTTGTAAGATTTTAGATTATACCATTCTGTATATTACCAAAAAAATAGAAAACTAACAGTACTAAAAGACCTAAAAAGTATCAAAAATTAAAAATTTTGGCGGCCACACGTACGGTCACGATCGTCGCATGTGACTATATTTCCAGCTGAGTCTCTATCTGGGGTAAAGTGATATTGGATCCAACCATTAATATATAACCATTGTTGATATAATATAAAACATAAGATTTAAGCAGCTTGAACGCGCGGTATAAGATCCAATAGAAATCGGTAGTAGATATCACGTGCGCAAGCTGTACAATCAACTCGCTCCGCCAACGTTGCCGTTATTGACGGATCTCGCCTTAACTAGGACACACAACACTAGATGCAGACGATCAGAGCGCCCTCTGAAAGTTTGTTGTTGAACCCAAGTTGTATGTAATATGAAAAAAAGGTGTAAAATGAGATCCAAACAAAAATTTGTAGAAATTCGTTAGAGGCAGTATCGAACCAAATGCCGCTCATATACACGCAAAACAAGGTGAGGTCCAAATTCGGATCTCTCTTTGCAAAACAGATCTCGGGATGTCTACTATTTCACTGAAATGGATCTCACCTTAATAAGGAAATGTGTATATATATATATATATATATATATATATATATATATATATATATATATATATATATATATATATATATATATATATAGAAACAATATTAAAATATATACACAGCTCTATGTCGGACTGATGCATACTGTATTACTATAAAATGCCCCCGTACTTTTTTTTATCAAGATAGGGTGAAAAATAATACGTAAGTCAATCTCAACGGGACGGAACTACAACGCGTGAACAACCCAACGGAACGGAACTGCTGCGCGTGAGCAGCCCAACGTTGTAAAATCAATTCACCTGAAGATCTTTCTAGCTCGGCGTATCTACTTGTATACAGTAAAATAAGGTCTTAATGGGTACATCAATATTTTTTAAGATTATTTGGGCAGGCACCTGTTTATCTCTTAATTAATTAAAACGCCTTAATAACAGTCGTCCTACGATAATCAGCCAAACACAGACACGCGACACACACCCCCCGTTCTATATAATAAAAACTAATTATGTCCAAACTTCTAAAGTAACAACCGACACTAATACCGACTCATAAATTTCCAGGTGAACAACTCAAGACCTTTTTAACACCTGTTTAACTACCCCCCGACCATCGATAGTTCAGGTGGCTGTTTATGTATGCCAGGTCATAAATCTTTACACAATCCCTTTTGTTATACCAACCTACCCATTAAAATGGTTTATCGGGCACGTGCCCTTTTTGTCGGAGACAGCAATTAACACCTTAATAAAAAATATTCGTTCCCCGTGGAGGGACCACCCGCGACTAATCACAATTACCCGGAAGTAATCAATTAATCATGCCTGACGGCACGCGTCGGCAATAAACACTTGGGGGTCCAGGCGCCATTTGTCAAAGGCGGCATCTTGGGGGGTCCAGGCGGCATTTATCAAAGGCGGCATTTATCAAAGGCGGCATTTTCTTCATCAAAGGCGGCATCTATCAAAAGCGGCATTTTTATCAAAGGCGGCATCTATCAAAGGCGGCATTTATCAATGGCGGCATCGTGGGGGTCCTTTAAAATTTTCCCACGGTGAGGTAACATATTTCCTACTAACATTGTGCATAAATAAACAATAAATAAAAAAAAAACATAATATTTTATTTTTATTTTGTTCGTTTACTTAAATCAATATTTTTTTTTTCAATATTCCAACAACGTTTTATTGTTATTTTCCGTACATGTACAATCATGGAACAAGGTTATCTACTGCTCAGGTTATCTAACGCTCACTGGTTTCAACACTGATCGCTTCTGGTGTCCAAATCTGTTAGCATTTGTAAATGTACTGTTTTTCCAAACCCTCACTGATTTCAACACCCTGGTGTCAACACACGCTAGCATCTGTAAATATGCGACCCGGGTGGGGGGTTAATTTTTTTAAAACTTTACCTAGCTCTATATACCAAGACAAAAACAAGTACATTAAGATCGAAAATCTTTATTATAACTAATATTTCTTAAAACTAAATCAAAAAATTGTTTAGCATTTATTTGCCAGTTTTATATTTCTCCGATGAGGTGATTTTCTTTAGAACATCTTTCTGATCTTTGATGTAGGTAGGTACTCATAAAATTCTGCACATGATAATTTAAAGTTATACTGGCATTGCAGAATGGCATAAACGGACTCAGCTAATAAACGATTTCTGTCCAAGACATTCAGCTTATGTGCAAAATAACGCCAGTCTCATTGCCAATTCATCTTCAAGTATGGGAATACAGTGGCACTTTATGCCTGCAAATTCGCCCCATTTTGGCGGAATCTGGGAGGCTGGGGTTAAAACTGTAAAATTTCACCTGAAACGAGTTCTAGGTAATCAGATTTTGTTTTTCAATGACTTCCAGACATTAATTATTCGTGTCGAGGCAGTGGTTAATTCAAGGCCACTTTCCCACTTAACCTCTTGTCCTGATGACTTATCCGCCCTAACATCGGCTCATTTCTTGATTGGCCGACCCATCCTATCCATACCTCATGAACTCGTAAATGAAGTACCAGATAACCGACTTAGCCATTTTGAGAAGATACAGAAGTTATTATGAACATTTCTGGACCAGATGGAGCCGCGAGTATATAAGAGAGCTACAAAGAAGAGCAAAATGAAGTTCCAATTTGAATGCCCTACAAATTGGACAGTTAGTGCTGGTCAGGGACCACAATTTACCACCCATGAAGTGGCACCTAGGCCGCGTTCTAGACCTAATTCCGGGTCTTGACGGGATCCACAGAGTTGCTACAATAAAGACTGCTGAAGGTGTTCTCTCCAGGGCAATCGTCAGATTATGTCCTTTACCCATTGAAAGCTGACCCTTCCAAGGCCGGGGGCATGTTGAGGTGCATGCAAAAACTCCTTTTGGCATAAGAGGAAGAAGACAATAGCCGAACCTCTGCCTCTCTCTCTCTCTCTCTCTCTCTCTCTCTCTCTCTCTCTCTCTCTCTCTCTCTCTCTCTCTCTCTCTTTCAACAAGAAGCAAGACGAGAAGACTTGGTTTTAACCTCTTGACATTTTTATTCATTTTGTGTTAACATTTACAAGTTAAAATTTTTTAAATTGATAAAAGTTAATCAAACGAACCAGTATTACAGTTTATTACACGAAAACAACTTCCCATTTTTTAAAGTTTGCAATAAATTCTATTATGATAGGAGTATTTGTCGCGCTAACTGGCCAATAAATATTGGTTATATCAAATTTTAGAATGTTAGTCTTAAGCAAATCATTTAATTTGTTAATAGGGGAAAGGCAGGCAAGATGGCATAGCATCTTTAATTTTTCGAATATTACCTTATCATTAAAGTTCAAGCAACAATTCTTATATCTGGTGATAGCCAAGGGTATTCGCAAAGTATCTTGACACAAAAATGTTGACTTCTAAAATCCATTTATTACAAAAAAAAATCGAGAAATATACATGCTAAAATCCATCTTGCCCGACCGGGTCGGGTAAGATGGCATTAGGCAATAACACTACACTAACGACTCGTAATCTTATCTTAACGCTGGTTAAACTTAAAACTGAGGTGTTTTCTAGTATTAACTGCATCTTTATTTTTATTTCCAACTCGACGTCGCAGGGTAGTCGCAGGTACGTTGAAAGTTTTACTTGCTCGAGCCCATCCCATTTATTTTTTCCTAACTGCTTCTATAGCTCTTGCCATATTAGCCTCATCACAGCTTACTCTATTTGTTTTTCTTGTATATGAGTAAACCATTTAGAAAAAAGAATAACAATTCTTGTAATCCTTTGTAACACAAACAATAAAAATAAAGGGGCGGGCAAGATGGAGTACCCTGCCATCTTGCCCAGCAGACGGTTAGGCCAACTTGCCCGCCTCCCACATTTTTAAAAATTATTGGCCAGAAATATGTGGAGAAAAGCTAAAGTAAAAATGTAAGAACTCGTCGTCGTCGTCGTCGTCGTCGTCGTCGTCGTCGTCGTCGTCGTCGTCGTCGTCGTCGTCGTCGCCGTCGCCGTCGTCGTCGTCGTCGTCGTCGTCGTCGTCGTCGTAGAAAAGTTCTAAATTATCTGAAGTCGATAAGATTTTACGTAAAGTTAACATAAAGTCATCCTAAGTGTCTCCTAAGTCTTCATAAAGTTTACATAAATGCTGCATAAGAAACGTAAGTTGATATAAAATTTCACATAAAACAAAAATATCTTATAAATATCAGCAAAAATAACAAAATCTTAAATTTATCTTAAGTTTATCTTAAATACTAATATGATTTGATAGATAGTATTCAAGTAAAATACTATAGTACTGTACCACTAAAAATTTAAATATTTCGGTCAAATAACATCTACTTGGCATTTCCGAAGAAATTTTAAGAAATTTTCATAGATACCTAGAAGTACTATTATTTGAATAGATAACCATAGTACCTATTTTTATTTTTTTTTGTGTTTCGACCAATCTGCAGGTTTGCTATCTTTTGTTCAATATTGCTGAAATAATAAGAAAAAGTAGATAAATTAGATTATTAGACGCCTGGTACTATATTTAAACCTATATATATATATATATATATATATATATATATATATATATATATATATATATATATATATATATATATATAGAAACAATATTAAAATATATACACAGCTCTATGTCGGACTGATGCATACTGTATTACTATAAAATGCCCCCGTACTTTTTTTATCAAGATAGGGTGAAAAATAATACGTAAGTCAATCTCAACGGGACGGAACTACAACGCGTGAACAACCCAACGGAACGGAACTGCTGCGCGTGAGCAGCCCAACGTTGTAAAATCAATTCACCTGAAGATCTTTCTAGCTCGGCGTATCTACTTGTATACAGTAAAATAAGGTCTTAATGGGTACATCAATATTTTTTAAGATTATTTGGGCAGGCACCTGTTTATCTCTTAATTAATTAAAACGCCTTAATAACAGTCGTCCTACGATAATCAGCCAAACACAGACACGCGACACACACCCCCCGTTCTATATAATAAAAACTAATTATGTCCAAACTTCTAAAGTAACAACCGACACTAATACCGACTCATAAATTTCCAGTTGAACAACTCAACACCTTTTTAACACCTGTTTAACTACCCCCCGACCATCGATAGTTCAGGTGGCTGTTTATGTATGCCAGGTCATAAATCTTTACACAATCCCTTTTGTTATACCAACCTACCCATTAAAATGGTTTATCGGGCACGTGCCCTTTTTGTCGGAGACAGCAATTAACACCTTAATAAAAAATATTCGTTCCCCGTGGAGGGACCACCCGCGACTAATCACAATTACCCGGAAGTAATCAATTAATCATGCCTGACGGCACGCGTCGGCAATAAACACTTGGGGGTCCAGGCGCCATTTGTCAAAGGCGGCATCGTGGGGGGTCCAGGCGGCATTTATCAAAGGCGGCATTTATCAAAGGCGGCATTTTCTTCATCAAAGGCGGCATCTATCAAAAGCGGCATTTTTATCAAAGGCGGCATCTATCAAAGGCGGCATTTATCAATGACGGCATCGTGGGGGTCCTTTAAAATTTTCCCACGGTGAGGTAACATATTTCCTACTAACATTGTGCATAAATAAACAATAAATAAAAAAAAAAACCATAATATTTTATTTTTATTTTGTTCGTTTACTTAAATCAATATTTTTTTTTTCAATATTCCAACAACGTTTTATTGTTATTTTCCGTACATGTACAATCATGGAACAAGGTTATCTACTGCTCAGGTTATCTAACGCTCACTGGTTTCAACACTGATCGCTTCTGGTGTCCAAATCTGTTAGCATTTGTAAATGTACTGTTTTTCCAAACCCTCACTGATTTCAACACCCTGGTGTCAACACACGCTAGCATCTGTAAATATGCGACCCGGGTGGGGGGTTAACTTTTTTAAAACTTTACCTAGCTCTATATACCAAGACAAAAACAAGTACATTAAGATCGAAAATCTTTATTATAACTAATATTTCTTAAAACTAAATCAAAAAATTGTTTAGCATTTATTTGCCAGTTTTATATTTCTCCGATGAGGTGATTTTCTTTAGAACATCTTTCTGATCTTTGATGTAGGTAGGTACTCATAAAATTCTGCACATGATAATTTAAAGTTATACTGGCATTGCAGAATGGCATAAACGGACTCAGCTAATAAACGATTTCTGTCCAAGACATTCAGCTTATGTGCAAAATAACGCCAGTCTCATTGCCAATTCATCTTCAAGTATGGGAATACAGTGACACTTTATGCCTGCAAATTCGCCCCATTTTGGCGGAATCTGGGAGGCTGGGGTTAAAACTGTAAAATTTCACCTGAAACGAGTTCTAGGTAATCAGATTTTGTTTTTCAATGACTTCCAGACACTAATTATTCGTGTCGGGGCAGTGGTTAATTCAAGGCCACTTTCCCACTTAACCTCTTGTCCTGATGACTTATCCGCCCTAACATCGGCTCATTTCTTGATTGGCCGACCCATCCTATCCATACCTCATGAACTCGTAAATGAAGTACCAGATAACCGACTTAGCCATTTTGAGAAGATACAGAAGTTATTATGAACATTTCTGGACCAGATGGAGCCGCGAGTATATAAGAGAGCTACAAAGAAGAGCAAAATGAAGTTCCAATTTGAATGCCCTACAAATTGGACAGTTAGTGCTGGTCAGGGACCACAATTTACCACCCATGAAGTGGCACCTAGGCCGCGTTCTAGACCTATTTCCGGGTCTTGACGGGATCCACAGAGTTGCTACAATAAAGACTGCTGAAGGTGTTCTCTCCAGGGCAATCGTCAGATTATGTCCTTTACCCATTGAAAGCTGACCCTTCCAAGGCCGGGGGCATGTTGAGGTGCATGCAAAAACTCCTTTTGGCATAAGAGGAAGAAGACAATAGCCGAACCTCTGCCTCTCTCTCTCTCTCTCTCTCTTTCAACAAGAAGCAAGACGAGAAGACTTGGTTTTAACCTCTTGACATTTTTATTCATTTTGTATTAACATTTACAAGTTAAAATTTTTTAAATTGATAAAAGTTAATCAAACGAACCAGTATTACAGTTTATTACACGAAAACAACTTCCGATTTTTTAAAGTTTGCAATAAATTCTATTATGATAGGAGTATTTGTCGCGCTAACTGGCCAATAAATATTGGTTATATCAAATTTTAGAATGTTAGTCTTAAGCAAATCATTTAATTTGTTAATAGGGGAAAGGCAGGCAAGATGGCATAGCATCTTTAATTTTTCGAATATTACCTTATCATTAAAGTTCAAGCAACAATTCTTATATCTGGTGATAGCCAAGGGTATTCGCAAAGTATCTTGACACAAAAATGTTGACTTCTAAAATCCATTTATTACAAAAAAAAAATCGAGAAATATACATGCTAAAATCCATCTTGCCCGACCGGGTCGGGTAAGATGGCATTAGGCAATAACACTACACTAACGACTCGTAATCTTATCTTAACGCTGGTTAAACTTAAAACTGAGGTGTTTTCTAGTATTAACTGCATCTTTATTTTTATTTCCAACTCGACGTCGCAGGGTAGTCGCAGGTACGTTGAAAGTTTTACTTGCTCGAGCCCATCCCATTTATTTTTTCCTAACTGCTTCTATAGCTCTTGCCATATTAGCCTCATCACAGCTTACTCTATTTGTTTTTCTTGTATATTAGTAAACCATTTAGAAAAAAGAATAACAATTCTTGTAATCCTTTGTAACACAAACAATAAAAATAAAGGGGCGGGCAAGATGGAGTACCCTGCCATCTTGCCCAGCAGACGGTTAGGCCAACTTGCCCGCCTCCCACATTTTTAAAAATTATTGGCCAAAAATATGTGGAGAAAAGCTAAAGTAAAAATGTAAGAACTCGTCGTCGTCGTCGTCGTCGTCGTCGTCGTCGTCGTCGTCGTCGTCGTCGTCGTCGTCGTCGTCGTCGTCGTCGTCGTCGTCGTCGTCGTCGTCGTCGTCGTCGTCGTCGTCGTCGTCGTCGTCGTCGTCGTCGTCGTCGTCGTCGTCGTCGTCGTCGTCGTCGTCGTCGTCGTCGTCGTCGTCGTCGTCGTCGTCGTCGTCGTCGTCGTACCCGTACCCGTACCCGTACCCGTACCCGTACCCGTACCCGTACCAGTACCCGTACCAGTACCCGTACCCGTACCCGTACCCGTACCCGTACCCGTACCCGTACCCGTACCCGTACCCGTACCCGTACCCGTACCCGTACCTGTACCCGTACCCGTACCCGTACCCGTACCCGTACCGTACCCGACCCGGTCGGGCAAGATGGATTTTAGCATGTATATTTCTCGATTTTTTTGTAATAAATGGATTTTAGAAGTCAACATTTTTGTGTCAAGATACTTTACGAATACCCTTGGCTATCACCAGATTTAAGAATTGTTGCTTGAACTTTAATGATAAGGTAATATTCGAGAAATTAGAGATGCTATGCCATCTTGCCTGCCTTTCCCCTATTAACAAATTAAATAATTTGCTTAAGACTAACATTCTAAAATTTGATATAACCAATATTTATTGGCCAGTTAGCGCGACAAATCCTCCTATCATAATAGAATTTATTGCAAACTTTAAAAAATCGGAAGTTGTTTTCGTGTAATAAACTGTAATACTGGTTCGTTTGATTAACGTTTATCAATTTAAAAATTTTTAACTTGTAAATGTTAACACAAAATGAATAAAAATGTCAAGAGGTTAAAACCACGTCTTCTCGTCTTGCTTCTTGTTGAAGAGAGAGAGAGAGAGAGAGAGAGAGAGAGAGAGAGAGAGAGAGGCAGAGGTTCGGCTATTGTCTTCTTCCTCTTCTGCCAAAAGGAGTTTTTGCATGCGCCTCAACATGCCCCCGGCCTTGGAAGGGTCAGCTTTCAATGGGTAAAGGACATAATCTGACGATTGCCCTGGAGAGAACACCTTCAGCAGTCTTTATTGTAGCAACTCTGTGGATCCCGTCAAGACCCGGAATTAGGTCTAGAACGCGGCCTAGGCGCCACTTCATGGGTGGTAGATTGTGGTCCCTGACCAGCACTAACTGTCCAATTTGTAGGGCATTCAAATTGGAACTCCATTTTGCTCTTCTTTGAAGCTCGCTTATATACTCGCGGCTCCATCTGGTCCAGAAATGTTCATAATAACTTCTGTATCTCTCTCAAAATGGCTAAGTCGGTTATCTGGTACTTCATTTACGAGTTCATGAGGTATGGATAGGATGGGTCGTCCAATCAAGAAATGAGCCGGTGTTAGGGCGGATAAGTCATCAGGACAAGAGGTTAAGGGGGAAAGTGGCCTTGAATTAACCACTGCCTCGACACGAATAATTAATGTCTGGAAGTCATTGAAAAACAAAATCTGATTACCTAGAACTCGTTTCAGGTGAAATTTTACAGTTTTAACCCCAGCCTCCCAGATTCCGCCAAAATGGGGCGAATTTGCAGGCATAAAGTGCCACTGTATTCCCATACTTGAAGATGAATTGGCAATGAGACTGGCGTTATTTTGCAAAAATTGACTCATAAGCTGAATGTCTTTGTTGGCTTTAACAAAATTAGCACCATTGTCGGAGTACACATGGGATGGTTTCCCACGACGACTAATAAACCGGTTGAACGCCTGTAAGAAATCCTCAGAGCTCGATAACAATACCAATTCTGAAGTGTGGGAAGTGAATTGCGCGAGTACTAAAGCACACGAATAATGCAATCCAACACTTTATGGGTTTAGAACCGCGTCCGCGACGGTCATTCATGATAAATGGACCAGCGTAATCCACGCCCACAGTAGAAAATGGCAAAGACGGTTGCACTCGGGAAGCAGGTAATTCACCCATAGCCGACTGAACAATCTGATTACTATACCTAGCACACTTTATACAATCTCGAAAAACCTTCCGTGCAAGGTTTCGTCCCGAAGTTGACCAAATGTTTTCTCGCACGTGCGAGAGCAGTAACTGAGGTCCCGCGTGCAACAAAGTTTCGTGCTCGAACCTGAAAATTAATTTGGTCAAGTGATGGTTGTGAGAAAGTAATATCGGATGTTTCTTAGAATATGAAAAATCAGAATTTTTTAATCTTCCGCCCACCCGTATTACACCACGTTCGTTCATGAACGGTTGTAAGTTTAGTATTTTGCTGTTTTTAGGTAAAGCCGTTTTGTTTGAAAGAGCATGGTGCTCTTCAGCGAACGATTTTACTTGAGCAATTTTTATTAGTCTTTCAAATGCTGTATTTATTTCGTTCAAACTTAGATGAATAGTTGAGCATTTATTTGTGCCTTTTTTGCAATTTTCTATAAATCGGAAAATATAGGCGGCTGACCGTTTAAGTTTCAGCAAATTGGAAAACCGATCGAAGGGAAAAGATGTAGTTTGGGAAGTGGTCAAAAATGAGCAGTTTCTTTTTTCGGGTAGATCATCTAAATTTATTTGCGTATCTGGCCAGTCGTCGACATCAGATAACAACCACTTAGGACCGTGCCACCACATCTTACAATCCATTAAATTAGTTGGTCTTACGCCTCTAGAGACGAGATCGGCTGGATTGTCCTTGGTAGGTACGTGGTTCCAAGAAAATGATTCGGTTAATCGTTGAATTTCGGCTACGCGATTATCAACGAAAGGTTTTAATAAGTTGGGGGAGGTTCGCAACCATCCAAGGACAATGGTTGAGTCAGACCAACAATAGATATTATTGAACTTGATATCAACTGAATTCAAAACCTTTGTTATCAGCTGTGACAAGATGAAAGCTGCACCAAGCTCGAGCCTTGGCACGGTCAACGATTTTAAGGGTGCAACCTTGGATTTTGCGCAAAGTAAGTTTGATTCGCATTCATTTTTGGCGTTTCTTGACACTACGTACACGCATGCACCATAACTGGCCTCGGACGCGTCGGCAAAGCCATGGAGAGAATTTAAAGTAGGTTCATTGCAAGTTACTTTTCTCGGTATATTCAAATCGTTTAGAAGGTTTAATTCCTCTGAAAATTCTAACCATGTATTTAAAATGCTAGTCGGTAATGGTTGATCCCAATCCAACTTTTCTGCCCAAAGTTTTTGCAATAATACCTTTGCGATTATTACACACGCACTTACCAATCCCAATGGGTCAAATATAGTGGCTATTCGAGATAAAATCACGCGTTTTGTGACTCTACGACTTTCCTTTGGAATGGAAACTTTATATGTCAGTGAATCGGAATGACATGACCACGAAAGACCAAGTATTTTGCTGACAGATTCTTTATTGGAAGAGAAATTCACAAATTTTGCTGAATTTTCCGTATCCAATTCACGTATTACTTCCGGATTATTTGACTTCCATTTGCGTAACTCAAAGCCGCGCTCAAGGAGAATTTCTGAGATTGTCTTACAAACGTACTTTGCTTCTTCGATGGTATCTACCGAAGTAAGCAAATCGTCTACGTACATATCGTGTCGAATAATACGGGAAATTTTTGGATACCCCTTTTCGCATTCATTGGCTAATTCGTGTAGACAACGAATAACGAATAGCTAGAGAGGAAGCGGCTGTCGTGCCGTAAGTGAGAGTATTTAGTTGATAAGTCTTAAGAGGCTCATTCGGGGTTCGACGCCATAATATTTTTTGTAACTTGCGTTCCGAAGGATTAATCAAAACCTGACGATACATCATTTTGATGTCACTATCAATAACGATCGAGCGCATACGAAATCGTAAAATAATTGACAGCAAATCTTGTGGTATGGTAGGACCTGTCATTTGTAAGTCGTTAAGCGATATACCCGTTGAGGTGGGCGATGAAGCGTTGAAGACTACGCGAAGTTTTGTTGTCGAACTATCTTCTCGCAAAACACCGTTATGTGGCATATAATATTCGGGTGTATCGGCTTTATCATCTATTTCAGTCATATGACCTAATTTTTCGTATTCTGCTAGAAAATCCGTGTATAACGTACGTAATGTTTGGTTGCCACTAAGCTTGCGTTCCAAGCTAGAGAATCGTTTTATAGCTATTTCGCGAGAATCGCCCAATTTCAGTGTTGTGTCCTTAAATGGAAGAGAAACTATGTAACGACCGTCCGAAGATATTTCCGTATTGGTGCAAAAATGACTTTCACATAATTTTTCCTCGCCAGATAAAGGAGGGACCTTGGTGGAGATTTCTTCGACCTCCCAAAATTTCGCGAGCTGGTCTTGTACGTTTATATTCCGCCCAAAATTACAAGACGTCCTGGAGGCGCTTGTGCCTATCGGACCGACTACTATCCATCCCAGGCGCGTATTTTGTAGAATTGGATACTTTGAACCGAGATCGACCTGACCGGTACTCAAAAGTTGCCAAAAGGCGTCGGCACCGATTAAAATATCGATTTGCCCAGGCATGTGAAATTCTGGGTCGGCCAGTTTTATATCGACCGGAATGTTAAACTTCTTGTGATCAAGGGGGGTATCTGGTAAAGAATTGGTTATTTTATCGATTACGAAACACGATAACTTGAACGTGTACGGACTGTTTTTTGAACATATGTGTATTTCGCATTTATTGTTCGCGTAAGAAATTTTATCATTTATGCCGGAAATAGCAAGTTCAGTTTTTTTCAGCGGTACCTTTAACTGTGTACAAAATTGTGTGGTTATGAAGCTTGATTGCGAGCCACAGTCTAATAGTACACGACCTGGTACTAACTTGCTCCCTCTGTCGCATGCGTATACCTGCGCTGTTGAAAGAATCGCATTTTGAGATGTAGCAAATGTGCAATTTGTTGTTTCTTTGTTCGTCTCATAAGTTTCGCCCTTGGTTTCCCGTTCTCCCTTTCTCGATTCATCGCTTAACGTTGCTAAAACCTTACGCGTTTCGGTTTGTTCGTGTAAGACTGTGTTATGTTTTGAACTGCAGATTTTGCAGCCCGACCATCTACAGTCCTTTGTAGGATGGTTACGTCTTAAACAGTTACCGCATAATTCTAACTGCCGTACCTTCGATTTTTTGTCTTTTACTGACAGAGCCAGAAATTCCGGACAATAATATAAACTGTGATCTTTCTTGCATAAGTAGCAACTGAACTTTGGGTTTGTTTCGTCTGAATTGTCGGTTTTGCTTAAAAGCCCACGAGTACCTCGATAACCCCGATTTGATTTCTTTACCTGTCGGTTATCATCGTTCGCTTCGAGTGTTTCTAACAGATCAGCGTGTTTCTTTAGAAGCTGTTTAAATTCATCTAAAGTTACTGCATCGTATTTTGTTTTATTCTTTTCCCATTCACGGGCCGAATTAGCGTCTAATTTGTTTGCGATTATAAAAATGATTAACGTATCCCAATGTTGTGTAGGCTCGCCTAATTGATCGAGACTACTTAAGTGTTTTGCCATGCTGTCACACAAGTTACGTATTTGTATGGCTGATTCCGCCTCTATCTTTTCCGAATTAAAAATAGCTTTGATGTGATTCTGAATCAAAAGCCGTTTATTGTTAAAGCGATCGCATAATAATTTCCAAGCTATGGGGTAATTATCTGAACAAAATTCTAATGAATGAATGACCTGGGGCGCCGTTCCAACTAATGATGCCCGTAAATAATGATATTTTTGTATATTATTAATTTGTGCATTATTGCGTATTAGTGATTCGAAAATATCTCTAAATTCCATCTAGGCTTCATATCCACCATCAAATTTTGGTAACTCAATTTCAGGTAGCCTGACACCATCGAGCGGGAGTGAGTGCGAGGATGCTGACTGAGACAAGTTATCTTCTTCGGAAGGTACACTAAGTTGTTCTAGTAATGCTTTCGCATGTGAAATAATTAAATAAAATTTCGTTTCGAAATCTTCGCGCTCCTTTGCCTGTTCAGATTTGTCACTTTTTTCCTCACACTCAATCTCACACTGTATTTCATCGAAACTGTCAAGTATATCGTCGGCCTTAGAGATACGCTGCTCCAATTCTATCATTTTTGAACGTTCTAACGGAAGCGGATTAGGAATCTCTTCTGAGGGTTCAACCAAATTTTTAATCGTCTGTAAGTATTTCTCAAATAAAGTCAATTTTGACTTGACCGTACCGCGCTTTCATATTAAAACCTGTAAATCTGACATTCTTTTTATTTATTATCAACCCTCAAACAATAATAGTTTGCGTTTTCTATAATGTTTAAAGCTTACCCTAAAGTTAATTAGTAAACTTATTTTTCCTTTTTTATGAAACTATTAACAAGTAATAATAACCTATGCAAACCAAAACTCTTTACTTTTTCAATGACTTCCAGGCAGACCATGCGAAAATGCACTAATATCGGGTGGAAACAGTGGACCAATTCGTTTAGGCTGTAGAAATAAGGGAAAATGGTTATAGGACTCTCACCGGTTGATTCTCCACTTGCTCAGCTGAAGACTTTACGATTGTTCTGTACTTCGTCGTGTTATCGGATTACTGGTCAATTGTAAAGATGGATGCTTTCATGCGTTTCGTATTTTTCGTGTTTTTTTCTTTATCCGGCTCGAAGGACCATGTTTTCGTGTAATAAACTGTAATACTGGTTCGTTTGATTAACTTTTATTAATTTACAAAATTTTAACTTGTAAATGTTAACACAAAATGAATAAAAATGTCAAGAGGTTAAAACCACGTCTTCTCGTCTTGCTTCTTGTTGAAAGAGAGACAGAGAGAGAGGCAGAGGTTCGGCTATTGTCTTCTTCCTCTTCTGCCAAAAGGAGTTTTTGCATGCGCCTCAACAGAAGTTTTTAATAAAATACAAAAAAAAACTTCCCACCTTAAAAGAAGCTAAAGTATTCATCACTCATGATCTTTCCCTAGCAGAACGACAGGTTAAAAAATTCTAAAACAAAAGCAAATAGAACTAAGTAAAGAAGACAAAAAGACAAAAATTGAGGCGTCGGATTCTAAAACCGGACTTGCGCTCGAAAAGAGTAGAACCGTTGTCGGGGCAAAAGTGAAAGGCACGAAAAACAAATTTCAGAATTTGAATATTTAAAAAATTCTAGCGTATAGATCCATAAATTTCGCATGTTTTTTGTAAATAAAATGTTTTTGTAAAGTGAATATATTTTCCAAAAAAATTTAAAAACCACTTTTTATATCTCGTAATTTTTTCGCCGCGGCGCAAATATAAATTGCGATATGTCGGAAGATTTTTAACGAAATGGTTTGAAATTCAGCATACTTACTTGAAAAACTCTCCCGAAGACGATGATTAAAAATCGGTAATTTTGAATTCATTAAATAATAATTAATAAATAATTGCGCGTTCGAAATCGTGTTTTTCGAACTTCGAAAGAAAAAAGTCTGCGGCGAAGTTTCCGTCTCAGACAACTTCCCGCGAGAAAGTTGTTCTGTATGGTTGAAGGAAGTTTTCTGGAAAATTTCAGATTTTTTGGTATTATACTTTTCGAGATAGAGCCAGTCGAACACGCTGCGTGACCCCGTATAGTCGAAGCAATGAAGCACTAAAACAGCCAAAATCTCGCAATTTTTTGCACTAAGACGGATCGGAATGCGGTTTTTTGCATTGGCTTCCAAAAATTATGTGTAAAAAATGTATCTACTTTGTATCTTATACAAACCGGAAATTGCATTGCTGCTGTCAAAAATGCATTTTTTGGAGTTGCTTTAAGAAAATTAAATAACTTTGTTAATAAGACTCAGAATTGGCTCAAACCGGGTTCCCGGGGGTTTTCGGGGTCGCTGATCACGATTATGATGTTCAAAGGTAGGTGGTAGAGGATCTTTTCCTCGACCGAGGAGGTACCACCCCGCGCAGCCACTTAAAGAGCTGGTGAAATCTTAGCGGATGTTTCCAGCCCTGGGTGCGTGAGTCGGTTTTTTCTTTTCCTTTCCTCTTCAGACTGTCATTCTTTCTCTTCTCTTTTGTGTTCCTTCTCTCTTCTGACTATCCACCTCTTCAAAAAAAACAAATATGAAAATGATGATGGCGCTTCCAGGGGTAAAAAATTCCGGAGGTAAACTACCCCTCCATTCGGATCTCCGGGCGAGGGGTGCTCATGGGGGCCCACCATCGAAGAATTCCAAGAGCATAATAACCTTTGCCAACATCTGCGGGCTTAATTCCAATTTGGACTCTGTCCACCACTATCTCCAATCATGCAAACCCCACATTCTTTTTCTGACCGAAACCCAAATCAGCTCCAAATCCTCAACCAATCATCTCCTGTTTCCAGGCTATGAACTTCTGTCATCTTTTCGTCTTCATGGTGGGGTATGTGCCTACGTTCGCAGCAGTCTTTCTTGCACCAGACTCCCGAACCTGGAATCAGGCCAGCCCGATATTCTGTGGCTAAAACTCACCCTTAAATCCTCTACTAAATTTATCTGTTGCATCTATCGCTCCCCATCAGACAAATCCTACAATGAGTTCTTTGACTATCTCTCGGCAAAAATCGACCATCTCATCTCCGAATTTCCCTCCGCTGAAGTTATCGTCCTAGGCGACTTCAACGTCCATAGCAAGGAATGGTTAGGATCCACAAAAACTGATCCACAAGGCAGAGCAGCAGAAAACTTCGCAATCAGCAACTCGCTCACCAATTTGATCAGAGAACCAACATACTTTCCCCGCGTTTCTACCCATAATGCAAATCCACTAGATCTTTTTCTCACCACCCATCCTGAGCCTTACTTAACTTCTGTATGCGCTCCCCTTGGTCGTTCAGATCATGGCCTCATTACCGTCTCTTGTCCCATACATCCCGAGTTCGCTGAAATCATGCCAGAACGCACGATCTGGCACTACAATTCTGCCGACTGGGATGGTCTTCGAAACTTCTTCTCTGCTTTCCCTTGGAACCCTGTCTGTTTTTCCACTCCCGATCCCTCCGAAATTTGCTCTCACATCACAGACATTATTCAAGCAGGTATTGAAGGTTTCATTCCACATACTCGCAAGAAACCGAAACTCCACCATCAAAAGCCATGGTTCTCCAAGGCCTGTGACAAAGCCAGGCTCAAAAAAGCCCAGGCTCACAAAAGGTATCTTCAAAATCCTACACCCGAAAATCGACAAACTTTCACCGAGGCCAGAAATCAATACAACCAAACTATCTTAGAGTCCAAAAATGCTTTTAACAACCGCATAAAAGATAAAGTGCTTTCCTGTCCCAACGGCGGCAAATCTTTCTGGTCACTAGCCAAAAACATTAGCCAGAACTTCTGTAGAAGCACTTTTCCTCCCCTGACCTCTGACAACGAAGATATCTCCACCTCTAAAGGGAAAGCAGAACTATTCGCCAAACAATTCGCTGCCAATTCCACCCTGATCCCTCCCCCCAATCTCGCTCTTCCAACCGCTAAGTCTGTACCCCACAGAATGCCCGATATAATACTTAAGGTCAAACAAGTTCAAAAAATTCTTCTATCCCTTGACACCAAAAATCCTCTGGTCTGGATGGCATACCAGCAGTTGTTCTAAAAAAGTGCGCTCCAGAACTTGCACCCATCTTAACTCGTCTTTTCCAGATCTCTTATGACAGCTGGAAGACTGCTCATGTGCAGCCTGTCCCGAAGAAAGGTTCCAAGTCCCTTCCATCCAATTATAGACCTATCTCCCTTCTCTCCGTTGTCAGCAAAGTTATGGAAAAAGTAATCAACTTGCAAATTCTAAAATATCTAGAAAAACACAAAATTATCCATGACAGACAGAACGGATTTCGTCACCAAAGATCCACAGCTGATCTTCTTAGCTTTGTCACACATAACTGGAACAAGTCTCTTGAATTTCATGGCGAATCTCAGATTGTTGCTCTCGATATTTCCAAGGCCTTTGACCAAGTATGGCATGCCGCACTCCTCAACAAACTACCTTCTTATAGTCTTCCTACCAAATTATGTGCCTGGATCGGCAGCTTCCTCTCTAATCGGCGCATATCTGTTGTGGTTGACGGTCACTCATCTAACTTCCATCCTATCAATGCTGGTGTCCCCCAAGGTTCAGTCCTGGCACCCACCCTATTTCTCCTTCACATTATTGACCTACTCTCTTCAACTACCAATCCCATCCACAGTTATGCTGACGATAGTACTCTTCACTCCAATATTCATTTTCCAGATAAGTTTCGAACCAGGAGTTGGATAATAGACGCAGATCTATGTACCTATCCCTTTCCCAAGATCTTCAATTAATCTTAGACTGGGGTGCCAAGAACCTTGTTCAGTTCAACGCCTCCCAAACCCGGTCTTGCTCCCTCTCACGCATAAAATCTGACAACGCTTACCCCATCCACATGAATGGCCAAGCCCTACAAACCAACGAAACATTCGATCTCGTTGGTGTCGCTTTCGAACATGATCTCAGCTGGCACAAACACATTACTTCAGTAGCCACATCGGCAGCTAAAAAGCTTGGTTCTCTCTTTCGAGCCAGAAAATACTACTCCCCTTCCAACTTATATACTCTCTATGTCTCCCAAATAAGACCTAACCTAGAGTACTGCTCCCACATCTGGGGAGCGGCATCACCTTCGCCACTTAAGATCCTTGATTCTATCCAAAAGCGAGCCATTCGACTTATCAATGACCCAGCCTTCACGAGAAAACTCCCTTCTCTCGCTCATCGCCGCGCTGTAGGGGATTTATCCCTTTTCTACCGCTACTTCCACGAATTTTGCTCTGAAGAACTTGCCGGTATTATTCCCCCCTTGAATGTCCCCAACAGAACAACAAGAGGCGCGTTACGTATGCATCCCTTTACTGCCCAGCTAGAAAAGCCTAGAACAGACCACTTCTCTCGCACATTCATACCTAGGGTCTCCAGATTATGGAACAAATTGCCTGCAGATGTTTTCCCTTCCCGTCCCAACCTCCAATCCTTCAAATCCCGTGTCAATAGACTATATTTCCCTTCTCTTCAGACACCCACGGTACGCTAGTACTTGGGCTTGAAGTCTACGTGTGATGTCTTAGATATAAAAAAAAATTGACCCACAGCCGACCTGGAGCTCAGGATCGCTGATGAACGTCATCTCCGTGGGACTCTCCCAAAATTCACGCGGTGAAGGAGAGAAACTCGGCGCCCGGGGTTTTTGTGGGTTGCTGAATTCAAATATGGCATCGGCGAACACCCCCCGGACACCTGGTACGCCGGAACCTGGACGTGGACGTCATCCCCGAGAGTTTTCCTGACAAGATCGCAAAAAACAAACCGAAAATCGTTGTGTGGGCGTTTTTTGGGGCACTGAATCCAAATTTCACTTCGAAAACGATCCCCCGAACACCTGGTGCACCGGAACCTGGACGTCATCTCCGAGGGTTTTCCAGACACGATCGCTAAAGACAAACCGAAAATCGTTATGGGGCGTTTCTTGGGGAGCTCAATCCAAATTTCACGTCGAAAACGACCCCCTGAACACCTGGTGCACCGGAACCTGGACGCGGACGTCATCTCCGAGGGTTTTTCAGACACGATCGCTAAAGACAAACCGAAAATCGTTATGGGGCATTTTTTGGGGCGCTGAATCCAAATTTCACGTCGAAAACGACCCCCCGAACACCTGGTGCACCGGAACCTGGACGCGGACGTTATCTCCGAGGGTTTTCCAGACACGATCGCTAAAGACAAACCGAAAATCGTTATGGGGGGTTTTTTGGGGCGCTGAATCCAAATTTCTCATCGAAAATGACCCCCTCCCAAATACCTGGTGCACCGGAACCTGGACGCAGACGTCATCTCCGAGGGTTTTCCAGACACGATCGCAAAAAACTAAACGAAAATCGTCTCATAATTTGACACATTCATTGATGTGTAATTCTCGCCTGGTGCCCACTAAGACATTAAAACATCAGGTTTGATTGACATTCATGGGAATGACATCGATGTCAAGATAAAGGTTCCGGTGCATTAGATAGTTGCAGTATGGTCGCGGATGCTGGATTCGAGGAGGGTAGCTAAAATCCCCTTGATGTGAATTTCATTTCATGTTTTACAAATGTGAGACCTGGAGATGACTTTCAGGCCCAGGTTCCGGTGCACCAGGTGTTGGGGGGGGGGTCGTTTTCGATGAGAAATTTGGATTCAGCGCCCCAAAAAACGCCCCATAACGATTTTCGGTTTGTCTTTAGCGATCGTGTCTGGAAAACCCTCGGAGATGACGTCCGCGTCCAGGTTCCGGTGCACCAGGTGTTCGGGGGGTCGTTTTCGAAGTGAAATTTGGATTCAGTGCCCCAAAAAACGCCCACACAACGATTTTCGGTTTGTTTTTTGCGATGTTGTCAGGAAAACTCTCGGGGATGACGTCCACGTCCAGGTTCCGGCGCACCAGGTGTCCGAGGGGTGTTCGCCGATGCCATTCAGCAACCCAAAAAGCCCACGGGCGCCGACTTTCTCTCCTTCCCCGCATGAATTTTGGGAGAGTCCCACGGAGATGACGTTCATCAGCGATCCTGAGCTCCAGGTCGGCTGTGGGTCAATTTGAACATCATAATCGTGATCAGCGACCCCGAAAACCCCCGAGAACCCGGTTTGAGCCAATTCTGAGTCTTATTAACAAAGTTATTTAATTTTCTTAAAGCGACTTCAAAAAATGAATTTTTGTGAATGCATTTTTGACAGCAGCAATGCAATTTCCGGTTTGTATAACATACAAAGTAGATACATTTTTTACAAATAATTTTTGGAAGCGAATGCAAAAAACCGCATTCCGACCCGTCTTAGTGCAAAAAATTCCGAGGTTGAGTGCTTCATTGCCTCGACTAGTAATGTTTTTGTATCTACGCGCTGATATAGGCCAGCGCGATGAAACTATGTAACCAAAGAAAATTGCGTATATTTATGATGTTTACAGCAATTTTTAAATTTTATTCGAAAAACAGTTGCAGTTGACTATCATGTGCAACAATTCTTCGACTGTACAACGTTATTCACACGACATACCATTGAAATTAGCAGAAACAAAACGCGATAGCAACAATCGGCGGTTCGATCATGTTAGAAAATCATACATGTCTATTTCTGCCGTACGTCACTTCTGTGCTTCTAAATCTTTATTTTTAACAAGTATTTAAATGTAATAAACAAGTCTATTTATTAAAAATGTCTTCGGAAGATTGTGTAGATTTTTTGTTTTTGTGTTCTGTGCAGTAGTTTTTTTAAAATAAATAACAATGCCGTGATTTTTAATTTTATGAAAAATTCATGTCAAAAGTGCAACATTGTGCAATGAATTGTTAAATCGTTTTAAAAAGCAAAGTATAATATTTTGTTTTGTGAATTACATTTATATTAGTTAACGTATTGTATAAATTATCATTCAATGTCTCTTGTGATGTGTAAATGAGTTCAAAATATGATGACCAACATTATGAATAAAATGTTTAATAGCGGGAATGTACACAACTGTCTTTTGTTACATACTTTTGTAGCGCTGGCCTATGTCAGCGCGTAGATACACATTACGGGGTCGCGCAGCGTGTTCAACTCGCTATATTTCGAAAAGTATAATACCAACAAATCTGAAATTTTCCAGAAAACTTCTTTCAACCATACAGAACAACTTTCTCGCTGAAAGTTTTCTGAGACTGAAACTTCGCCACAGACTTTTTTCTTTCGAAGTTCGAAAAACACGATTTCGAACGCGCAATTAGTATTTATTAATTAGTATTTAATGACTTCAAAATTAACGATTTCTAATCATTCCATCGTCTTCGGGAGAGTTTTTTAAGTATGTATGCTGAATTTCAAACCATTTCGTTAAAAATCTTCCGACATATCGCAATGTATCTTGGCGCCGCGGCGAACAAATTCCGAGATATAAAAAGTGGTTTTTAATTTTTTTTGGAAAAAATATTCACTTTACAAGAAAATTTTATTTACAAAAAACATGCGCAATTTATGGCTCTATAAGCTAGCATTTTTTAAATATTCAAGTTGTGAAAAAAAAATTTCATGCCTTTCACTTTTGCCCGGCCAACTTCTATGGCATTTCGAGCGCAAGTCCGGTTTTAGAATCCGACGCCTCAATTTCTGGCAGATCGTTAGTAGTAGATGGTCAAAAAATTGGTTAATAAGAACTGCTGCAGAGTGAAGTCCACTCAGAGAGTGACCCGGAATCTTGCAGCGAATGTGAAACTGAAGAGGGTGACAAACTAGTTGAAACCGAAGCCGGAAACCAATACAACCGAAATAACAGCGAACAAAAAAAGCAAAAAAATTTAGCTAGTTCTACTCAACGTATTACTCGATTTACCAGAAAGAAAAAGTAGATCAATACTTTTGAACTGTTTAAATTAGCCAGTATAGGTATATATACTTTATTGTGTCATCTATTTTATCATAACAAGACCAGTACTAATTTAGTTTATCATTGGGAGCATTTAAAATATATGATTAATTCACTTATTTAAGTTCTTTATTTGTTAAAATATACCTGTTATATCCACAATTATTGTTACGAAGTTATATTTGAAACAAATATGTACATACATAGATAGACAGCATTTTATGTTCGTATTCCTGTATCTTTGTGTATTGTGTTTATATGTATATTAACCGTTGACACCGCCCTTAAATATTTTGTTTTTGAGGAAATGTCAGTTTTTACTATAGGGCATATTTGTAGACTTACTAACAGTGGAGTACAGTCATGAAGGAAAAACAACTTGGTTTCTGAACTATAAAGCTTTATTTCTATTGAAATAATAAAATATAACAACTCTGCTTTTTACACACTAATAGCAACTTGTCTACTACTACTTGACAGTTGACCCTTCTCCTTTAACTGTTTAACCGGTAGTGGCTAAAGCTCCGGTCGATCGTAACATATTAGAATTGCTAATATCAACACCCCTGCCCAATTCTACAACAGTACATAGAATACTTATAACAACAGATAAGTATACTAACATAGCAAAAAGTATACAATAATAGGTAAGTATTGAGGTAGTACATAAACTAACGTACTAACCTAACATTCACAAACACCTAGCTTGTCTCGAAAATACCTAAACTTAACGTGACACAAAGCTTTAGTACAAATATCAGCTATTTGTTCAGATGAAGGTACGTAATTCAAAATTACATCACCTTTGTTAACTAAATCTTTTATATAATGATGTCTAACATCTATATGCTTTGTTCTCTTAGTTTCCAGAGTACTGGCCATCTTTATGCAGGACTGATTGTCCTCATAAATATTTACAGGGTAAACATCATTATTCAAAAGCTCCCTCAAAATTTGTGACAAGAAAATACATTCAGTTATACATGCAGAAAGAGCAACGTATTCTGATTCTGCACTTGAAAGTGCAACTGTTGTTCGTTTTCTTGTTTTCCACAAAACTACATTATTATTTACATTTATAACAAATCCTGTAATACTTCGTCTATCTCTACTGTCATTGGCAAAATCCGAACCTACGTAAGCTGATAATATTTCACAATTTTCAGTCGATTTAACGTATTTTATGCCAAAATTCTCAGTACTCTTTAAATATGTAAGAACGTTTTTCAGATCTTTCCAATGTTTTTCAGTATAACAAGTCTGAAACTGACTAAAATAGCTAATAGCAAAACTTAAATCAGGTCTAGTGCCTAACATTAAATACATTAGGTTCCCAACTAATTCCCTATAAGGTAATTTATTTATACATGGTTGAGTAAAACTTTTACCATTATTTCCACCGAGTTCACTAACATCTGATTTTGGCTGAACAGGTATTTTTGTAGGTTTACATTCGGACATATTAAATATTTTCAAAATCTTCTGTATGAAACATTTCTGGTGAATAACTAAACTATCAGAACCTTTAATTATATTTAACCCTAAAAACTGCAAATGATTGTCATTTGTCAAATCTTTCATTTCAAAATTAGATGATAACTTCTTTTTAATTTTTTCAAGTTTTGACAAAGACTTTGAGATTAAAATTAAATCGTCAACATGGATCAAAAGGTAAGTATCTACATCATAATACAAACATGGATCAGATCGTGAACGATTAAATCCTACATCTAACAAATGTTCATTTAATCGATCATACCAACATTTTGGAGACTGTTTTAGTCCATACAATGATCTGTTAAGTTTGCATACCTGACCTGATGGTACATCACTAACACCTTCTGGAACTAACATGTATACCGGATCTTTCAAGATACCATTCAAAAATGCACATTTAATGTCTAATTGATGTATATAAAGGTCTTTTTGAACACTAATAGACAACAACACTTTTAAAGTCTGCATTCTGGCAACTGGAGCGTAGATTTCATCTTGTATTTCAGATTGCTGAAAGCCTTTGGCAACCAGTCTAGCCTTTTTTATCTTCTTTCCATTTATTTCTTTCACTTTAAAAATCCATTTAGAATCTATGACTTTTACATTGTTTGGCACTTCCCAAGTTTTATTTGTTTTCAATGAGGTCAACTCTTCATTTATAGCATCTTTCCAACCTTTACAAACTGCATCATTATAATTTTCAGGTACTTCTTCTGAGCTATAATTTCCAATAAAAAGTGCCATCATTGTATTTTCGTCATAATTGAGTTCGTAATCTTCGTATTTTTTGGGTAACTGTATATTTCTACCACTTCTACTCTCTCTTCTATCCTTGTTTATTTCTGTTTTATTTTTGTGCTCATTTTCTTTGTCCTTTTTTGTTCCATTTCCTTGCTCATTTTTCTTGCTTATTTCGGTCTCGATCTCACTTTCTAGGTCATCTTGTACTGTATTATCATCATATATTCTTACTTCTGGTTTCTGTTTGTCTAAATCTATCATATTTCTGCTCTCATCAAACACAATATTTCTTGCTATTACTATTTGACATTTCTGGGGATGCCACATTCTATACCCATTATTGGTGTATCCTATTAGAAACATCTTTTCACTGTGCGAGTCCAATTTCGAGTTTCTATGTTCCTTGGGTACATGCACATACCCTACACAGCCAAAAAGTTTAATTTTATTCAAATTTGGTTTTCTGTTGTACCAAATCTCTGCTGGAGTTAAACTGTTTCCCAAAACGGATGTTTCAGTTCTATTATTTAAATAAATAGCTGTTTTCACAGCTTCGCCCCAAAACATTCGGTCCATACCAGAATCAAAGATTAAACATCTGGCCTTGTCCATTACAGTTCTATTATATCTCTCAGCTAAGCCATTATGTTGTGGCGTATATGGCACAGTATATTGTATTTGGATGCCTTGACTACAACAATACTCTTTAAAGTCTTTAGACGTATACTCGCCACCACTATCACACCTAAGGAATTTTATTTTACAGTTAAACTGTGCTTCCACCATAGACACATACTTTTTAAAATTGTCTATAACCTCACTTTTCTTTTCAAGAAGATAGCACACTGCAAAATGTGAATAATGATCTACAAAAGTAAGTATATACTTCTTACCATCAAATGTACTTGGTGTTATCGGCCCACATACATCAATCGAGATCACTTCTAGTACACTTTTAGCTTTCCTATCGCTATTTACTGGCTTAAAAGGTAACTTCGTCTGTTTACCCTTAAGACAGACTTCGCTTACTCCTGACAATGGAGGAAATTTTGATGAATGTCCCATTCTACGATGCATCATATCTTGGTCTACCTGATGGGCTACATTTGCATAGTCATTCATGCTAAAATTTACCTTATAGAGGTTTCCAGCTGCATTTCCCTCTACAACAATCTTATTTTCTTTCATTACTAAGGCTTTACCACTTTCAAATCTCACAGAAAAACCTTTTTCTTCTAATTTTCTGACAGAGAGAAGATTATGAGACAGATTATCACACGTGAGTACATTTTCTATTTTAATATTCTTGCCATCATCTGTTCTCAGACAAAGAGTGCCCTGTTTCCTTGCTGTAACCACTTCACCTAACTTTGCTACATTGATATGGTGATTCACTTCTTTTGTCTCTTTTAAATAATGTCCCACTGTATATGTCACTAAATGATTCGTTGAGCCACTGTCAACCACAAATGAAATTTTATTAGTGTCATAATTAGAAAGTATATGCTCTGAAGTCAAAAACACAATCTCTTCATCATTGTCTGCCACATTACAGATATTTTGGTTTCCAGATCTAAGTTTTGGAGTCAGATTTTTTATGACCACGAACACCACAATTATAACACTTCCACCGAAAGACTTGTTTTGCTTCAGTATGATATTCATTTGTCTTTGGTTTTCCCCAATCTTTCCTATTTACACCAACAAAAGACTGTGAAGATCCATCATCAGCACTCTGTCTATTCTTGAGCTGTCTGGCATCTTCCATAAGAAGTTTATTTTTTATAAAATCTAGTGTTACTGTAGTACTTCCCTGGCAAAATAACACATCAATTGCCGTTATATGTTTCTGGCATTGCACATAACAACTGTGTTATGATTTCACTGTCATCAACTTTGCCACCACATGACTTTAGTTCAGATATAGTCTTCTCAAACTCAACTATAAAATCATTCAGTGGTTTAGAACCATTATAACTCAAAGTTCTGAGTTTTCGTTGCAAATGCACTTGGTTTGCAATACCTTGTTTAGTGTACGTCCCCTGTAACTCTTTCATAATACTTTTGGCAGCAGTTTTTCCCTTTACCATTTCAAGAACACTGTCATCTAGGCACTGAACAATTATATTTCTTGCTTTTATATCCTTTTTACTAAAAGCACGTAACATTGTTTCATCTGTAGGGGATCTTGGTCCAGCACTTCTAATACCTCTTGCTGTTCCAATAACAGTCTTATTCTGAATTCCCAGTTGGAGAAATTCTTACCATCGGAGAGCTTCATATTCGCCAACTGATTCTGCAGACCACCCGCCATTTTGTTTGTGCAGAAACGTATTGTATTTTAACACAAAAACTTCCAGTTTTCCTTCAATTCCTCTGCACTGGGCCCATAACCTGTAGACTTACTAACAGTGGAGTACAGTCATAAAGGAAAAACAACTTGGTTTCTGAACTATAAAGCTTTATTTCTATTGAAATAATAAAATACAACAACTCTGCTTTTTACACACTAATAGCAACTTGTCTACTACTACTTGACAGTTGACCCTTCTCCTTTAACTGTTTAACCGGTAGTGGCTAAAGCTCCGGTCGATCGTAACATATTAGAATTGCTAATATCAACAATATTAACGTGCGTTCGCTGATTGCAAACTTTGCCATTTCTTGACCATATGGCGCAAGTAGATTATGACATTGTTGGTATTTCTGAATCCTGGCTTCACGCGGGTGTTAATGCTGAGGTGGTCGAGATCGACGGCTACTCGTTTGCAAGATGCGATCGGACTGTTGGAAGGGGAGAGGGCGTGGGCCTCTATATTAAGAATAATATTAAATTTGATCTCCTTGTTGCTGAGTGTTTTGACTGTATTGAGCATATATGGATAAAATTGCAACTAAATAAAAAAGCGTATATAGTTGGTAATGTATACGGACCACCCAATGCAAGTACTGCAGCATTTTTAAATAAAATAGAAGATATTTTAGTGGACTTCTACTCGGAATATGAGGATGTTTTATGTATGGCAGACTTTAATATAAACATTTTAGACGATAGTTTACCTATTGTACAAAATCTTTTTTCCACTTTCGATGCTTTTAATATGAAACAATTAATTAATAAGCCCACGCGAGTTTCTCACCAAAGTGTTACATTGATTGACCTCCTTTTTGCTAACTTTGATAGGTACATCGGATTCTGGTACGATGGACGCAAATGTAGCTGATCATTTTTCAGTTTACTGTAAGATTGAATCGAATGTGGGTAAAACCTCTAAAAATTCTGTGTTTGTGCGCAATTTGAAAAATATCAATATAGAACACTTTAATAGAAATATTCAAGAGCTACCTTAGAACAACATATTCGCTATAGACGACATCGATGATAAAGTAGATTGTTTAAGTAAGCAGATTTTAGGCACCATCGATATGTTTGCGCCTATTAAGGAATATCCACCGAACAAGGAAGGAAGGTATGCTCCCTGGGTGACGGACAATTTAAAGATTTTACAAAAATTGGGAGATAATGCTCTCCGAAGAGCAAAAAGAACCAAATCCGTTGGACACTGGGAATACTACAAACAGCTAAGAAACTATACTTCATCAGCTACTAAAAGAGAGAAGGCAGTGTACTTATCACAAAAGTTCTCAAGATGCCAATCAAGGTACACTTGGAAGGAACTAAAAAACTCAATGTAACATCCTCTAAAAAACACAGATACCCGAAGCTTTACATAACGTAAATGATATAAATAATTATTTTATAAATACAAGTCAGACTAATTTTACTCCTAAAAATGAAACTTTACACTTTTATCAAAACAATCGAAAACAGGGCGTTATTGAAACCTTGCGTTTTAAACCGATAACAGAGTATGATGTGATGGAAATTATTCAGAATATAAAGACCAAGTCATTTGGCTCTGATCAGTTTAATATAAACATTATCATTTTATTCTGTCCTCTGATTATTCCCCACATTACACATATAATAAATGAGTGTATAACAAAATCCGTCTTTCCCAAAACATGGAAACACGCACTTATAATTCCCATACCCAAGATAAGTCGTCCCACAGAATATAAGCACCTTAGATCAGTAAGTATTTTGCCTACCTTATCAAAGGTATTGGAAAGGATAATGGAAGCACAGATAAGATCTCACGTAACTAAATATAATATTCTACCTTCAAAGCAATCTGGGTTTAGGTCTGGGTTTTCGTGTTCTACTGCCATGGCTGCAGTAACTGACGATATTTTTGAAGCATTGGATAGTAGCAAATCGACTGTTCTTATTTTACTAGACTACACTAAAGCTTTTGATCTTCTAAATCATAAAATCTTACTTTCAATACTTCATTTCATTGGTTTTGGTAACATCTCGCTAAGTTTTTTGGAATCTTTTTTGTCGGATAGATATCAGCAGGTGAAGATCAACAATTGTTTGTCACAAAAATTAATGCTCAAGCAAGGTGTTCCACAGGGCAGCATTCTGGGTCCATTACTTTACACGATATATACCTCTAACATGTATTATTTTCTTATAAACCGCAATTATCATCTGTGTGCTGATGACACACAGTTATACTATTCATTTGATCCTGCAGATACTAACAATGCTATTCATAAAATCAATACGGACCTAAATATCATCTCCAAACTATCTAAAGACCACGCTTTGCAAATTAATGCATCTAAATCTGTAGCAGTCATATTTGGTGGGGTATACTTGTCCAACAATATTTTTCAACTCAAAATTAATGGAGACGGCATATCAATAAAGAGTAGTTGTAAGTGTCTGGGCCTACTATTAGACAATAAAATGCGTTTTAAAGACCACACTGCACTTTTACTACAAAAAGCATATACAGTCCTAAAATTAATATATGGCCAAAAGCATTGTTTAAATTATAAGGTTAAAACGCTTTTATGTGAGTCATTGGTTCTATCAAATTTTAACCATTGTGACTGTGTGTACGGACTAGGTTTAGACAATGCTGACAAAATAAGAATACAAAAAGTACAAAACAGCTGTCTAAGACTGATATATGGTATACGTCGCCCTAATAGAATATCTCATAAGCTTAGGGATGTCAATTGGTTTAACATGTTTAATCGTCGTAAATTGCATATGAGATGTTTCTTTTATATTACACTTAAATTTAAAACACCAGAGTATCTTTATGATAGTCTTTCCTTCCGAACGGATATCCATAATCTTAATGTGAGGCACAAAAACATTCTCACTATTCCAAAACATAAAAAAGAACTTTTTAAACGATCTTTCAAATACAATATTGCGACGCTTACCGATGGATGATCCGAGCTTTGCAGCATCATGCAATGTCTTTAAAAGAAAATATAAGCAAATTCTGCTCAGTAGGCAAAATACTCAAGCAGTGAAACAAACAATGTTGTTGGATGTTATGTAAAATCATATAATGGTATAGTAATTCGAAAATATGTAATAGTGGAATAATTGTGTCATTGGTTGGGTTTGCTTAGGTTTATGTTTAAGTTTAGGCAGGTTGATAGAAGGATATTGTGAAGGACTCTAATAATTATTCTCTTATTTTCTTATTTATATATCTTACATTTATTGCATAATTTATTTGTTATTATATACGATTGGATTTAATTTGTTCCGCAGTATTAATCACTCTGGCTATTGAGGAAGAATCGGTACTGTTACCTATCAATAGGCCATTATTTACCACGTTTTTTTTTCACTGCATTACTTTTTTGTAACTTTGAATTTGGTAAATAAAAACTGTTTATAATTATTATTATTACTATTATTATTATTATTATTATTATTATTATTATTATTATTATTATTATTATTTTTTTTTTTTTGTCGGGTGGAAACCTTTTATAGGTAGCGAGTACTTGTTCTACCTTTCCTCGGGTATGTGGGAGTCCGGCAAGCCGTATACGCACTAAAACCACCCCAGAGCTTCTCTATTGCACTTCACGGAACCATCATATGTGACATCTCCGTCGTGAAGGCAACATTTTATCCTTTTTTCGTCGCTTTACTGTCCTAGTCCTTCCCTGTTTGTATTGTTCTGTCTTCCCCCTTCCCTGATGTGCTTTTGTCTTTCTTCCTGTTCCTTAGTTTCAAGTATTGTTTTAATCATTCCATATACGTTGTTCCAATTTTCTTTAGATCTTATCATAGTGTCTGTTTATGAATAATATTACTACATCCACCCTTTCATCCTTTATCCATTCGCTCCCGTTGGTTATTGTCCTATTTGGCTCACTAACGATAATTAAGTCTACTTCCTCTTTTTTCGCTGTGGCATATGCCAGATCGTGAGCTACCCTTACCCTTCCTAGATTTGTTTGCAAGATTTTAAGGGCCATACAAATTTGCTTTTTTGTCCCTTCCTGTGCCTGCGGACTGTATTTTTTATTATTATTATTATTATTATTATTATTATTATTATTATTATTATTATTATTATTATTATTATTATTATTATTATTATTATTATTATTATTATTATTATTATTATTATTATTATTATTATTATTATTATTATTATTATTATTATTATTATTATTATTATTATTATTATTATTATTATTATTATTATTATTATTATTATTATTATTATTATTATTATTATTATTATTATTATTATTATTATTATTATTATTATTATTATTATTATTATTATTATTATTATTATTATTATTATTATTATTATTATTATTATTATTATTATTATTATTATTATTATTATTATTATTATTATTATTATAGTTGTTCAAAATGACCACCATGAACTTCTTCTGCCAAGAAGTAACACCTGCCATTCTCGAAAATGTGAGATGTGAGTTGTGGGTTCCACTATCGACTTTATTATACTGCCAAGAAGTTCATAGTGGTCATTTTGAACAACTTTTAAAGTTATAAGAGAATTAAAGGTATTTAAATTTTTACCGCCAGATTCTCCAACGCTAGTCCGGTCTAATTTGACAACTAACAGCGGGTTGCACCAAACTTTTAATCAAGCGTTAAATCCTAATTCAGGGTTAAAAACAAAAGATATTCAGTTTAACACAGCGTTAAATTTTTTTTCTTTCTGCAGCAGCCCAAATTTTGAGCTAATCCGTGATTAAACTGACAAATGCCACTAAAAAACCAAGGTGTTGTTTACTTTTTCATTTGTTTTTAACGAAGAGAGCACTTAACGATGAATTAAACTAATTACACGATATGCTGTGATTAAAGTCGTTTTTTTTTTTTTTTTTGGAAACATTTTTGATAAAACATTGGTTACTTTGGCAAAAGTTTATGTTCCAATACAAAAAATTAAAAGAAAAAAACCTTCCTTCAATATTTTAAAATAAAACTATATACACTTTTATTGCAGATGGGTATCTAATTTATCATAATGCTTAATAAGCAGGTACCTACCTTCACACACTAACAAAAAAATGTAGACAAAATAAAGTTCATCATGTATAATGTGAATTTTACCAAAAATACGCCTTTCTTCTTCAATAACATACCAAAATTACTCTATACCACTATTTTCTTGTTAGATTTGTGCAAAAATAATATTCTATTACTGGAATCCTTCTTGGTTTAAACTATTCGTAATAATATTGTAATTAAAACAATTTTCCTTCTATAAAAATATAGATATTCTGCTAAATTTCCTTTTGCTTGGCTTTCTTTAATCGCACAGTTTTCTTTAACACCTCTCTTAGTTTAAATAGCAAACCCTTTTGTGGTTTTAAAAATAATATAACAACTTATAGAGGTTGTTATTTTCCGAGATTTTCTATTTCCTAACCAAAATAAAAAGAAACTTATTTATCTTATTTACAACAAAAATAAAAACACTGGAATCCAAGCAAGTTTGTATTAATCACTTATTTCTTTTTTTTTGTCACGGCTTTCTCGACAACAGAAAATAAACAAAATATTTCTTAAAGAAAAACAAAACACGACGTATAACCTAACCTCAAATATTTGAAGTTTTGACGTACCAGTGTTGCCGTTGCCAGAAATTTCTTTATTTGATACTGGATTTTAATTGAGAAAGTACTACATGTAATGAAAATGTACTAGATCTTCTCAAAACAGACGCGGCAATGCACTGGCACAGGAGATATAAAAAACCTGTACTTGGTATAAAAAAATAAAATACGTAATTATTCCTAATTTTAAAAATGAAACCATTACTCCCAATCTTAAAAAGGTTCTAGATCTAGTACAATTGTACTAGACTCGCAACACTGCATTGCATCGATCCGGATCAGTTTACGAGCTTTAAGCGAATATACTAGGCGATTTTAAATCAGTGACCTAGTCATGGCTACGTCACCTTATTTGGCAACGTTGCTCCAGATACTCGGTGTTTAACCTAAGAAATCAAAGTATTAAGATTAAATGAGACAGTGTTGCCCAATCGTCATGATTTGGTCACTGATTTAAAAATGGCACTTAATTTAAAATGAGGTGTCAGATAACAACAACAACAAAGCCATTTTTAAATCAGTGACCAAATCATTACCTAGTCAGACCATTGGGCAACACTGTGTCGTTCAATCTTAATACTTTGACTTTTTAGGTTAGGCATTGAGTATATGGAGCAACGTTGCCAAATAAGGTAGCGTAGTCATGACTAGGTCACGGATTTAAAATCGCATCAAATAACATTGAGGTATCGTGAAGTGATCCCGACTAATCTAATTTTTGTCAATAAAATATGGCTAAGGATTTTGCCTTTGGCTTCCCTTGCGTTAACATCTCTCGGTCGACTACATAGTTAGATTTCGGGTTAGATCGCCTAGAAGCGGTGAGTAGAGTGTTTTGTGACGGAATACGAAGGGAAGCTCCACGGCCTGTTGAGGGGAGTCTTTACCAAATCCAAGGGGGGTGAGCGATGAGGCCTAAAATCCCTGTTCGTGCTGCGTTTTTTCATCCACACAAGGTGGACATGTGACGGCCATGTCTTGTTGTGGGAGGAGCGTAGGGCGGAAGTGTGGCTTAAAGAAAAGGTCATGCGCAATAGACTCTACCAGAGGCGGGAAACTCCATAACCTCAACTGTGCCAAACCGAAAACATTGACGTTTTGTCATTTTTTATCATTGTTATTGTTTGTATTCGGAATCTCCGAGGGTACATACCCGACAAATCGGAGATTCTAAGGGAATTACCACCCAAACTGGGTAACGTGTAAGCCATCCCTAAGGGTAGCTAGGGCTCTGGTTAAGCGCCGGACCGGGTGGAGAGCTGGCCAACCTGTCCCATGGACGAGGGCCAATAACAGGTGAAGAAAGAAAGAAATATGGCTAAGTTAATGCACTTGAAAACAATGCGAATTTGTTTGGAGTGCATATTCAACTTTCTTCAATTTAAAAATAACATTAATGCCACAGATCAAACTTAAAAAAAACATTACAATTATTTTTAAAAAAATAATAGTTTTTATTATGGAATCTTTATCTAGTTTTACAAATTTTCAGGGAATAATGAACAAACATAATATAAAGAAACTGATGTAAACTTATGTTTTCAAAAATCACAAAACACATTTTATATATGTAAATAACAAATTTTTATTTAAAACCTATTTTAGCATTGATTTGACGTCACCAGTAGGTACTCTTTAAGCCTATATTCGGATTAAAATGTCGGCAAGGTTTCTTCTTATGACTTATCTGGTACCTGTAACAAAAGAAAACAAAGCAAATAAAGTAAAAAAATTATACAATTATATAATAATTTTAATAAAAGCACTATGTTCTACTGTCTACAGCCCAAGTAAATAACTTGTTTATAGATATCTTATTCTAAATAGGAACAAGTGTATGGGGATATGGGTTTTATATTCACATGACAAAAATGGTAGTTAAGTAAACGTGCCACAAAAAAATTAGTTAATGAATCATGAGCAAATAGTTTATTAAAGGAGAAAGAGCAAAATTTTACTTAAACGAAGTTGAGGTGGATTAAATAAATACTCTACAGTTTGCTTGAGTTTGAGCATGACACATGTTAAAAAAATTTTCATCGTTATACTACCGGCAATTAGGTTTACAAATTGACCAGTATACTCACCCAGACAAAAAATGTTTTGTTAGCTTAACTGGACAAAAGATATACAGGGTGTCCGGTAACTTATGGGCCATAGAGGAACTGGAGATAGTAGATATAAAAATATGTCTTTTGAGCCAAATTTGCCCAAGTAAAATGTTAGAGGTTAAAGAGATACAGGGTGTTGAAAGTGAAAATTAATTTTCGAAAAATGATGATAATTTTGAAACGGTTTAAGATATCGAATTCAAAATCGGTATAACTAGGTTTTCGAGAGTGAGAAATTCGAATTTGGTGTTAATTTCAAGATACTCCCTAGAGGGCGCTTGCTACGTGCTTCATGTTGAACTAATTCATCCATATTTTTTTAACCGTGCAGTTACTAGTATTGATACTTTAAACTATAAAAGAACCTTCCTTTTTACGTAAAAAAGGTACTCTTGGTCGATCTCGATATCTCAAGCCGTTACCCAGATTCTAGCGTCTGAATGTTCCATTGCACATTCTGTTGATTGCTGAGAAATATTTAATTCACAAAGTGTGCCTTGCATTTTGACAAAATTTGTTGCGGTGAAAACTGTCATTATTTTCTACTTTTTCCCGTCAAAGGTACGTAAATAAAAAGTTTTTGCAATATCCAAGTACTGTAATCTTTTCAAATAAAAATGCCCAGGCTTAATAAGTTTTCTAACCGTGAATTACGTGATATGGTCTGCGTTTATGCACAAGCGAATTATAATAGTCGTGCTGCACTTAGAAGGTATGTAGAACTCTACCCAACCAGAATCATTCCAGACCGAAAAATATTTCAAAGAATATTCAATCAGTTAGGTGAAATAGGTTCGTTTTATGTCAAAACTCCTGGTGGACGACCGAAAACTATAACGGTCGAACAAGAAGAAGAGATCTTGGTTCGTATCGCGGAAAATCCTGAATTAAGCACTAGGCGTTTGGAAGCTTCTACAGGAATAGGTAAATCGACCGTCTCAGAAGTCATCAATGCAGAAAATTTATTTCCTTACCATTTCACGCCCGTTCAAAATTTACTGCCAGGAGATTTGCCAGTCAGATCAGAATTCTGTCAAAATCTACTAAATAAGAATAACGAAGATCCCATATGTTCCTGAGAAAAATATTATTTACTGACGAGGCAACTTTTACAAGACGCGGAATTTTTAACTGGAAAAATAATCATCACTATGCTTTGGAAAATCCACGACTACCCAAAGAAAGACATTTTCAACACGAGTTTTCGATAAATATTTGGTGCGGCATTATCGACAATTTCTTGATCGGCCCATATCAGCTTCCGCAGAGGCTTAATGGAGAACAATATGTGCAGTTTTTAGAAAACGATTTACCTTACCTTCTGGTTGATATACCTCTGAACATAAGACACAATATGTGGTACATGCAAGATGGTGCCCCAGCACACTTTGCAGTTCCTGTTCGAAATCATTTAAATCAGCGTTTTCCACATCGGTGGATTGGTCGCGGTAGCGAATTTCCTTGGCCACCGCGTAGCCCAGATATTAACCCGTTAGATTTTGATCTGTGGGGTCACATGAAGGATTTGGTATATGGTGATGAATCCAATACACGGGAAGAACTTGAACAAAAAATTCAAGAAGCCGCCATTGTTATAGGAGATAATCAAAATATCTTCCTGAATGTGAGACGTCATTTGTTAAAAAGCTTAAGAAAATGTATTGAAGTAAACGGTGGACACTTTCAACATTTACTAAAGTGAATTAAAACAAATTTTTAATAGTTTCCAATATTTTCATTTTGTTTTTTTTTCTGCCTTTTTATCATCAAGTCCTAGAATCTGGGTAACGGCTTGAGATATCGAGATCGACCAAGAGTACCTTTTTTACGTAAAAAGGTAGGTTCTTTTATAGTTTAAAGTATAAATACTAGTAACTGCACGGGTAAAAAAATATGGATGAATTAGTTCAACATGAAGCACGTAGCAAGCGCCCTCTAGGGAGTATCTTGAAATTAACACCAAATTCGAATTTCTCACTCTCGAAAACCTAGTTATACCGATTTTGAATTCGATATCTTAAACCGTTTCAAAATTATCATCATTTTTCGAAAATTAATTTTCACTTTCAACACCCTGTATCTCTTTAACCTGTAACATTTTACTTGGGCAAATTTGGCTCAAAAGACATATTTTTATATCTACTATCTCCAGTTGCTCTATGGCCCATAAGTTACCGGACACCCTGTATAGTATGCTATTACGGGTATAAACACAGAACTTGAGGTAAAAATAAGAAACAAAATGGTACTCAAAAATTTCGTAACGTTGGTAGTGATAGATACATATTTAACTAAGATATTAATGACAATATTTTACCTTATCAAGAAAATAACAACAAAGGTTTCGTTTCCAAATTTTTTCCTTGGCAGTAAGGGATTTTGATGAATATTGTTTGTGTCTAGGATAATCTCTCAAATAACATTCATTTAGAACTCCATTCCTTACATGTAGGTTTATCAGGAAATATGTTTTTGTGCTTTATCTTCCATCAAAAGTTCGATTTTTAGGGTTAAGAATTTTCATTCTTTAGAAATATTAAAATCTTTTGAATGCACCTAAAACAAACACATAAATGGATAATAATGACAAGAGGATAGTAGTTAAGGAAGCTGAAAAGCAGCAATTTTTTTATGTAAAGCATTTTTAACGCAAATTTTAAAAATTAACAGAAAAATTATACAAATTTGGCTGGTATCTGCACGCTATTTTATGGTTCAATGGTTTCATGCAACTTACCTTAGAAAAACATATACATATGTTCAGAAGTTTATTTTCTGCTATATTTGGTAATTTTTCTATTCGCTTTGCCTATTTTCCCATTTAAACATACACAAATATTTTCTTTGATACAAAATATCTTCGCTTTTCAAAAAATACAAAACGCTTTGTTGACAATGTTGACATTAAAATCTGACGTTTATCGCTCGACTTTTCCCGAAACTGCGACCGCTTCCAAATCTAAAAGCCGATGTTAAGCGATTGCTGTTTCGAGTAGGCCTGGGCCGGCTTTGATTAAATCTTGGGTAACTTGACCAAAATTTAACAGCGCAAATTTAACACGTTGTTAGCTAATCATCCTTGGTGCAACCCGCCGTTAATGTTTTAAACTAACACGTGTAAGAACAAGACACAAGTTTTATACTTTAAATTTATTTCTGAACTGTTTTGCAAATTTATAAATAAAATGGCAATTTTAGAACGTATACAATAATAGAACTAAATTCATTATACCGCAATTCGTTTCAAGATCAAAATCATTTTGAAATCAAGCGAATCGCTGAAATATCAGAACAATTCATAAGTTTTTAATGACGACTTATTAACAATGACAGGACAAAAACCTGTCAAAATATAGATAATCAACTGTTAGATCTTAATTTAAACCAGTACTAAATCTTAAACCTTCTTAGTGAATCTGAACGGAATTTTGTTTAACGATTCTCAATTTTTAAAGGCTTGCCATTATTTAAAAACGAATTAAGATACGGACCTCGGGTTTGCGTGTTTCTTTTTTGAAGATCTTTAAAATGAGGTACCATGCACACGACATAGAGTTGCATTTCAGATTTTTGATCTCAACTCCCTAACGTCACCGGTCAAGGGGGTTGAAAAAGTTAAATTACATAAAAAAGTAGATTTATTAATCTATCTTTACTAATACAAAGATATTTGCCCATACTAAGACTTTTCGGACACCCTGTATATATTTCCTGTAGACTTACCATGGGATAGGTATCAGATATTGTCATATAGAAGTTGAGTTTTTTAGAGTGTTACAAGGCGATATCTCGAAAACAGTTTAAAATATTTTCATCAAATTTTGATGAATTAATAGGTATTTACACATATTTTTGACATTTACCCCCTCTCTCTATTTTCAGAGGTGGGGGTAACTTTGGAATTTTAAATGGGAAGATGTACTGTTGTTTATTAAATTCAAATTTACTTAAAAAACTACGTATGTGTACAATTTTTTTTTGATTTGCTCTTTTATTTACGGAATTATGATTTATTAGGTTATAAAATAAAAAAAAATATTTACTATTTAATTTCACCTTATTAATCGTCTGTCATGTTTGAGAAGTTGTTCGAAATGTCAACTTCCAAACAATGTCTTCTCTTTTTCTAAATGAATTTCGTAGCCACTATAACATTTAAGGTGTCACTAATAAGCAGGCAAAGCGGATTCGGTCTTTCATATCATATAATAGGTGCAGTCGCCATCACTTTGCCCTATAAGAAAAAGTCAAGGGGGGTTAAATCCGGGGATCTAGCAGGCCAGTTGAAAAATAACACCGGCACACAAAAAAAAGTGGTCTGTACATTTGACCAGACCCATCTATCTATATGTATTTTGATGCGCTGAATCCAACTCCGAAGTCCGTTTGGCCCGTACACCCTCAAATTTTGAGTAAATTGCAAAAAACTCTGAAAATGGCTAAATATTGCGAAAAAGTGCAGTTATGAAAAAGAATAAAATTTTATTGAACTAGATCAAGTATGCTTCTTATGTATTTTGATGCGCTGAATCCACATCCGACGTCCGTTTGACCCGTTCACCCTCAAAATTTTGAGTAAATTGCGAAAAAACGCTGAATATGGCTACAAATTGCGAAAACTTGCAGTTATGAAAATGAAGACAATTTTATTGAACTAGATCAAGTATGTTTCGTATATATTTTGATGCGCTGAATCCAAATCCGAAGTTCGTTTGGCCCGTACACCCACAAAATTTTGAGTAAATTGCGAAAAAACGCTGAAAATTGCTAAAAATTGCAGTTATGAAAATGAAGAAAATTTTATTGAACTAGATCAAGTATGTTTCGTATGTATTTTGAATCCGAAGTCCGTTTGGCCCGTATACCCTCAAAATTTTGAGTACATTGCGAAAAACTTCGAAAAATAGCTAGAACTTGCAATTCAACTTCGGAGGACTGATTGCTTGTGCCTGTAAACAGGGCACCTCCACGTGGTGACGGTGGGCAACAGAACCATCTGGCAGAGTCCCTGGGTTAACGGCGTGTATGCCGTCATGGCAGACACCAGGGATAAGTTTACGATGCAGGGATTCGGAATCCCAGTATCGGCGTCTGGTCAGGGTGAGAAAGCAGGCCCGCAGGCGTCGTCATCAAGCGACTGCAGTTCTGCAGTAGTGGGTAACTTGGCTTCTGTAGAGTATAATTTTACAAGAAATCACTCCCACATATGTAATAAAAGTCCTCATTGGTGCGTAAGAACAATACTATTTTTTGCTATTCATTGCTATTTTTTACGATTTTTGATAAATATATGAATGATTGAGATTGACAGATTCTGTATTTGGATTCAGCGCATCAAAATACATCCGAAACATACTTGATCTAGTTCAATAAAATTTTCTTCATTTTCATAACTGCAATTTTTAGCCATTTTCAGCGTTTTTTCGCAATTTACTCAAAAGTTTGAGGGTGTACGAGCCACACGAACTTCGGATTTGGATTCAGCGCATCAAAATACATACGAAACGTACTTGATCTAGTTCAATAAAATTTTCTTCATTTTCATAACTGCAAGTTTTAGCCATTTTCAGCGTTTTTTCGCAATTTACTCAAAATTTTGAGGGTGTACGGGCCAAACGAGCTTCGGATTTGGATTCAGCGCATCACAATACATACGAAACATACTTGACCTAGTTCAATAAAATTTTCTTCATTTTCATAACTGCAATTTTTCGCAATTTGTAGCCATATTCAGCGTTTTTTCGCAATTTACTCCAAATTTTGAGGGTGTACGGGCTAAACGGACGTCGGTTTTCTGGTTGATGTGCTTGTAGATACTATTATTTTTTAGGATTAAATAGACGTTTATTTAACATATTGTCATATTTTCCCACATATTCATCATTTTTCCAAATTTCTCTACATTTTTTATATTATTTATTTAACATTTCGGAAACCACTCTACGTGCTGCAATTGCATATCGCTGGCCTCGCCTTTATTTTATAAACCTTGACCAGATTGTACTGTATGTATAAACTGTTCTTGAGGGATTCATATAAATAGCAGGTGTGCGGGATGCAAGGGGATCCGTAGTAGTGGATCCGTAGTAGTGCATCCGTAGTTGCATATTAGTATCGGTACGACAGATCCATCGGTGCCGTTCGGCACCGATGCCATGAGCGTCAGATGAGTCAAGTAGTTACCCCAACGCCCCGTAAGATGCTAGCCCTACAACTAACAGTCCAGGATGTGAACATGTAAGTTAAGGTCCCAAAATCTTGTGATATTAATATTAAGTTTGTTGTTATTAATGTTAAATATAAGTGTTTTGGTAAACCCCGAGTATAAATCTACCATCCCCTACGACCCCTACGTCACATTTGGTGCTTAATGCCTACACTTAAGGCCTGTACGTGACATTTGGTGGAGAAGCGCCGTGCTTAAGGCCGATACGTGACATTTGGTACACCGTCGTACACCCCTAAGGCCTGTACGCGACATTTGATGGAGGCGCCTGGTTCGTTCTCGTTGGTAAGTCCTTCCTAACTTGCCAAGGGCCTTTTGTGTTTTATAATTTATTACTGTCTCTTTCAGGTCATTTTTAGTGTTTTTCAGTGCATTTTTAAAGTGTTTTTTCCAGGGCGTTGTGACAATTTAATTTCGGCCCCAGTATCAGAGTTTGTTTTAAGGGTTAGTTTTGGTCACGAAGGGCCTGTTTAGTTTTATTTTATAGTTTACCTTAATGAAATAGTTGTGTCCCCGCACGTACACGTTGGACCTGCCGTGTTCTCAGGCTAGTTTCTAGATTTTCTGGTCTGGCTAATTGTTTTTTTTTCCTGTCCAAATCAGCTTGACATCAGCTGTCCTTCGAAGCTTGTGGTCTGCTTTAGCATCTTTCTCTCTTGTTTGGGCCCTGAATTTTCGCCTTGCTTAAAGCCTTCCTGTGTGTATACACAATCGCTCTTAGTCTTTTATATTAACATGTTTTAGACAATAAGTTATAAGGGGATACTTACATAGTTTCATACATTTTCCAGCTGTTAGCATTTTCTCTCGTCATTGTGTCTTCCCATATGCACTGCTCTGGGTTCTGCCGGACTCTAACATTCGGCCTTCATGTTCTCGGACCTTGTTTTAGAATTTAACTTACTTTATTCTTATTTTTATTTAATTGGGTGATTTGTTTTGAAGTTTGGAGCAGCTGTAGGTGTATATGTTTCCGCCTGCCGGAACTGTAAGCGGGGCAATATCAAGTTTAAGAACGACAATATCCAAGTTCGGACCGCGAGGTCGATTCACGCAGCGCTTTCGAGAGCCGTCGATTTGTGAACACATCGGCTGCAGTGAGGCATTTTCGCGTGGGTTTGGCAGGCTTTCGTTGCTATTTTGTTCAAGCCACCGGCGTAGGTATAACTTTCTGTATTTCCGTGACTTTATTGTTTTACGCCAGGTGTCTCTGTACAATTGTAGCGTCTTTGTTTGGTGGCGTGGCGACAATTGGAGTAGTCAGTGCAAGACGGAAATTCTTCGGAACCATCTTGGATATGTGTCTGTGGTGGGAGGAAGTGTCATATGATTCTTCCGACACGGGGCATAGGCCGGTCACTTCCACTCTACCCTTCGAAGCAATTGTTCCATGGTCCCTATCTTAAAGTTTCAGTTTTGAAGCTCAAGTTTTTTTTTTGGATTAAAAAGTCAGGGACCGTGTTTAAATTCTTGCTGAATTTGTATCTGCAAGACAAGCAGGATTTTTTGGGCGACTTCGTTCGATGATAGGTGAGTTTTTGTCCGCTTTTTTTGTCTACCCGTAGACGCCATGTGCATGCTGAAATTTTTCAAGTACTAAGGATTTCTTTCTTTATTTCTATCAAGCCACGAACATCGGCAACAGTTTGGAGGTCCAAACCCTGTGGTAACCTTTGCTGTGTGGTGCCCTTTTGCTGCCTGTAGAATTTGAAAGTTCAATCCCTCTTTATCGTTGAAGAGGTAAGTCACTTTGAAGCCTTTTTTTTTGCCCCGTGTTTCTCTAATACTTATTAATCGTTTATTTTTTTTTACGCCCATACATTGTAATTTAAATTTTAGCGGACAATAGTTATCGAAAATTCTGCTTCACAATCTTATTCTCTCAGACTAGTTTTATTTTCCGGCTGCTCGGTGTGTGCTACATCTTATTTTGAATTATAATAGCTGACTAAAGTATTACTATAATAACCAAGCTGCTCAACTGCTTTGGTGTTGGTGTTAACTTACCTAATTTGCATTATTTTGAAAGCGTGACTATATTTTTGAAGCTTGAATAGTGTGAAGTAAAGTTCATACAATCTATAAGTTATGTTTAGGGCCTCTTTATACCAGCTTACGAGCCAGATTTTATTTGATTTTAAGTAAGTCAGTCACTCGCTTAGTAAATGTATATTGTTTTTATCGGTTTTTTTTTATTGACGTTATCGCAAAACACATACAGGAGTAATGGGGCTATCTGATTTTAATTTAAAACCGTAATTAAAATGTGTACGGGAGCTTGGGGTCTTACGGGATTTATTTTTTTAATAAGGTTGGAAACTGTAGATTTATTTTAGCTTTCATTTATATCGATTGGTTAAGTAATATTTTATTCTTTCAGAGGGGTTAGTTAGCCTGCTATTTTACTTTCAGATTTGTCATTTGACCAATGTTTTGGGGTGAAGTAACTTGTAGCCCGTACACATTTTACATCTATTTATTATATCGTACCGCTTGGAACTTAGGGTAGTTTAGTTGCATAGATGCTATATAATTAGTTAAACCTGCTTTTGTTGTATCGTATTATTTGCATTGGGGGAACCTAAAGTAGTTAATTAGTTGCTTGGATAGTACCGATATAATTGTACATAAGCGGTGTATATTTTGATTGTTTATATTTAAACTGTTTCTCCCTCTCTTCATTTTAATGACTAAAATTTTTCTGAAGTCAATTATTATTCTTGTGTTATCTTACATTGATTCGCTTTATTTACACGAGTAGTGTTAACGCTTAGCTTTTGAGTCAAGCTACTATAGGGGTTTGAGGTTTTAATTATTTTACGTTTTTTTTTGGCTTCGCTTAAGCTTCTCTTTTACTTTGAATATTACTTAAACGTTTAAATCTTAAGTCAAGCTAACTGGGGTTTCATTTTTAGTTATTTTTACTGTCTTTGCACAAGCCTTTTGCTTTGTTTATACCTGTAATCTTGCGTGAACTTGTGATTTAATTATCAATTATTTTTATTTTGCTGTACCTTTATTATCGTTATTGATAATGTAAGATAACATAATATAGTGTTAAACTGGTCATTTAGTGAACACTTAGTTTTTGTAAATATTAACGTTTATCAGTAAAGTAAATGAACTTTAAAATTTAGTTATCGATGCCCTTTAGGTAATAATAATTTATTTTGTTTATTGACATAACCTTTTTGTTTAATATTATCTTAAGCTTGCTTAAATTTTGCAAGTGGGTTTTAATCATTACTTTCTCTTTTTAGTAACCTTTTTTTTATATTAACGTAGCTTCTTATTTTTAAATATTTTTCTAATTACCTAAATTTTGCATTTGATTTCAAGCCACTGGCTTTCTCTTTTATTATTGACATTTTATTTAATATTCTTAAATTTTGCGGTTTAATTCCAGTAAATTGTTTCTCTCCAAATATTAACCTTTTCTATTAACTCAACTTCTGATTTTTATTTTTAATTATTAACGTAACTTCAAATATATTTTTTTTTATTGATTGCATTTGAACTACTGAAACTACTGGGAATTGTTTTGTTCCTAGGGTCCTTGGTAGGGGCCACGAACCTCCCTACTTCTTCCGTGGGGGCTACAAAGCATCCCTACCTCTTTTTGCTGGGTGCAAAGAAGCCTCCCTATTGTCTCCAGTGGGGGCTAAGGAGCCACCTTATTTTTTTTGTGTATAAGGACAGACTTCCTCAGGAGGTCATTTATTTATTTGGAAGTAACTTATATATTTTGCGGGGGCAAAAATCGCCCAATATTCAATTTTTGTTTGTACATCTGTAAAACACCCCTTTTTTTTCTCTATGTGTAAATATATGTACGCAGGGTTGAATGTATTAAATTGTTTTTTTTATCCAGCTCACTGCGCCCTATGTTTTATTTTTATTTTTTTTTCAATTATGAATAGCAGGGTTGTTGTGTGAGAAGCAGGGTCCTAAACCATCTAGGCGACTTCCAGTTTGCGTCGGTGTAGAAAACTGGTGGCGTCCAATTGAACCTACCCGGCTAACTGAGCCAAGGGCTAATTTGCACGCGCTCTACTACCCCTGCTTCCCTCAGAACACCCCGTTGTTCCTGTGTTTTTCTCTAGAGTACCTTTAAGAGTTATTTTAATGTTTTCAAGTTAAGCGGTAAGTACTGGGTCAATGATACTCATCATAGTATCTTTGACGGTTTTTAATCAAACACTTTTTATTGAACAAAGTGCGTCGCAAATTTTTGGCGCCCAACGTGGGGCCTATTTAAAAAAAATTACCGCTTTTTTTTCTAATTTTACTCTTGTGCGTCTAGTGAGCTGGATGGAACTTTGAAAATTTCCATCAATTTTAACTCTAACTGTACTAGCCCTGTATAACTGCATTTGATTTTGGCGATTTATTATCGATTTTATTTTACTTTTTACGTAACTTTGATTTTCTTTGATTTTGGCGATTTATTACCGATTTTAATTGACTTGTTTGCGTAACTTTGATTGTCTTTGAATTTGTGGTTTATTACCGATTTTATTTTACTTATTACGTAACTTTGATTTTTTTTTTCGATATTGCGATTTCTTATCGATTTTATTTTATTCATTTACGTGACCTTGATTATCTTTGCGTACTGTATTTTTGCTGATTTAATTACCTTTGTTTGCTATATTTGACTACACCATTGGTGTAGTTTTGGTAAATTTATTCGAGCTACGCGTTTATATCTAGATTTGACTTTTCTTTTTTTTACTTCGACTTTTGAGTTGCTATTGTTTTTGTTCACTCCAAAATGGATTATAATATGCAGGTTAACCATCTTAGGAAAGAAATGCTAATTTATGAACTTACGATTCGTGGAGTACCGGCTAGTTATGCCAATACGGTAAAAGAACTTATAGTAGCGCTACGCCCAATTTTAGATATGGAAAGGAAAGGTACAATTTTTACCCGCCTGGCCTATACTTGTGTTTTTATCGACGAATGTAACTATATAACTAGAACCTTGCACAATATTGATAGCGCGATTAAAGATGTCACCGGTGAATCTGCTAAAGAAAAATTTGAACGTTTACAATCTCAACGTGTTCACTTATTTACACGCGTTCATCGTATTCCGGTTGCGAACCTTAGTCCCACGGAATCGCAAACCCGTTCTGACTTGTTGCTCCAAATTTTGGGCAAATTAAACTGTTTGGACAGTCTCTCGAAACAAGATTCGAATTTAAGCACCTTGCTCGCTCAAGTTCATTCGGACGGTTCGGATTCGGATGCGTCAGATTCGGATGCGTCAGGAAATAGCAATGCGTCCAACAGTCGACCACGACACCCGCGCTCGTCGCCTAAAGTCAACCAACCGGCAGTTAGCCACAACATAACAACTACCGCTTCCGTTTGCCATCATTCGTGTAGCAAAGCACATCGTGTTGAAAAGTGGGGTATTAAATTTACCGGCGAGGCTGGACAGATGTCCGTGCATAATTTCTTGGAGCGAGTTTCGGAACTACGCGAAGCTCGAGGTTTTTCTGAACGCGAACTATTTACATCCGCTATCGACTTATTTGCGGGAAAAGCACTAAATTGGTTTCGTGCAAATCGTCATCGCTTTTCGGACTGGTCTGGTTTGTCTGACCTCTGTAAACATTTCGAACCGCCAGATTATCGTCATCGGTTATTTAGGGAAATTCTGGATAGAACTCAGGATTCGACGGAGAGTATAGTCGATTATCTTTCTAATATGAGTGAGTTATTTAGACGACATGGCTCCATCCCAGAGGATGTTCAACTTGACATCATTGTACGAAACTTGTCACCTTTTTATACTACCCAACTTCCGGTAGTCAGCAGGTTAGAAGAATTAGAAGGGGAATGTCTCAAGCTGGAGTTGAAGAAATATCGTGCAGAGAACTATGTACCACCGCCTAGGAAAAAATATGATTTTGTAGAGCCAGACTTTGCGTTCAGGACTGCCGAAACACCGGGTTTGAAAGACGATGAAGGGTTACCAATCGTCGACGTAGTGACCGAATCAAGTCCAGTACCATCAACTTCTGGAGGCGAAAGGCATTTACTAAGAGAGACCCGTCCCACGTCTCCAATTCTCTAGATCAATCTTGTGCTGGAACAGGTCATCGAAATAGCCAGTGCACTGAACAGCGCAGAATTCATTGTTACCGCTGTGGTGCACCAAATGTAACCAGTAAAAGCTGCCCTAAGTGTTTATTGACAGAGAAACGATTCTCGGGAGAGCCGATAGATCGTAAGACTACTCCCGTTACTCTCACTTTACCGACCAACAACTTTCCTTCCAATGAAAACGCTTCGCTGAACAACGACTCCGTTCCCAATAAAACCCTTCTACCGACCAAGAACATTCTTTCCGATGAAAACCTTTCACCAACCCACCTTTTTCTTTCTAACGAAAACCGTTCACTCCCTAACAATTCTGCGTCCAATAAAAATCTTTTGCCAACCAATAACTTTCTTTCTGATGAAAACCTTCCGTCAACCAATAACTCTCTTTCCAGCAAAAACCATTCACATGCTACTAACCCTTTTCCAAATAAGAAACTATTAGATTTTATCATAGCTCATGCGCATGGCGACCAACGCCCCTATTTAGAAATTTCAATTTTAGGTTACAAAATTTTAGGCTTGTTAGATTCTGGAGCATCACGCACTATTGTAGGTCAACCTGGTCTCCGAATTTTAGAAAGTTTGGGATTAAAACTTATTAAGCATCAGACTGACTGTACCGTCGCGAACGGCCAAACTTGCTCTAGTTTAGGTTATTTTCAAGCTCCTGTAACGTTATTAAATAGAACTCGGGTTATCGATATTTTAGTTCTTCCAGAACTGTCCCACCAACTGATTTTGGGAATCGACTTTTGGAGATCCATGGAAGTGATCCCCGACTTGAAGCAGGATGTCTGGCATTTTTCTAATGATCACCAACCTACAGAAATTTATAGCATTATAGATGGCTACTCTTTAACTGAAACCGACAGAGCTATTTTAAATGCACTGGTTAAGGAGAAAACATCAGAAATGGGTACTGGTCTTGGCTGCTGTAAAGTAGCAGAACATGTAATAGAACTTGAACCTGGCACCAAGCCGATTAAACAACGATAGTTTCTCCATTTAAGCAGCGGATTATGGACAAGGAGATCGATGAAATGTTGAGGTTTGGATTGATTGAGCCCTCTAAAAGTCCTTGGTCCAGTCCAGTGTGTTTGGAACGCCAGAGCGATGATAGCTATAAGTTTTCCATAGATTTCCGGAAACTTAATAGTAAGACTAAGAAGTCTTATAACATTCCATATTTTTCAGTCATTTTAGATCGCCTCAGAGACGCCCGCTATATTAGCTCCATCGACATAAAATCAGCCTTCTGGCAAGTACCTCTTAGTGAGTCCTCACGTGAATTGACTGCTTTCACCGTTCCAGGTAGGAATCTCTATCATTTTGTGCGCATGCCCTTTGGCTTAACCAATGCGCCTGTCACCTGGCAACGTATTGTAGACCGTGTACTGGGTGTCGACTTGGAAAAGCATGTAATAGTGTACCTGGAGGATATAATTATCATCTCCAGAACCTTTCCCGAACACCTTAAGATCCTGCCTTGCCTTGTTTTTGATCGCCTCAAGGATGCAGGATTCATAGTTCCGGAGGAGAAATGTCACTTCTGTAAGCCTGAGTTGAAGTACCTTGGTTACGTCGTAGATGCCAAAGGTTTGAGACCTGATCCAGAGAGAGTACAGGCAATTGTAAATATAGCACCCCCACGAAACATCGTAGAAATTCGTCGTTTTATTGGCACTGCTTCTTGGTACAGGCGTTTTGTGCCGAACTTTTCAGCTATTATAGCCCCAATTACCCGGCTTACCAAGAAAAATGTCAAGTGGGAATGGACTTCCGAATGCCATCAGTCCTTCAACTTGATTAAAGAAGCTCTTATCCCAGCTCCCGTGCTTACATGTCCAGATTTCAACCGCACATTTACTTTACAGACTGATGCGTCATGTTATGGCTTAGGAGCCGTTCTGACCCAGCAATTTGATGACGGAGAAAGAGTTATTTCCTATCTTTCACGTTCTCTCACCAAACAAGAGATGAAATTAACCGTCACAGAAAAAGAGTGCCTTGCAGTAATTTGGAGTGTGGAAAAGCTTCGTCACTATCTGGAGGGTGTACACTTTAAAGTTATAACCGATCACCATTCTTTGTTATGGCTTCATAACCTCAAAGATCCACAAGGACGCCTCGCTCGATGGGCTCTTCGTTTGCAACCTTACGACCTTGAATTAATCCACCGTAAAGGCCGAGATCATGTCGTGCCAGATTTTCTTTCCAGGTCAGTGCCAGTGACTGCTGATTCTGTCGCAGCTGTTGACGAACCACCGTCACCATCATTTTCTGACACCTCAGACAAATGGTACAAAGGCATGATACCGAAGCTAGAAGAACGTCCTGATAAATATCCTTGTTGGCGAGTCGAGAATGGCCATCTCTTTAAATATGTCAAGACGAACAGTCCGAATTTTCCAGATCATTCTACCTACTGGAAGATAGTAGTGCCTAAGGATAAACGAAAAGAGATATTACTTCGATGTCATGATAATCCCGCAGCAGGGCACGTGGGTGTTTTTAAGACATTTTGGAAAGTCGCCGAGAGATATTATTGGCCGAAAATGAGATCTGACGTTGCTAGTTATGTCCGTGCTTGTAGAACTTGTGCTCAGAATAAAGTAGAGCAGAAACGTCCAGCTGGTTTAATGGGTAATCGCCCAGACATAAAGGAACCTTGGCAAGCCATCAGCCTAGACTACATAGGTCCTTCTAAACAAGGTAACACTCATATTTTGGTGGTCACCGATTATTTTAGCAAGTACGTCGTGTTATTCCCGTGTCGATCGGCAACAGCAAAATCGTTGGTAAAGTGTGTCGAAGACGGCATCTTCTTAGTTTACGGAGCTCCTCAATTCTTAACGTGCGACAACGGAACTCAAATGAAATCCAAAGAATTTCAAGCCCTTTGCGATAAATATAAGGTTAGAATATTGTACACTGCTAATTACTATCCTAGAGCAGATCATACTGAACGCGTTAATAGAGTTATTAAAACGATGTTGCGCTCTTACGTTCAACAAAATAACCATCGAACCTGGGAAGATAATTTAACTGCTATCGGTTGCGCCATTCGCACTTCGCGACACGAAACTACGGGCTTCACCCCATACTGCGTTAATTTTGGCAGGGAACACAAGCTATTCGGTTCGGAATATGCTGAGGGAGTTCCCCAAGTAGAAACTGAGCGTCAAAATTACATTCGAGAACGAATAGAAGCTTTCAAACAATTATTTAGAAAAGTCCACACTAAAATCGAAGCTTCTCGTGTTAAAAATCGACATAACTATAATTTGCGCCGACGCCCAGTAAGCTTTGTTCCTGGTCAAGAAGTCTGGCGTAAGAATAAAAGTATGTCCGATGCGGCGAAATATTATAGCGCAAAGTTGGCTCCGGAATTTGTAGGTCCGTTTAAGATCGTAGAAAAGACCGGCACGTGTACTTATGAGCTTGAAGACGAACACGGTGTTAGTAAGGGCATTTGGCATGTACAAGACCTTAAACCGGTATATGCCGAAACTGCGTGTGATGGTCCGTAGGAGTGAATGAATTGTTAGGCAACTCAAAGTCATTATTTACTTTATTACCTTCCGTTAATTTTACTGTCCTTAATTTAATATTACATTTTGCTTATCATTTTGCTTCAATTTACTTATCAATCTATCGATTTCTGAATTTATTAACTTTTGAGTCCATAGCTTCAATTTGATTAATTACTACTATTTAATTTCTTTTTTCTTCTTCTTTCGGTAATAATGGCTTTAGTGAGTTTTCTTTTATCGTTGCGTTAATTTTGACTTTTGGCCCAGTTTAAATTCTTTTTTTTTTCTTTCCTTGCTCAGTCGTGAGCAATTATTATGCCCTGCAGTATGGGCGTGATGGTGTCTGAATCCCTATGGGTGCGAACCTTGATGGATTTGGACACTATCGCTTAGAATAGTGCTGCACTGGGTTAACTAGTTGGGGTAGGAGTCCCCTGAGTGCCGTGTATGCTCTGCAGTGTGGGCGTGATGGTGTTTGGATCCATCTGGGCGCGAGACTTGATGGATTTGGACACTGTCACTTAGAATAGCGCTGCACTGGGTTAACTAGGTGGGGTAGGAGTCCCCTGAAAGCCGTGGCAAGGTAAGCCTTCAGCTGCCTTGCTTCTATTGTTTGTAGTGGGTAAGCCCTCAGCTGCCTTACTACTTTCACTTGCCATCGCCGCCTTATGCCTTGTTTTTTTTAGTTGTCATAACCTGATTATATTTACCTTATCGTCACTTGGTTTATTGTATAGTAACGTGTATTGTCATTTAACGTAGCTTACCTTTTCCCATTTGCCAGTCTCAAGCAGACACCCATCTCGGCGCGAGACGGGATGGGCGACGGTGTGTCACATGGTAATTTAAGTTTGATTACTTGGTTAGAAGGCGGTGATTAATTAATTTTGGACCTAATTTTCTTTATCGTTTTTTTATCTGCATTCACTATTAATTGTTTTTTTTTACTATAGACTAGGGCCAAAAGTCTTTATTTATTATCTTGATTGGACCTTTTTTATTACCTTGATTTGACGTATTTACCTTGATGTGACCTATTTACTTTGATTTGGCTTAATTTTCTCTACCTTGACGTAATTTTATTATTATTCCCTACTTGTGTCTGGAAATTTCGGGTACTTGAACTAGTATGTGTTTTTGCTCGAGTACGACTTTGTCTTTCCTTTGGGGATTTAGAGTAGAAACACAATTTTCTTTCTCTCTTGCTGATTTTGTGAAGTTGAGAATTCCACTTGTGGTGGGATTCACTGCTAGTTGTTGGCAAGTAACCCAATTTTCTTTATCTCGATTTGCGAACCTTTAGTTGATTTACTTGATTCATTTACTTTTGGTTGATTACCTTTTTTTCTCATATTTGCGTTAATTTATGTGTTTTTACGATAATTTTCTTACCTTTGCGATAATTTGCTTACCTTTGCGATAATTTACTTTCCTTTGCGTTTATTTGCTTACCTTTGCGTAATTTCGATTACCTTTGCGTTCATTCCATTACTGTTTTTTTTCTCCTTGATTTACTTACCTTATCGTGATTGGCCTTTGATTGGTTTTAATTTACTTTAATACCTTTGGTATTTTATTCATTTGGATTTGTCTTAGGTCTAGGTCTTGGTAGGACTATATGTTAGTCTGCGGCCATTTCAGTATTTACTGGTTTTGCGCCTAGATCCTTACTGATATATTTTGTCTATTCACCATTTAGACAAGATAAAACTATCCCGATTGCGACTTTACCTTATTTTGACTTTGTATCGATTTAGACATTTGTCCCTATCTCGTTTTACAGGCTGCACGGTGTTGGGTGCTACCGGATGTCGCTTCGACGCTCTTTGTTAGATCATGGATCCTTCAGAGAGCAGACCGACTGGAAGGGCTGTTCAGGGGGGCGGAAGTCTGACCCCTGGGGTAACAGTTTGCCCATCGAACTTGTTCGGCGGGCCAGGGGAGGACCAAGCTACTTTGTTCGGCCTGAGCTCAAGTCGGCCTATTAGGTTGCGACAGGCCGGTGGCAGTGCCACCGCTCAGAACACCCTAATTAATTTTTTTTGTTTTGTACAGGGACCGATGTGCTTCCCATTTGGTACATCTTTTAGCTTGGTGGGTGCTACAATCCACTCCCTTTTGTATGGTGGATCATCTGGGCTATCCCTCTTTTCTTCTCATTTTACTTATGTTGTATTATATTTATCTTTTCCTTTTTAGTTGTCCACCCTTTGGTTGGTTTGACGCATGTCACTTGGTGATTTAATTCGGGACGATTCTACGGTGTGAGGCTAGTAAACGAGGTTCCCCACAATATTTTTGGGTGTAACGCAATGCTAGCTCCCTTACCAACTTAGGGTTTACGTTCCACACCGGATCTTCCTGGAGGAGGTCGCTGGGTGACTAGTGGCAAAGGGACCAAAGATTTCTTTGAGTATTTAGTTATTTTAAGATTGAGTTATCAGTCTTGTTAGTTAGTATTAGTTATATAGTACTACCTTCGGTTCCCACATATCGTTACTTATAGTTTTTTATTGACTCCAGCACAGCGCAGGTAACTTATTTTCTTTTTTTTCTAATTTTCTTGTATCTACAGAGAGCCTCTGATCCTTATCGTCGGTTAATTTTCCTTGCAAAATTTCCCTCCTTTCGTAGGAGAGGGGGAGTTGTGACAATTTAATTTCGGCCCCAGTATCAGAGTTTGTTTTAAGGGTTAGTTTTGGTCACGAAAGGCCTGTTTAGTTTTATTTTATAGTTTACCTTAATGAAATAGTTGTGTCCCCACACGTACACGTTGGACCTGCCATGTTCTCAGGCTAGTTTCTAGATTTTCTGGTCTGGCTAATTGTTTTTTTTCCTGTCCAAATCAGCTTGACATCAGCTGTCCTTCGAAGCTTGTGGTCTGCTTTAGCATCTTTCTCTCTTGTTTGGGCCCTGAATTTTCGCCTTGCTTAAAGCCTTCCTGTGTGTATAGACAATCGCTCTTAGTCTTTTATATTAACATATTTTAGATAATAAGTTATAAGGGGATACTTACATAGTTTCATACATTTTCCAGCTGTTAGCATTTTTTCTCGTCATTGTGTCTTCCCATATGCCCTGCTCTGGGTTCTGCCGGACTCTAACATTCGGCTTTCATGTTCTCGGACCTTGTTTTAGAATTTAACTTACTTTATTCTTATTTTTATTTAATTGGGTGATTTGTTTTGAAGTTTGGAGCAGCTGTAGGTGTATATGTTTCCGCCTGCCGGAACTGTAAGCGGGGCAATATCAAGTTTAAGAACGACAATATCTAAGTTCGGGCCGCGAGGTCGATTCACGCAGCGCTTTCGAGAGCCGTCGATTTGTGAACACATCGGCTGCAGTGAGGCATTTTCGCGTGGGTTTGGCAGGCTTTCGTTGCTATTTTGTTCAAGCCACCGGCGTAGGTATAACTTTCTGTATTTCCGTGACTTTATTGTTTTACGCCAGGGGTCTCTGTACAATTGTAGCGTCTTTGTTTGGTGGCGTGGCGACAATTGGAGTAGTCAGTGCAAGACGGAAATTCTTCGGAACCATCTTGGATATGTGTCTGTGGTGGGAGGAAGTGTCATATGATTCTTCCGACACGAGGCATAGGCCGGTCACTTCCACTCTACCCTTCGAAGCAATTGTTCCATGGTCCCTATCTTAAAGTTTCAGTTTTGAAGCTCAAGTTTTTCTTTTGGATTAAAAAGTCAGGGACCGTGTTTAAATTCTTGGTGAATTTGTATCTGCAAGACAAGCAGGATTTTTTGGGCGACTTCGTTCGATGATAGGTGAGTTTTTGTCCGTTTTTTTGTCTACCCGTAGACGCCATGTGCATGCTGAAATTTTTCAAGTACTAAGGATTTCTTTCTTTATTTCTATCAAGCCACGAACATCGGCAACAGTTTGGAGGTCCAAACCCTGTGGTAACCTTTGCTGTGTGGTGCCCTTTTGCTGCCTGTAGAATTTGAAAGTTCAATCCCTCTTTATCGTTGAAGAGGTAAGTCACTTTGAAGCCTTTTTTTTTGCCCCGTGTTTCTCTAATACTTATTAATCGTTTATTTTTTTTTACGCCCATACATTGTAATTTAAATTTTAGCGGACAATAGTTATCGAAAATTCTGCTTCACAATCTTATTCTCTCAGACTAGTTTTTTTTTCGGCTGCTCGGTGTGTGCTACATCTTATTTTGAATTATAATAGCTGACTAAAGTATTACTATAATAACCAAGCTGCTCAACTGCTTTGGTGTTGGTGTTAACTTACCTAATTTGCATTCTTTTGAAAGCGTGACTATATTTTTGAAGCTTGAATAGTGTGAAGTAAAGTTCATACAATCTATAAGTTATGTTTAGGGCCTCTTTATACCAGCTTACGAGCCAGATTTTATTTGATTTTAAGTAAGTCAGTCACTCGCTTAGTAAATGTATATTGTTTTTATCGGTTTTTTTATTGACGTTATCGCAAAACACATACAGGAGTAATGGGGCTATCTGATTTTAATTTAAAACCGTAATTAAAATGTGTACGGGAGCTTGGGGTCTTACGGGATTTATTTTTTTAATAAGGTTGGAAATTGTAGATTTATTTTAGCTTTCATTTATATCGATTGGTTAAGTAATATTTTATTCTTTCAGAGGGGTTAGTTAGCCTGCTATTTTACTTTCAGATTTGTCATTTGACCAATGTTTTGGGGTGAAGTAACTTGTAGCCCGTACACATTTTACATCTATTTATTATATCGTACCGCTTGGAACTTAGGGTAGTTTAGTTGCATAGATGCTATATAATTAGTTAAACCTGCTTTTGTTGTATCGTATTATTTGCATTGGGGGAACCTAAAGTAGTTAATTAGTTGCTTGGATAGTACCGATATAATTGTACATAAGCGGTGTATATTTTGATTGTTTATATTTAAACTGTTTCTCCCTCTCTTCATTTTAATGACTAAAATTTTTCTGAAGTCAATTATTATTCTTGTGTTATCTTACATTGATTCGCTTTATTTACACGAGTAGTGTTAACGCTTAGCTTTTGAGTCAAGCTACTATAGGGGTTTGAGGTTTTAATTATTTTACTTTTTTTTTGGCTTCGCTTAAGCTTCTCTTTTACTTTGAATATTACTTAAACGTTTAAATCTTAAGTCAAGCTAACTGGGGTTTCATTTTTAGTTATTTTTACTGTCTTCGCTCAAGCCTTTTGCTTTGTTTATACCTGTAATCTTGCGTGAACTTGTGATTTAATTATCAATTATTTTTATTTTGCTGTACCTTTATTATCGTTATTGATAATGTAAGATAACATAATATAGTGTTAAACTGGTCATTTAGTGAACACTTAGTTTTTGTAAATATTAACGTTTATCAGTAAAGTAAATGAACTTTAAAATTTAGTTATCGATGCCCTTTAGGTAATAATAATTTATTTTGTTTATTGACATAACCTTTTTGTTTAATATTATCTTAAGCTTGCTTAAATTTTGCAAGTGGGTTTTAATCATTACTTTCTCTTTTTAGTAACCTTTTTTATTGATATTAACGTAGCTTCTTATTTTTAAATATTTTTCTAATTACCTAAATTTTGCATTTGATTTCAAGCCACTGGCTTTCTCTTTTATTATTGACATTTTATTTAATATTCTTAAATTTTGCGGTTTAATTCCAGTAAATTGTTTCTCTCCAAATATTAACCTTTTCTATTAACACAACTTCTGATTTTTATTTTTAATTATTAACGTAACTTCAAATATATTTTTTTTTATTGATTGCATTTGAACTACTGAAACTACTGGGAATTGTTTTGTTCCTAGGGTCCTTGGTAGGGGCCACGAACCTCCCTACTTCTTTCGTGGGGGCTACAAAGCATCCCTACCTCTTTTTGCTGGGTGCAAAGAAGCCTCCCTATTGTCTCCAGTGGGGGCTAAGGAGCCACCGTATTTTTTTTGTGTATAAGGACAGACTTCCTCAGGAGGTCATTTATTTATTTGGAAGTAACTTATATATTTTGCGGGGGCAAAAATCGCCCAATATTCAATTTTTGTTTGTACAACATCTGTAAAACACCCCTTTTTTTTCTCTATGTGTAAATATATGTACGCAGGGTTGAACGTATTAAATTGTTTTTTTTATCCAGCTCACTGCGCCCTACGTTTTATTTTTATTTTTTTTTTCAATTATGAATAGCAGGGTTGTTGTGTGAGAAGCAGGGTCCTAAACCATCTAGGCGACTTCCAGTTTGCGTCGGTGTAGAAAACTGGTGGCGACCAATTGAACCTACCCGGCTAACTGAGCCAAGGGCTAATTTGCACGCGCTCTACTACCCCTGCTTCCCTCAGAAGACCCCGTTGTTCCTGTGTTTTTCTCTAGAGTACCTTTAAGAGATATTTTAATGTTTTCAAGTTAAGCGGTAAGTACTGGGTCAATGATACTCATCATAGTATCTTTGACGGTTTTTAATCAAACACTTTTTATTGAACAAAGTGCGTCGCAGCGTTTTTACAGTGCATTTTTTTTGTGAAATTATTTTCTACAGTGATTTTAAAGGGCGTTTTTACAGTGTTTCCGTTCAGGGTATTTTTTATATTGGTTTTTAAAGGGTATTTATTTTACAGTGTTTTAAGGGGAATTTTTTACAGTGCTTTTTACATCTATATATTTTTTTACCCCATTCTCATCCCTAACACGTTTGACACAATTTTCTCTTGTGTCCGTTAACGCTGGCGAGATTAAAATTATCCAAACAGAACCTATAGGAAAACCCACCTTGTGCCCGTTAACGCTGGCGAGGCTAGGTTTACTATAAATCCCACCTCAAAGCGTCTACTGTAGTCCTGTCTTGTGCCCGTTAACGCTGGCGAGATTAGATTACATAGACTGCTAAATATAGAAATAGTTCCACCTCGTGCCCGTTAACGCTGGCGAGGCTAGAATTATTATATATTGGGGTTATTCACTAAACCGCCCTTAACCCTTTTATTCCTGTTATTCCTTTTATTTAAATTTTATGGCCCGTAGGAAGCTAAACAAGGTTCAAAGAGAAAGAAAAAGGCAAGAGAAGTTGGGGGTTGTCAATAACGGCATAAACGTAAAATCGCATAATTCGTTGGGTTTACCAAATACACTAACGACGGTAAATATTTTTATTTCTAACGAGCAACAATTAAGGGCACTGAGATTAAAAAGGAAATTTTTAGATTTGTTTGGAGACATTGAAATGTAATATTTTATTTTGATGACACTAAGGTCGTCGCTAGTGAACTTGATATACTCACGACCAAGTTCATTATTATTTATTTATACACAAGGTTCACGGGCTTCTTATGTTATCAATTAAAGTTCACAGAAATATGAACATGCTATTATTATAATATCATTAACAAGGTGTTATACAAATAGTATCGTTATTTTTATAAACATATTTATATATATTTAAGCGCCATTTAAATATAAAGTTTTCCTATTTTCCTAAATATTTTTTTTAATTATTTTTATTACTTTATATGTATATTTGTACCACCCTTTGTAACGCAATGTTGATAAGATGCCACAGAGTTATTTACATTTTAATTATCATTTTTAGGTTTGATACTTAACATAAGTACTTAAATTTCGCCTGTGATGTTTAGTGAGCAGCCGCCACGGCCGGTAACGAGGTCCCGTAGCAGCAAATACAAAACTTTATACCTGTTTTTAGGAAGATGCTCATTTTTACTTTTTCCTAAATGACTAATCTATTTTTTATTTTTACAGGACCGACCTTCGAAAAAATAAAATAATGTTTTTTTTCCTAAAAGCTGTCTGTGGAAAAAATGGGGCTAGTACTCTTTTGGAAAATCAAAGAAAGGGGTATTCTTTTATACATGGACTTTTATCATGTAATCTGGACTAAATGCAGTTTTTGTTTTAAAAAAGGGACTTGAGAATTAAAAACAAGAATTGAGAATTAAAAACAAGAATTGAGAATTAAGAACAAAAATAATCTATTTAATTTCAAAAAATATATCAGGGAGCTCAACTGGATAAAAGAATTTTGGGAATTGATGTATGGTAAGATGATAAGAAAGAACAAGCTATTCTTGACTGAATTTTATTTTTTCAATTGTTTTATTAATTCAATTTTATAAATTATAATTATAAAGTTTTCAAATTTGTTTTTATAATTAGGTAAAAACAAATATTTTGTATTTAAATGTGAATTTTGTGTTGTGCCAGTGTGCGTCAGTATGAAAGAGGGTATACCCAAAATGTGTTTGCTTGAATGTTTTATGCTTGGAAAATTTTAGATATAATTTACCTATATTGCGGTTTTAAACTTTAGGTTAAATCAGTATAATTATACAAAATACTTATTTTATTTTATTTTTCATTGTGCGTTTCAGATATCTATTAAATAAACAAATCATCACGTATAAATATTATCAAGTTCATTATTTTATTATAAATAAAACATTAATTTAGAGGTAGAGAGGCCATTATTTTTATTTAATTTTTTTCTTATATCAGCAATACAGCAGAAAGGTAAAACTTGTCTATGTAAACAACACGTATTTAAAACCATTCATTCACCCAGGTAGTTTTGTTAAATTGTAAATATACGGTGTCTAATAAAAATAATTTAAACAAAAACAAGGGTATGAGACATGACTGAGACATTGAAAAATAAATCAGGGTCAGAATTTTTTCTTTTCCAACTTCTTTAAAGTCGATTATTATTATTAAGTGAATTTAAATATAGCGTGCAATAATGCTTACCATATGCATTTTGTAATTATGTGTTTATTTGTTTATATGACTAAAAGTCATAAGTTTTCCAAATAGGGGGACATGGAAGATGACTTTGAACACGGAGTTGAATGTCCGCCTATTTGATGGTATTATGTGTTACGTATATTTATTTATTTATGACTAAAAGTCATATGTTTTCCGAGTAGGGGAACATGGAAGATGACTCGGACAGAGAGTTGAATGTTCGCCTACTCGATGGTGGTATGTATACCGTTATTTAAATGACTAAGAGTCATTATGTGAGCATAGGGAGACATGGAAGATGACCTTCATATAAGGTTGAATGTCTGCCTATGTGAAATATTAAGAGTTTTATGCAAGTAGTATTTGAAGTTTATGGGACTTTATTGATGAATAAATAGGATGGTAAATATGGTATATATTTCCAATCGTAATTACGCTATATTTGGGTTTTAAAATTGTTATGTAAATGTGTATAATTTTTTTCCCACTGATGTATTAGAGACCTATGTCTCACTGTCTCCAAAAATGTAATACTTAGACATCAATAGAAGTCTTATGTAAAAACCGGGTGAATGTTCTTAGTCTGTCTACTTCTACTTAAACATCGTAATATTATGTAGGTTTTCATTATTTTTCATTATTTATAAACTGTTTTTTCCTTTTAACTGCCGGTAGTTTTTTTTGTTTTTCATGTACCATTGGGAGTCCACACGACCTGGATCGAGAGCCACAGACACACCAAAAACCCAAAGCCATCATCATGCATCAACCACGCACGGTCCGCCATGTCTCGCCAGCCTGGTCATCCCCCACCAAGACTGAACTGCTGCACAACGAGCCGTGGTGACACTGGTACAACGTACATACCTGAGGAACTTGCAGCGCTGGTTGACCTTAACTAGCCTCAGGATCAGCCCAGCAAAGTTCCCGTCGCTCACGGCTTGGTACACCCAAAGTCCGGGTGGCCGAACTCTTGGGAGGAGGGAGACCCCTGCTGCACTGGGAGTCGGCAACAAAACTAGCCGATCCCACCCCCAGGACACAGGAACCGTGACTGCTGCGTCTCAACGAGAAGTGTGGCGCCCAGGATGTGTCGGGTTTTGTCGGTGTGTAGGCTATTCGATCAGTAACGTGTTGGAACTCCCTAATAATGGAACTTTTTAAATTGTGTAAATTAACGTGAGTCAGGCTACCAGGACAGTAACCATTTTTTATCATTCATTTAAGCTAGTTCTACCATTCTTCACCTCATCCTGATAAATACGGAATGTACTGAGCCTGCGAGCTCCCAATCGTTTGTTTATTAATATTGTATTTATGTTTGTTTGATTGGGTTTTGTAAATGTGTGATATTTTGTATAGGTATATGTAAGTAATGTGTAAATTTTTAAAGCTAGGGGCTAGCTTTTACAGGCGCGGGGGAAATGTCATATTTTCCCACATATTCATCATTTTTCCAAATTTCTATGCATTTTTTATATTATTTATTTAACATTTCGGAAACCACTCTACGTGCTGCAACTGCATATCGCTGGCCTCGCCTTTATTTTATAAACCCTGACCAGTTTGTACTGTATGTATAAACTGTTTCATATAAATAGCAGGTCTGCGGGATGCAAGGGGATCCGTAGTAGTGGATCCGTAGTAGTGCATCCGTAGTTGCATATTAGTATCGGTACAACGGATCCATCGGAGCCGTTTGGCACCGATGCCATGAGCGTCAGATGAGTCAAGTAGCTACCCCAACGCCCCGTAAGATGCTAGCCCTACAACTAATAGTCCAGGATGTGAACATGTAAGTTAAGGTCCCAAAATCTTGTGATATTAATATTAAGTTTGTTGTTATTAATGTTAAATATAAGTGTTTTGGTAAACCCCGAGTATAAATCTACCATCCCCTACGACCCCTACGTCACATGTGGTACTTAAGGCCTATACTTAAGGCCTGTACGTGACATTTAGTGGAGAAGCGCCGTGCTTAAGGCCGATACGTGACATTTGGTACACCGTCGTACACCCCTAAGGCCTGTACGCGACAATATTTTGTTTATTTAATAAGGTATTCCATATTAGGCTCAAAAATATATCCCACAGAAATATGCAACTTTTTATTTATTAGCTCATAATTTCTTTTATAAGAAATTTAATCCCTTATAACCCCAAAAATATTTTCAGATGATCCTCAATAAAAGGTTTTAGTAATATAACAAACCATTTTTGCACAAAAGAAAAATATTAAACATAAATAACAAAATTGGTCAAATAACATATTTGGTCACTTTACTCTATAGATAGATGGGTCTGGTCAAATGTACAGACCACTTTTTTTTGTGTCCCGGTGTAATCGGTAAAACGTCAAAATTCTCAACTGACTTAAGTAAAAATAATGCATTTCCATGGAAACGAATAATAATTCTAAAATAAGTGAACTTGATTTATTGGTAAAATTTATTTATTTTTTAAAGTCAATCGAAATTTAGTTAACCATAATTCCGTAACCAAAAAAACAAAACAAAAAAAAATTGTACACATAGGTAGTTTTTTACGTAGATTCGAATTTGATAAACAAAGGTTCATCTCATTTAAAATTCCAAAGTCACCCCCACCCCTCAAAATAGAGAGAGAAGGTAAATGTCAAAAATACGTTTAAATGTACCCCCCCCCCATCTCCCTATTAACTCACTAAAATTTTATGAACATATTTTAAACCGTTTTTGAGATATCTCCTTATAACACTTCAAAAAATCTCACCCTGTAGAACACGGTGTTCTGAACACCTATGTCTATCATATAAAACATTTACAAAAAAAGTATATATACAAACACACATTAATTAATTATCCAAGACAAATGAGTACCTAGAGTTACCTACCATCACCTAATAAAAAAATTGTTAATATATTAATGCTCAAGTATTGCAATCGAAGTAAGGTTGTACTGAATATAAAAATTTGTTGTAAAAATAATCTGATAGCTTTTTTTAAATTTCCTAGTAGGTAATAGATTCAAAGTTTTAGTGGCAACCTATTATACAGTTTAATGGGCAAAACTAATGGGCTACTTGCAGCAGTCTTGATGGCAAGTGACATCTCGAGCCAATCCAAAGATAAATTAGTTCTCACTTCTCACTAGCATATTTAATAGAATTATACATAAAAAGGTATGGAAAAGTTGGTATCCCCCACCAAGCGATCATTGTCTGGCTAAAACTAATTAAATTTAGGTCTATGCCACCGCTGCTATGTAAGGAATAGACACTCAAATACATAAAAACTTACACAAACTTAAAATTTAACACAACCTTAAAACAACATAAACAAAAGACAATTCTTACAGTTGGCAATATTCTTAAAGACTAAAAAAAGACTAACCGGCAAATTCGCCTTCCAAACATTGCGACGAAACATCACAAATCAGCAATAAGATTTGGCATAAACATATTGGTTAAATAAGTATGATATTCTTTCTGATGTGCTTACTGCTTATATTCTAATACATATTCACAAATGATGGTAAATAACGTTTTGGTATAAAGCGAGTATTATAATTTCTTTAAATTTCAAATATATGTAAGTACCAATTAAATATATTTTGCAAACATACCCACCCCAAAGTAAAAATTAAACTCACATTGTTAATAAAAAAAGTACCGGAAGCTTTTTATTTTAAAGTATTATTGATAGGATTAAACATATTCGTGATTTAAGATCAACTTCTGTTAAAGCTGCCATTCAGGTTCATCGACTCGCAATGCCAAGGTCAAAGAAGACAAGTAATCAAAACACCACGATGCATCTTTTAAAATAACTTGTAAGATTCAAATATGTATATAGAGTTATTAGTTATGGAACTGGACTTTGGAAGGAAATCTCTCTCATAGAAATAAGAACAAATTGTTATGCAGTGTCAGGGATGACCAATAAATGCCGATTCTTTTGAAATAAAAGTAGGATATATTGTAAAACTAATTATGCTACATCAAAGAGCGTTCATTCCGAACCAAATTTCATTTCCACTTGGAACTTATACGTACATCCCCAAAATGTAAACATTGTTCTTGCACTTGGGTGTCAGGTCACCACTTTGACCATGGGTGTCTGGGTTAGATTTAGACCAATTCTTTCCTAACAGCACTTTTAAAGTGGCCCATAGAGTTTTATATGTTAAACTTAAAATGCATTTATTTTTTAGAAACAATTAATTTTTCACATCCCTTGTAATTCTTGTTTTTTGCCTTTGCATACCAGGTGAAGTTGACACATATTTTGTGACCTTTGAAGCTTTATGTTCAGATTCACTAAAATGGTTTAAGATTAAGTACTGATTTAAATTAAGATCTTCTAGTTGATCAGTTAGGCTTTGACAGGTTTTTGTCAAACTTATAAGTTGTTCTAATATTTCAGCGAATTGCTTGGTTTCCAAATGATTTTCATCTTGGAACGTGTTGCTTGAATGGATTTAAATATCTATATTACAGTACGTACCTACTAAAATTTCAATGTTCTTTAAAAATTTGTGAAAAAACTCGGAAAACCCTCATAGTATAAAACTTAGTTGTCTTATTTTTACACTTGTCAGTTTAAAACTCGTGGTTGTCAAATTAGGCCAGTCTGGCAATGGATCTGTCTGTTACGTCAACATTTGTTTTTATTTTTATTTTTGACAATAAAACCACTAATATTAAATTGGTTGGTAACGTAACAGTTAAATTTATTTAAAAAACGACTTTTCTGAATAAATTGTCCAAAGAGTCCTCCACTCACAGCCAAGCAGTAACCTAAACAGTTATAAAAATGTTCGCTCTAGTTTTGCTGGACGACCTGGATAAGGAGCTGCAAAGTTATCGGCATTTTTTTTGATGAGACATTCATCCTATACAGTTTGAATCCGTTTCAATTCATTCATTAATAGTGTAAATAAATAAATAACGGCTTTATTACAAAAAAAAAATACAACACAGGCGAGTGTTTAGCCAAATTGTTATTCTTACACCTAACCTGGGCAGCATTTAAAACTCTTTTTGAATATTGAAATTAGACATATATCAACAAATAGGTTATTTTATTACATACACTTCCCAAATAGAGCCCATATTCCGTTGTATAACAACACATCCTGCAAAACCACCAATACCCAGAAGAAGAGAAAATTCGAGACAAGAATGCGAAAAGAAAGGGAAAATATAGATACGAAACAAAGAAGCAATTTAATATGTCAAAATTATCTAGGTAACTTTTTTATTTTTGTTTTAAAAGTATTAACACCGAGTTTTTTAAAAGACATGTCAATCATTATACAACTTAACAGCAATATAACAATATAACAAAAATTGTTTTTTAAGAGAGTTATTGAAATTTGAAATGTTTAATAAAGAGTGATGTCGTTATGTAACTCAGAGACTGTCTTATCAACCCTTAATGCTGCCATTAGCTTATCTTAGTTTTAGTATATATGGGTATTTCTACTTAAACTTTAAATTTCACTGAAAAAAGCATTAAATTTTTTTTTCTTAGATATCTACTTGATAAAGTCCCTAAACTTTTTGTTTTACCATAAAATTATCAAAAGCAATAAGGAAAGTGGATTGTTCGAAAATTTTTATATGCAAGGCAAAGGCAAAATCATCAAACCTACTAAAAATGTCACCTCTGTCCCATTACTTTATGCTTCGATATTTTGTATACCAAGATATATAGACTCATTAACATAGATTATTTAGTCAAAATATTTATCATATACAACAGTTTTATAGAAATTTTAGTAAATCACAGTAAAATATTTAACAAAAAACATATTTTTCTATAAATTCAAATCGCAATTTAACAGATCCGAATGTTATTTTATTGACAATCGATCAATCAAAATATTGAATGTACTTCAAAAAACAACGACTTTTCTTTAATAAGATCTCAACATCTTAATCCGGAGGAAACAGTGGAATAAAAACGATTAATTTTACAATTTCCTGAAGTTTTGCATAGACTTAATGACAAACTAACATTCACTAGTCAAGTTAAACAGGAAATATCAACTATAGATGACATTCCCACATTCCCGTACATACAAAAACATACAGATACTCGTATATTCATAAACAAGAGGTCCAAAGACAAATTTCGCAGATGTTAGAAGACGGAATAATTAGACCTTCATGTAGTCCCTGGTCATCCCCTGTCTGGATAGTCCCAAAAAAAAATGGAGGCCTCTAGTAAACAAAAATGGAGGATCGTAACCGATTATAGAAAACTTAATCAAAAAACTATTGATGATAGGTATCCATTGCCTATAATCTCTGATATCTTAGATAAATTAGGAAGAAGTCAGTATTTCACAACATTAGATCTAGCATCAGGTTTTCACCAAATTGAAGTTCACCCTGACTCTATACCCAAAACCACATTTAATGTCGAAAATGGACATTATGAATACGTCCGTATGCCTTTCGGTCTAAAAACCGCCCCTGTCACATTCCAACGTGTTAGGGACAACGTTGCAACAAGGCAAAAATAACACCAATGCCGATGCCCTTTCTCGTATTCAAATACATGCCATAGAAAATGAGAACGATGACAGTCTATCCTTATTTATAAATTATGACTCAAACGAATTACCTTCCTTATCCAACAATGAATTAGAACAAATTTTAAACAGTTTGAACCCGTCATTGCCTTTAGAAACCCCAAAAATAAACATAATATCGGAGGTAATTACACCCGCAAATAATGATAACAATGATAAATTACGAAAAGATAACCCGATAAAAAAAAAGACGAATGAATCAGTTGATCTAGAAACACAACACTCTGGTGTAGAAGACCCGATAATAGGTGCTCCTTATGTAAAAAAAAGCCTTTAAATATATATAAAAATCAAATTATATTTAGGTATTCCAATAACAATAAAATAGGAATTCAATTTTCGATACACAGAAAGTTTATATATTTTTACCTAATGATCCTACGGAAGAAAGTATTTGCAATATTATAAAGGAGTATTTTATACCAAAAAACACATATTGTTTGCATTTCACAAATAAAAGTTTGGAACCCATAATCCTTCAAATATTCCAAAAATATTTAAAAATGGAGCCGTTCCGCTTTACATTTCCAACATACTTTTAGAAGACGTCACTGAGCTTGACATGCAACAAGAAAAATTGTTATCATGAAACGAAAACTCACCACCGAGGAATTACAGAAAAAATTGCTTCCCTTAAAAAGGTATTTTATTGGCCAAATTTAGAAAACGACGTAAAAACATATGTTAATCTTTGCGATGTATGTCAAAAATCAATGTACGAAAAACATCCTACCAAAATTGTATTCAAACCAACCCCTATAGGTTACGAACCTTTCGATCATATTATTTATGTTGCTACTTTGAAAACACATAATACTTATTTTTTAACTATAATGGATAGTTTTTCAAAATTAGGGCAATAAATTCTCAAACGAGTATTGAAATTGTAGATAAACTTTTAGTATATTTTAATCACTACGGTATTCCAAGAAAAATTACTTCTGACAACGGAACTCCTTTTAAAAATGAAAATTTACAAAACCTTTGTACGCTACATAACATCGAAATGCATTATTGCACTCCTAGGAACCCAAATTCAAATAGTCCCGGACTAGGAAACTATTGTTATTTTAAAAAATGAAAAACCATATGATAATATTATACAATTAATGAATTACGCAATCCTTTCTTACAATAACTCAACTCATAATGCTTTGAAATATACGCCATTTCAAATCATTAAAGGAAAGCTCGATTTTCGTAATCCATTAAAATTAACTGAGAAACAAAAACTTACAGCTTATATGCAAGATCATTCAGAAAACATAAAAAATCAAATTTATGAAAATTTAGTTACCCAACAAAAAGTTATTTTAGACAAGCGAAATGAAAATAGGCATGAGCCAACATCTATTAATGTTAATATACCTCTACACGAAAAGAAATTTTCACAGGACATAAAAAAGCGAAATAAGTACTAAAAAGTTTTAAGCCCCATAAGAGACAAACAAAATATTGTTATTTCAATAAAAACAGAAAGATTCATAAAAATAATCTGAAACCACGACATTTTCTTGTTTCAGATGGCGAAACTCCATCTACTTCTAATACGGGTACCCCTAGCGGTAGCTCTAGAAATTAAGGAAGTAAAAACCCTATATTGCCCGTATCTTTAGGTCAAGCACATGTAACTACTTTCCAGCATACATTTTTATACCATGTAGATATATCAAATCTCAAATTATGTTTAAGACAATCCTATGCTTTATTGCAGAAAATAAATTTAACTTTAAATAATTATACAATTGAAAATTTTATGTATATGATAAAAACTAAGTTAAATCATACTTTTAGTCTTTTAGAATTAGTAAAACAAAATACTTATATATTTCATAAAAATGATAATCGCAAGAAAAGAGGATTAATTAATGTAATAGGTAAAATTAATAAATGCTTATTCGGTAATTTAGATTCTGATGACGAAAAACGTTATGATTCATATATGTATAAATACGATATCACAAAGCCAGCGAACATTACAAGATGAACAAAGAATCTTAACAGACGCCATTAATGCATATATTTTGCAAATAACAACAATCAGTAACAATCAAAATATTTTGTTAAATAAATTAGAGTCATTACAAAGACAAAAATTAAATATTTCTCATTCTTTATACTTGTCTCTTCTTATAGACAACATTATAAATCAATTAGGTTTAGTCAAATATTTAATAGATAATATTGGAAATGCAATCTCTTTCGCCAAAACAAATACTATGCATAATTCCATTTTAAATCCTAAACAAGTTAATGAGTTGATAAGCAAAGCTCAAAAATTATACGATAAAAATAGTATTATTGAACTTAATGAACAAATTAGTTATTATCAATTTTTAAGTGCACAAGTAATTATAAAAAATAATATTATATTATTTTCGGTACACATACCTACCAATTATTCTCCCAAAACAATTTATGTTGTATAAAATATATCCTGTACCTATCCTAAACCAAACAATTATCTTACCTAATCCCTATATATTTCTTACTGAAAGTACCCAATGGCCCCTACAAGAATCATGTCCAAGGATAAACGACATCTTTGTTTGCCAACAGGAGAAATTAATGATTGAAAAGTCCTGTATATCAAAGCTTTTGTTAACTGCAGTAAATGAGTGTCCATTCATCAGTATCCACTACAAACAAACAAGCGTCGAACAGATACACGGTGAAGAAATCCTGGTAATCCCGGCTGGAGAAATCCTAGTCAAAACAAGTTGTCGCCGTAACCTCATAAAAATTGATAAACCCAGTATAATTGAACTTTCCAGCTGCCCATTGGAAATTGAAGGAAAACTTTATGAAAAGGCCAGAAAAACAGAGCTTCAGTATGCGTTAGATATTCCTGAAATACAATTACCGAATCAGAGTGACAAAGAAACGCCGCATTTGAAATTACAACAAATTAATTATGACCAAATAAAAAACGCACAAGTTGCAATAAACAACGTTAAATTAATTAATTTGCACAATGTGTCCACATCCCGAAATCAAGGAATAATTTTCACTATATTGGTTAGTGGACTTATAGTGGTAATTATAGCTGCCACTCTATGGAAATTTAGGAAGACCTTCATTAGGAAAAATACAACCCCGCAACAGACCAAAGGAAAATCTCAGAAAATTCGGGAACCTGCATTTTCTGAACTTGAGGAAGGAGGAGTTATGTGACTCAGAGACTGTCTTATCAACCCTTAATGATGCCATTAGCTTATCTCAGTTTTTGTATATATACCCCTTTGTAAAAATCTTTACTTCACTTCTTAATTTTTGAATTTCGTGCTGTACGCAGTCATTTTAAGTTGTCACATTTCTACAATAATTGTTAAAACTTGTATTTAGTAAATAAAAAAGTCTCTAAAAACAAAGTTTACAATCCAAGTTATTTAACTCTATCTAATTTGAACTGTATGTATGTTATTGAAAGTGTAATTATTCTCGGAGATAGAGCCAGAGATTTTTTTTTCAAAATTGTGACACAAGGTTTTAAACGTCTGGAAATGTATGTGATCTTCACCTAGTATGTAAAGGTAAAAACAATAATTACGATGGGTATAAAAAGTAATGTTTGTCAAAAAATATATGTATTTTCTAGGTATTAATTAGAGCTTTTTTATTACTTTTTTTTAATATCTAATTTGGTTTAGAGTCAGCTTAGTGTATTTATACTTTAGCTTATATACTTAGCTTAGTCCTGTTTATCCTATTTTTTAAAACACTATAACTATTTTTAGGGCAAAATTATTAATAGCACCCGAGTGTATTTTGCCCTTTTGTGAACTTTGACACAATAAAATTATTATTATTTGGAGCGTTTTTGGCATAACTGGCAAATTAACATAATCTTAATACTTTGAAATATACCTATGTTAAATCTGATCTCTAGGCTTCTAATACGAGTCGAACAGCGCCTAACCTGGGGTTAAAAATTTAACATGTAAAACCCTAACGATCGCTTCAAAAAATCACTCTATGTATACTTTTTCTGTTTTCTTTTAACATTAAAATCATTTGGTCGGCGGTTTTAAGACTCCCACAATAACTGCTTTTTGGCATTAACTTTTTTTGTAGCCATATATATCAAAATATGGTAATTTTTGTTTTTAAAAAAGAGTTAATAATCTTTTTGCATAAATTTTATATGGTCAGCTAACAATAAAAAGTTATTTTTTAATACGTTGGCACTACAAGCTAGTGTATTGGCCCTGGGACCTACAGTTTAACGTAGGCTCCGAACCACGGTCCTCAGTAATACGACAATCAGAGCATGCGCCACCAAGGGCTATCAACCCTTGGTTTCCCACTATCCTATGCTGCCTTTTTATTACCTACCGACTGGGGAGTGTTAAACGGTGCCTTCATCCTACGAGATATCCGATCTCATGCGAGCTTTAACAGGCGTAAAATAGGACGATTTTGACGTCGAATCATTTTACACTCTTCCCTACGCTTCGTAGAATGAGCCCAGAACTTTTTATGGTTCAGGTGGGATTTGATCCCACGACGATCGAAACGCGAATTATATCTGACATCTGACGCCTTAACCAACCGAGCCACCGCTGACCCTGTCAGCTAACAATGAAAATAAAATTAATATTAAACGTATAAATAAAAAATTGGATACTTTGTCACGATTTTCTTGTTATTGATGGTGTTAGAAAAAGGTGCCCTTCGTTGACAATTTGTAAATTTAATGATGACGATGATACTTTTAAGATAATCCATAATTATTGTACATGGATATCTGTTGATTTTGAGATAGGGCTAAAATGACTATGAAAAAAGTGATATTAGTTCCTGATATTTGCTAGCTTTGTAATCGGCAATAATTCGTTTCTTCCATTGTATTCGCACGTACCAAAAATTTCGATCCGGCGTCCTCGATCCTCTTCTTGACCCGTATCATAACACAAAATCGCCGTGTTCCGTTAGTTTTAAAAAGTCTTTATATGGTCACTGCCAGTCGAGTTATGCCTTATGTGTATACAGTATACGAGTAGTGTATATTTCTATGCCAATACGACGGTTAAACAATGTGGTGTGCTAGACTTATCTTGGTAAGTACCTAATAACTGTTTTTGTTTGTTGGGTCGGTCGATACGTTATGTTGTGTATTTTTTAATATGTCTACCGCGATTTAAAAGGTATTAAGTATATGATTTAAGAGAGGCTATAAATCAATTTTCATTCAGTTTTTATTTTGTATAAGCTGGTAAACAATATCAGTCTATCCAATGACTATTTTATTATTTAAATTCACGTTGAATTTTATAATGCACATTTATTTAAAAACTCTTATTAGAAACTATAAAAACAGGGAGAAATTGTGCCACTACTAACTTACTGTCACCCTGTTGTTTTTTTAAACTACAATGCAAGTCTAACTTAATTTTGTTTTTACATAGGTAAAAAACAGCTAGAATAATTTTATTAAAAGTCATGAATCGATGTAAATAAAAAAACTGTATGAACTTAAAAATAGCAGCTTCATCTATTCCAAATAACAATAATAAAGTCGAATTTAAAAAAAGTGTATTTTTCGCCATTCTGAATCTATGTAATCTGTATTCTATATTTTGATAGGTGGGTACCTATCAAAATATTTATTATTAACATTTTAATTGTTAAACAAACCTTAGAATATTAAAGCATTAGGTTTTATAACAAAGTACAAAGTGTTTTAGAACCATGGTAAAAAAATTTAGGGGTAGATCTACAGCGAAGTCAAAAACAAAATTCAAAAAGTTAAAAGTAGAATGAACAGCTCTAGCCAAGAGAAATAGTTGGTGTAAACACATCTGAAAATGCTTTGTTGTGAAGATATAAGGTGTTTATATTCGATAATAAAACCTAGTTTTTGACAAATATCTGAAAAAACTCTACATTAGAATTTGAAATTCGTACTGTTACGTGGTAGATTAACCACCATAATTTAAGGCGATTTTTCAAAACTCCGAATATGTATCCTTTATATCAAATTGATACTAAACAAACATTAAAAGTAAAAATAATCTTTGCATTTTTATTATTTTTGTGTGAAACAAACCATTTTTAAGAAAAACGTCAAAATTTCAAATTCATTGCTTATATCATGCTTCTCTCGAAATGGATAATTTTTAGAAAGAAATGCTCCATGCTCCACTAAAGGTAAGGACTTTGCCAACAGTTAAATTTGGACAATTTTTAAGATATTTAGTACACATTTATTTAATCATTTGCCATAAACCCTTTGTATCACCTAAATAAAACGTAGGGACTCAGAAATCGCTATAGCAGGAATAATCCGTTCTCTCAAGTTTTTAATGGTCTTGTGGCCAGTGGCGTAACTAAGAGTACGTGCGCTCCCCCGCAGATTTCTGAAAGCGCCCTGCTATTTTGCACCCGTCTTGATCCTTCGTATTGAGAGGGGGCTTGTGGGGGGTTATTTACGCCACTGGCACGGGCAGAGATATTAATACTTGCATTTTTTCAATAACTAGGTGAAAGTGAAGTAACTGCGCATTTTTACTTTTTGGCAAAATATTGCTTAGCTTAGTTTAAACCTAAAATTACGTTGTCCACTAAATAGTTGTATGTCTTTTCTACAAGACCTATAACCAAAATTTTTCCATAAAAACAACAAGCCCCAATTTTTTTTTTTTTCAGAAAGGGCTACAATGCGCACAGTTACTCCACACGTATGGGTACGACTGTACGCGCTAGGGGGGTAATTAGGCGCTTCAAAGTATTTCTTTAAGGCGAATCATCAGCGAAAAGAAATTCCGGCGGCATACCGATCTAACATAGGACAGCAACACTGTCTGTCTCTGTCTAACACCGCCCCCCGGTAAATTATATTTTTGCACCGGCATCACCGCAACTATCATGACGGGGTGACCCACACAGCTGATCGACCGGAGATATTCACATATTATTTATTTTATTATTTAGCTTGGTTCTTTAAGCCTATCCAGTGACGTTACCGACGTCTGTCGCATCGCATGGATAAAATGAAGTACAAAGAAAATACATACCTAATCTTTATTGTATTTTACCTACCTGCGCGCAAGTAAAGGTAGACGTATGTTTTTCGCACATGTAATGTAAATGCAAAATTTATGTAATGCAAATATACGCGCGATTTATGTATATAGGGGTGTATGTACAATAATGTGTATATATTACGTGGAATGGAGGGACCAATTCCACAAAATGGCTCGTCGGTAAATTATCTTCATACGAAGAGTGACATAAGATAGGTGGTGTAAGAAAAACAGATATGGCGGCCGACAGCAGCCATTGTGTTGTACAGAAAAAGAAAAGTTTTTCCTCGCATTGCAATATGGATACCTTCCAAAGGAAAGGTGGTGATGAAGGCATTGTAAATTTTAAAGATATATCTATACGTTTTCCAGAAAAAAAATCAAATATGGCGGCGATGTCGTTAAGTTGTATCTAAAACCAACTTTCCAAACATTTCACTGGGGATGCCACATTAAAGGTCTTGGCGAAAGATCTGTACTCCGTAAACAATAGCAAATACGGCCGCCGCCAGCAGCCATTTTGTTCTAAATGCAACAATTTTCACACCCATTGCAATACGAACATTAAAATCACGGACGTGATACCACGGTTTTAAAGATTAGATATACCTATTTCCCAAAAACAAAAACACATGTACCTACTTAGATGTAAAAAATTATGTGCCAAATAAAAAGTCGTAATGAAGGGCTGCAGCACATGGGAAAAACTAAATACAAAAATAGGTACAGGTGTGGTGTAGTTTGATTATTAGTGATAACTGGCTGATGCGTTGTTTCCGCGTACAACTGCATCATCAATAAACATTCCATGGTATCGGCAGATAACCTTCGTGTTTTTGCAGTAAACAATGAGGTGAATTTTGAAAAAGAACGTTCTGCATCTAAGGATGTTATATTGGCATATGCGTATTGTTGCTCATAAGCACTTGCTCGTCCTTCACGCAAACTCTCACAACGGCACGTAACTGTGTATAATTCGGATTTTTCCGTAAAACTTCGTTTGACTTTTGTGTAGTACATATCGTCGCTGGAAAGACAAAGGAGCGTAACTCCATTTAACATATTTTTCAGGAGAAGCGATTGAAAATTAAGCCAGTATTGCATTTGTTACTGAACTTTCTTCTTCTGTTATAATTTACAGTACACTTATGTAAGTTGTTTAGTAGACTAAGTAGTTTATGCTTCTTGCAAAGAAAGATGTATTTTCGGAGTTACCGAATTTTAAAAGGGAGATACTTTTTGTCTATTAACTTTTTTGAAAATTTTCATACATGGCTGACTTACGCCTATATAATTTATAATATCACGATAACCATAAGAGAGAGAGAGAGAGATACGCCAGTTTATATTTTTATAAATATGACCTTGGGAGGTGGCCATAACACGAAATTCGGGTTTTCGGAAACGCCTTTTTGTCTCGACGATATGCCTGGGGTATCTGTTAATGTCTGTAAATGTAAATTTAAATAGTCCACAATATCAAAATATTCCCCTAGCCGTAAGGCAGGATTTTGAAAATTTCCGATGGTGTTAAATATAATGTATAATTGTCACGTATAGTTACCAACTCTTATATTATCGCTTCTTGCATTTTGGCTTTTTTTTTGCTCTTGCGGTATTCACTTATGTTTAATTTTTCATTGACTTTTTTGCCGTTCTGGTCGGTCGTAGTCGATGTTGTTGGTAAATTAGTCATGGTATTTTTGAAAAAAGTAAGGGCTACTAATGAAGCAACCTAATTTAATACATCTTTTTTTTAAGCTTTTTGCTGCTATATTGGCTTTTTAAATGAGGAAATTACCAGCTACCCACACTTTTCCTTTAACCCATTAGCGCCTGGAAAATTTTTTTTTCGTTTTTTTAGGTAAATATAGTAAATTAGAGGTAAATACGGGTTAAATAAACTGTAAAATGTATTTTTTATGGAAATTGGTTTTTCAGTTAGAGGTTTGAGGGTGTTCCCATATGGAACCACTAGGCGGTTTGTCGAGTAAACTCTTTTCTTTTTATTAAACATTTATTATCCAGACAGAAAATAATGTATACTACATTTTTGTAAAAATGTGTTATTTTTTAGTGTGGAAATCTTTAAAGCATTCAATGCACAACCCTAAGTCACACTTGCCGCACATTGTACGACCTCTGCTGCTGCAATTATTTCCAGCGCATCTTCTTCTTTTATTATTAGGGATCGGTAGAGGAGCTGCACATTTTCCAAAATGCGACTCATAATCACCATTTGCCCTGGTATATCTCAAAATTTACTAAATATCCGCATGGATATTGCATCCAAATCTAATTGGTTTGCCACGGATGAATTGCTTGCATCCGTGACGTCCGTAATACTGAATCATCGATTCATCATAGGACAAGTTTGGCTCCGGTACACAGTGTTCCAGAATTTATTTTTCAAATAATCCATAAGGGATCTAAGCTTTTACATTTTGTCGTTTAGATCTACATTGGTATTATCGGCAAAGTGGAAAAAGCGGCAAATTTGTAGAAACCGATCTCTTCTCATTGCCTCATATACCATATAATTTCGCATATCTTTTGCTGTTTCCCAATAACTACGTTTTGAAGGAAGTTCATTGAAGCTACTTACTAATAAAATGCCTATAAAAACTTTCAAGTCCTCAATAGAGACTTGTGGATCAGGACAATTTCGACTAAGTGCATAATTTGTTGTCTGCTGAGAAATGAGCTGTAATAACTCATCAGTAAAAAAAAGTTCAAAGAGTTCATTATAAGTCATATTTTTGTACATATCGTAATTTTCTTTTGGAAAGTAATGCTCAGTAAATAATAAGTCTCCATCAGAAAATTTAGGATTAGGTGGGGCTTTTTCAAGTTTCAATGTACTCTTTTTAGTTTGTTCAGAATTATCTACTAGTAGATATATTTTCTAAATTTTTCTGCATCAAGTTACCGTTGCTGCTTGTGCCCGCCGCAATTTCATGGCGCAAATCAAAGTTTAAATCATCCGCGATTCCGCCAATTCTCCTAGCATTCGTAAAACGTATTTCGGCTCCAGCTGCAAGCTGTCGGGCGCTCAGATTTTCAGCCAAACCTCCCTCGTCCTCATCAGCGGAGTCCTCATCAGTTAGCACGTGGCTCTCTGGAGGTTCTATAAACGCCTCCGCAACTTCCATATCCGAGTTTGGTTCGTAAGCAATATCTAAGGCTTCTTGTAACGTGATTCCACTATAAAGAATAATTAATTATTCCTAACAAAATTTAATTATTTCGCAAAGCGCCTAGCGGTTCCATATGGGAACACCGAATTGTCAGTCCATCTAGAACAAAAGTTTGCAACATTTTTGTAAAAACTTTCTTGTTACTAATTAAACCATGTTTTAGTTGGATTGAAAAACGATTATAATGGAATAATTCTTAAAACACAAGGAATTATTATACTTACACAAAATTAATGTCCGACATCTTTTAATTGTAAAAACATTTTGCAAAACCAGCGTCTCACAAAATAAACAAACACAGTGCACTGGGTCATAAACAGATGAAAGGAAGTGTCTAAAGTCAAGTCACGTTAAGAAACTAACGATAAGCGCGTGCAGCTATACCCACCACGCATCTGACAAACAGGGCGCGTAGTGAGCCCATATGGTGACGCTAGGCGCTAATGGGTTAAGGTAATCAAAGTGTAGGTTACTAACTAAATTATGTTTATGAACTTGAAATTTTGCACAGAGGTTTCTTATATAATGGAGGCATCCACCAAGGTAGGGTTTTTCAAAATTGAACCCCTAAGGAGGTAAAATAGGGGTTTAAACCTTGTATGGAAAAAGAATATTAGATTGTCCTATTAAGTCGAAACTTCATTGAAGTACTCTAAAAAACAAATGTTTAAACACGTGTTTTGCAGTTTTTACTAATTCAACCTCAAATATGTTCTGTGTACAGGGTGTCCGGATTTCGTTGTAATTGCAGGGTATCTCGGTTGTTATTAGTGATAGAGAGTTGCGATTTTCGCGAAGTGTTGCTACTTTTTGATGAAACGAAAGATGGCATAAAAATATTCATGGTCCCCTCCGTTTTTGAGATACAGGACGAAATAGACTTTTTTTTCATTTTCGGACCCCCCTCGCATTTCTGTTATCTTGTAACTTATAAAAAAAGTAAAAATGGATCCTGCTAGAATTTTCTACGTAGAATCGAGTGGCATGATTAGATTTTCAGCAGATGTGATATTTTTCGAGATATTAACTAAACATGTTTTTTTAAATGGAACACCCTGTATATTTCTTAACCATTAAGTTTCCTCTTTCGAGAGCTTTTCAAAAATATATAACACTTTATAGTTACTTTTTATTTTTAGGCCTTAAACGAACTAATTAATTTTAAACTTTAATTTTTCGTAGTTGGTCGTGTTTAACATGTGGTTTAACGTCAATTCAAGTATTTAGATTTAAAAAAGAAACTTGTTAAATCCTGTATTTTCATTAATTTATTAAAATTGGTATTATTTTTTAAACTACAACACTACTTGTTATCTAGAACTAAAACTGCTTAGTTTTTAATCGCTTGAAGATTAAATTAGTTGTCTTGAATTATAGTATTAATAGCAAATAAAAGTCAAATTTAAAAACAAAACATACAAAACTTCAGGTAAGAAAAGAGTTAGTCCATTTTAACACTTTTCGTTACCTAAAGTTTTGTATGTTTTGCTTTTAAATTTGACTTTTATTTGCTATTAATAAGCCAAGACAACTAATTTAATCTTCAAGTTATTAAAAATAAAGCAGTTTTAGTTCTGGTTAGGATTTTCTGTATATCTAAGATATCAAGTAGTGTTGTAGTTTAAAAAATAATACCAATTTTAATAAATTAATGAAAATACAGGGTTTTGCCAGTTTCTTTTTTAAACCTAAATACCTGAATAATTGACGTTAAACCACATGTTAAACACGGCCAACTACGCAAAATTAAAGTTTAAAATTAAATAGTTCGATTTAAGTGCTAAAAATAAAAAAGAACTTTAAAGTATTATATATTTTTGAAAAGCTCTCGAAAGGGATCACTTAATGGTTAAGAAATATACAGGGTGTTCCATTTAAAAAAACATATATTTGGTTAATATCTCGAAAAATATCACATCTGATGAAAATCTAACCACGCCACACGTAGAAAACTCTAATAGGATTCATGTTTACTTTTTTAATAAGTTACAAGATAACTGAAATGCGAGGGGGTCCGAAAATGGGAAAAAATCAATTTCGTCCTGTATGTCAAAACCGAAGGGGGCCATGAAAAATATTTTTAAACCATCTTTCGTTTAGCAACACTTCGCGAAAACCGCAACCCTCTATCTTTAAGAACAACCGAGATACCCTGCAATTACAACGAAATCCGGACACCCTGTACACAGAAAATATTTGAGTCCAGTCTCTAGTGATAACGCTACTGAAGAGGGTAAGAGCTTCACACATTTTTCACAATTATCACTGATTTACTTCCTTTATTTTCTTTTTCTGTTATATTTTACTTAGTATGACGCGCACGCCTATGTCGGGGGGAACATTTTGGACGGCGCTATTTATGATTCCTAGAACTAACCATTTTCTGTCTTACCCAAGGCCGGCCGTACGTTGCGTCGTTGCCAGCGTTAGGCAAAAGTACAAATAGATGGTCTGGCGCCGAAAGAGGGCGCATTGCACCAGGGCTTTTTTTGCAAAATCGTTTTTCCAGGATTATGGACAAACTATTCAATTTTTACTTTTACTTTTTTTACCAGCATGTCTAAATTAATACCCACGAGGGCTGTATTACGTCTATATTTTAAAGTATCTTTTATTTCAAAAAATAAAACTTTAAAAAATTAATATTTGAGTTTTTGGCTCTATAGCGTAATAGATAAAGTAATTCTCTGTGACATTTATATCTAAACATTTTTTGATATAATGCATATTAACGACAAAAAATTGGAAATACAAAAATTGTTGGTGATGAATCCCCTTAAGAAAGTTAAAAATATTAAATAACGTTGTTTGAATAATTATTGTTTCAAACAAATGAATCACCTCCACAGAAAGATAATCACTGAAAATTATGAAATAATATTTTTACGTATTTATAACTGAGGCTAATGGTAAATTTAATTTTGTTCAAATTTAGGTAACTTTCCCACCGAAGTTATCAACTTTGATGTCGGCGCAATTTTAAAGTATAATAGGAATCCTTAATGATAATGCAATATTTAATTCTTAATAGAAAGTAATATTTTTAGTTATTTATTACTGAGCCTAATGGTAAGCCTAATTGTGTTAGACTTTAAGTAATTTATACACAAAAGTTCTAAACTTTAAGTAAGCGCAACTCCTTATTAATTGTTTATGAAATATCATTGCGGATCCTTATACTGTGAAATTGCGCCGACTTCAAAGTTTATAACTTCGGTGTACAAGTTACCTAAATTTGAATAAAATTAAATTTATCATAAACCTGTTATAAATACGTAAAAATCTTATTATTCATACTTTTCACTACTTTTCCTTTTTTGAAGTTGGTTAATTTTTTTGACAAAAATTTTTTTTTTCTCTTTTTAGTGCACCTATTCTTCCAACACAGCAGTACCGTTAACAGTTCGATCTGGACTGATAGGTTATAGTTCTTATTACTACCAACCTAACATACTACGATTGGACCGTACTTAAAAATATTTATGTCTTGACGTCTCAAAAATAACACCCCCACTACATCAAATCATAAAATTTTTCAGACCCAAACCACTCATAAATTTATAATGTTTGTTAACATAAACTCTTGGTATGGATATCCGCACTCACATCATCAGGTGGCAAGTAAACCAAGTTGATATTTTCATTGAAAACTGCTTGTCTGATAAAATGATGGCGTATGTCTATGTTTGGAACGCTTATAGTATACAGGGTTATTCGCAAATTTCTGGGCACTCATGTTATCATTATACAACGTTAAACATTTATTAATTCCAGTTATTTCATGGAATAAATTATTCTTTAAATATAAAGCCTCCTTGGCTCCTTCTGAAATTGCCATATACTCGGCCTCTGGCTCGATAAAGCTACGGTTTTTTGTTTTCTGCTTTCCCAAGATATGGCACTTCCAGATAACTTAAAAACAAAGCCGGTATAAGATTTTCTGTCCAACCTATCACTACCCCAATCTGCATCCACAAACCATTCCAAATCTACATCACAGTTCTCAAAAACTAGACCAGACCTAGATCCTTGGTACCTTGCAGATACTTTAATACCCTTTTTACTGATTTCCAATGAGACTCCGTATACTTGTTGTTAAACTGACTTAAAAAACTCACCGGAAAAGCAATGTCGGGTCTCGTTAGAACCGCCAAGTACATCAAAGTACCTATAACCTGTTGATATGGTAATTTTTCACTACATGTATCAACTTTTAGACCAAAATCAGGATTAACTTCTAAAGGAGTACAAGCAGATTTACAATTTGACATATTAAATTTTTTAAAAATTTGTGTTACATAATCTGTTTGAACTAATTTTATGATCCCCTTTTCCCAGACTCTAGTAACATTCTTTCCTAAAATCTGCTTGGCTTCACCCAAGTCTTTTAACTTAAACTTATCATTAAGCTGTGCTTTGAAATAAACAGTCTCCTGAGTATTGTTCGAGAAAACAAAAAAATCATCAACATATAAGGTTACAATAGTTAAATAATTGTCCTTACTCGCTTTAATATACATACAGTATTTCAAAACAGATCTTTTGTACCCTATATCAGTAAGAACACGATCAACTTTCTCGTGCCATACTCTAGAGGCCTGCTTCAAGCCATAATTGGCATTTTTCAATTTACACACTTTTACACTGCCAGTATTCTTAAAACCTTCAGGCTGTTTCATATACAATGTTTCACGCAAGTCGCCATTTAAAAAAGCCGTCATAACATCATAATGACTTATTACCAAATCTAATTTGAGAGCAAGTGCAATTAAAAGTCTAACAGCGGGTTGCACAAAACTTTTAATCAAGCGTTAAATCCTAATTCGTCGTTAAAAACAAAAGATATTCAGTTTAACACAGCGTTAAATTATTTTTCTTTCTCCAACAGCCCAAATTTTTGGCTAATCAATGATTAAACTGACAATTGCCACTACAAAACCAAGGTGTTGTTTACTTTTTCATTTGTTTTTAACGAAGAGAGAACTTAATGATGAATTAAACTAATTAGGTACACAATATGGTGTGATTAAAGTCATGTTTTTGGCAACATTATTGATAAAATATTGGTTACTTTGGCAAAATTTTATGTTTCAATACAAGAAATTGGAAGAAAAGTCGTTCCTTCAATATTTTAAAATAAAACTATATACACTTTTATTGCAGATGGGCATCTAATTTATCATAATGCTTTCTAAGCAGGTACCACCTACCTTCATACACTAACAGAAAATGTAGGAAAAATAAAGTTCATCATTTATAATGTGAATTTTACCAAAAAATACACCTTTCATCTTCAATAACATACCAAAATTACTCTTTATACCACTATTTTCTTGTTAGATTTGTGCAAAAATAATATTCTATTGCTGGAATTCTTCTTGGTTTTAAACTATTCATTATAATATTGTAATTAAAACAATTTTCCTTCTATATAAATATAGATATTCTGCTAAATTTCATTTTGGCTATTTTCTTCAATACTTCCGAATTGGCAACTAATTTTTCCTTGTCTCTCTTTATTTAACCCAGAGAGGTAGTTATTTTTTTCAATTATCTTTGTCAATAGCAAATCAAAATGAAAATTACTATATTATAAAAGTAAAAACATTGGAATGCAAGCAATTTTTATATGAATCACTACATTTGTTTTGGTTCGCGGCCTCTATACAATAAAGCATAACCTCCTAACTATAAACCATAGAAAAATAAAGGGCTTGTTAGAGAAAACTAGTTTTTTCTTAAATATAAACAAAATAAGATCCTACATAACCCACGGATTTCGGGATTTCAAAGATGTCTTTGATATAACCTCAAATATTTCTCTCTTCGTCTTCCAATTATTGTTGGCAGGCGTCAATGTAACAGGTTAGCCAGCTCATCTCCCGGTCTCGCGCTTAGACCAGAGCTCTTGCAACCCTCAGGGACTGTGTGGTTTTGAATTTTGGAATACAAGGCGTATTTCAGAGTTCACCGGTTGTCAGCCCGGTTACAACCGGTAAACGCTCTACCACAACAACAGCCTTCACTTAAGACGGTTGTGACGCTATCCTGAGGCGTATTTGATTGACGAAAATTGGATCGATATAAATACCATCGTCGAAAGATATATAATATCTTTCAACGATGTAAATACTGCTGAATTCCTGTTTACCAGTTACTGGTCTTCCAAGGCTTCTCAAATAAAAATTATTGTTTTTGCAAGGCTTCAATAAATATTAAAATTTTTGATAATTAATAAATAATACATCCTAGGCATTGATAGTGTTTTTTGTACTGAATAAAGCCAGAAAGCATAATTATACCTGGCCTCGTCTGTTTTGGGAAGATCTAGTACATTTTCATTTAATTTGGTACTTTTTCAATCAGGATATAATGCCAAATAAAAAAAAAGGTCTGGCAACACTGTGTCCGTTGACTGGTGGTTTAGCCAAGTAAAGTGGACGCCCACGGCTAGGTGCAATAATGCCTGGTTTTAATATAAATTTAAGATGACCCGCATTTGTTTGTGGGAGATACCCATTGGAGAAAAATCAGTGCAGGTTGGTGCAAATTGTGTACTACAAAAGAACAAACCTTTTGTGTTGAAACTGTAGTTACTTGCACAGATTTTTTCAAATTGATATCTTCTTACATAAAAAAAAGTGTATGTTAGTGCAATTTCGTGCAACACAAATGAACAGATCTTATGTTGCCCTATTCAACTTTTTTAAATTTAAAAAGATTAATGCCACAAAACAAATTTTAAAAAAATTAATACCCCGGTAATTTTCTTTATGGAACTTTTCCAGTTTTATAAATTATTTGGTTGGGTTGGGTTTTAAATTTAAATTTATTTTTTCACAAATGTTAAAAATCATCTGTTTAAAAATGTTGGAAGCAGTAGGAGAGGTATGTTTTTAGGTTGAGTTGATATCCGTAAAAATCAACCGAAATCTAACCGAAATCTAACCGAAACCACCGATCTGCGTTCCGTCGTAAAACCACTTATTTCAGGACCCAGTGTTACCATTGGTTTACCGCATTATACAGAGTGGTGGTTAACCAGGTTTGACAATGGTAAAAAGCCTACATGTTGCTCCTTTATTTTGCCGTCGTTTTGAATTTTGACATAATAGGTGTTTTTCAGAGTTTACCGGTTGACAAACCGGTTACAATCGGAAAACGCTCTACCACAACCGCCTCTACCTAAGACGGTTGTGGTCTGGGACGTATTCGATTGACGAAAATTGAATCGATTCGGATAGGTTTAGGAATTTCGAGTGAAATACATAATTAAATAAAGGTAGCAGAAAGAGATAAAATAACATTAAAGTGTCATAAAATGATCCGGATCGATCCAGTGAATTGAATAAGAGACATGGCCCCTACTCCGGGAGGTTATAGTTCTCTATAATCGACACAAAGCGATCGTGTTGTCTTGTCTGCCGATCGACAGCGAACGTAAAACAGAGCGAAAAAATATCGCTTTGTCCCTACAAATAAAATTCTAAGATCTCACGGAGTCCCACTGTTGAGGCGTATTAATAGGTCTGTTCGTTTGTGTTGCACGAAACTGCACTAACACACCCTTCTTTTTTGTTTGTGAAGACACCCATTAAAAACAATCAATTTACGTTAATGCAATTTTGTTCAACACAAACGAAAAGTGATCAGGTTCAATTCAATTTTTGTAAATCCAAAAAAGGTCTGTTCGTTAGTGTGGCACGAAACTGCACTAACCTACACTTTTAGGTTTGTTCGTTTATGTTGCATGAACCTGCACTGATTTTTTGCTAATGGGTATCCCCCACAAGTAAAAAAGTGCAGGTTAGTGCAACACAAAAGAACAAACCTTTTGTGTTGCACAAAACTGCACTAACGTAGTTTTTTGTTTGTGGGAGACACCCATTGGAGAAAAATCAGTGCAGGTCGGTGAAAATTGTGTAATACAAAAGATCCAACCTTTTGTGTTGAAACTGCAGTTACTTGCACAGATTTTTTCTAACTGATATCTTCTTACATAAAAAAAGTGTAGGTTAGTGCATTTTCGTGCAACACAAACGAACAGATGTTGTGTTGCCTTCGACTTTTTTAAATTTAAAAAGTAGATTAATGCCACAAAACAAATTTTAAAAAAATGATTGTTTACCCCTGTAATTTTCTTTATGGAACTTTTCTAGTTTTATAAATTATCAGAAAATAAAAATGAACAAAAGTATTGATATAAATTAATGTAAACTTATATTTTAAAAAATCCTAGAACATATTTTATTTATGTAAAAGTAACAAATTTCTATTTATAAAATATTTCAACATCTATGTCACCAGTAGGAAGGTACTAAGGTACCTATAAAGTCTACGTACATGATTACATAGTACCTAATCTTAATAAAACCAATATGCAAAACAACCCACGTAAATAACTTGTTCATAGATATTTCATTCTTAAAAGCAACAATATGATTCACATGAGTATGATAAAAATGGTAGTTAAGTAAATGTGTAACAGAAAAATTCCCATCTTCAATCTTTGAATCTCTAAGCACGAGCAAAAAGTTTATTAAATGAGAAGTATTTTACTTCGAACCTAATTTTGATTGGGTGGATTAAATGAACACTCTACAGTTTCAGCGTGCCATATGGTTACAAAAATTTTATTTGGGATCTGTACTACCTGTAATTAGGTTTATAAATTGACCAGGATACTTACCCACAGTGCCGTTGCTAGGCTAAATTTGACTGAAGGCAAGTCAGGAATTTTACACCCCTATAACAAGACCTAACTGCCACAAGCGCTCATGCAAGGGCCTAGTCTGCCTACACCTAGCTACGGCACTGCTTACCTAGACAAAACTGTTTTGTCAGATGCACTGGACAATTATGGGTAACGGGTTAAGATAGAACTTGAGATAAAAATAGGAAACAAAATTGTAGTACTCAAAAATTTTATAAGTAGTGAGTGATAGAATATTAATGACAATATTTACCTTATCAAGAAAATACCAACAAACTTCCAAATTTTTCCCTTGGTAGTTCACCGAATATTGTGGCTAGGATAATCTCTCAAATAACATCCATTTAGGACTCCATTCCTTACATGTAGGTTTACCAAGTCTAAGGAAATATGTTTATGATATTTGTGTGCCTTATCTTTCATTAAAGGTCTAGTTTTTAGGGTTGAATTCATATTCATTAGAAATAATACAATCATATTTCCATGTACCTAAAACAAGCACATAAATAGATAATGATGACAAAATGATAGTGTTTAAGGAAGCTGAAAAGCAGCAGATTTTTTTGCAAAGCATTTTAACACAGATTTTAAAAATTAATAGAAAAATTATAAAATTTTGCCAGCGTATACACTAGTTTATGATTAAAGGGTGTCCATACTACTTACCTTAAAAAACGTATGTTTAGAAGTTTATTTTCTTCTATTTTTGTGTGAGTTTTCTATTCGCCTTGCCTATTTTCCCATTTTAACATACAAAAATATTTTCTTTGGTACAAAATAACTTCGCTTTTCAAAAAATACAAAACGCTTTGTTGACATTAAAATCTGACGTTTATCGTTCGACTTTTCCCGAAACAGCGACCGCTTCCAAATCTAAAAGCCGATGTTAAGCGATTGCTGTTTCAAGTGGGCCTGGGCCGGCTTTGATTAAATCTTGGGTAACTTGACCAAAATTTAACAACGCAATAAAATTTAACACGTTGTTAGTTAATCACGAATTAAATGTTCTTTCTGCAACTCGCCGTTAATGTTCTAAACCTAACCACTGGTGAAAATGTTTCTTCATAGTCTAGAGGGGAGAATGTTCCACAGTGAAACAATTTTTGGAAAAAGTACTATTTTTAAAAACAGTTACTGCAAACAACAAAACTAATTTTACCATCGTAAAGCTTATACATTTCCTAATAGTACCACAAGGTTTCAGCAAAAATAAAGGTATGGAAATTATTATTTGTTAATGTTAATTAATTATGTTAATTTGTTACAGTGTGCCCCATATACGGGGCACTGGGAAACATAACATGGGGTACACTGAAACAACCCTTTATTTTTAGAAAATGTTTATTTATGAGTAAAAAAGTATTACACATAATAACTAAAAAAAGTTACCTACTAAAAAAATTAACGTATTTCAAGGGAGTCAAAGTTAACATTAAAACTTATGTACGAGTTCTGTCTCGACGTTGCACCAGAAACTGAGGGTGTAGGTAACAGCATTTTAATGTCTGTTATATTGGCAGTGGCAATATCAGCATTAGGTCGAAAAAGGATTTTGACAATTACTTTAGAGCTGTTTCTCATGTAAGAAATTTCACATTCATTTCCCAGTAAAATTTTCAAGACTTTTCCTACATAGTAAACCAAATTCTTGGTTTTAAAGTGTACCAAAACATAATCGTTTTCGGCGGGCGGTCTTGTTAGGTCTTCATCAAGACAAGGCTCTTCAGGTACCCAGTCACTATCACTACTTGATTCTTGCCATTCCTCTTCTTCGCTAGTTTCCTCTGTAACTAAACATCTTTTTACCTTCTTAACTGCGGATTTTTTTTTCTTTTCTTATTACGTTCTTTTTCAGCTAGTGCCTCCTTTTCAGAAGTGTCGGTGGCTATAATAGTTTTACCTTGTCTTCGAGAATTTTGGGTTTTTCGTTGTTTTGCTTTTGGATAGCCACGAAAAATCGGTGGGGAAACGAAGGAAGATTTATTGTTATTGTCGTCTGCTTCTGTGGCAGTGCTACTACTAGGAATGTTATGAGTTTGGTAATCTTGTACATTTAGCTGATCATTGTGCTTCTCTGGCCGATCGGTTACTGCGGATATCAGAAAATCTTCGTCTGTAAATATCTCTGGATCAAAGGGAAAGATTCCAGTATTTTCGAATCCAGAAATAATATTTGATGGTATCATCGATCTGACATGCGCAGTTTTTACAAAACTGGCAATGTTGAATATAGTTACTGGAATTTCAGGATGATTTAACAACCAGCTCTGCACTGAATTATTGTAGTGCGCTTTAAAAGAAGAAAATACCGCCACATCTAAAGGTTGCAATTTATTGGAGCAATGGGGCGGTAATGTCAAAATTGTGACACAATTTTTTTTTGGCTAGATCCAGTGATTCCAGAGATAAGTGACTTTCATGATTTTCCAAGAAAAATAAGTTGGGGTTATCGATTGAACTATAGGAATTTTTGATAAAGTGTTCCATAACTTTAGGAAACAACTCCCTATTCATCCACCCGGAAGGACTAGCTAATCCAAGAGTACCAGCTGGAACAACATTAATCATCATATCTTTAAAATGGACTCTTGGAAGTACCATAGCTGGTGGTAAAGCATAACCGCCAGCACAAATTATACTGCATGTTGTTACCAAAACGCCCCTTTCACCACTGGTACATTGTTATACTTGTTTCATTCTTTTCTTAGCAAGAATTTTTGGAGGAGCTTGTACGGTAGTTGTCCCGGTTTCATCCAAGTTAAATATTCTACTTCCATCCCTAAAGCGCTTTTCCCTCTCAAGGACACTTCGAAGATTTTTAAAAAATGCAGATACATTGTGTTTGTTAAAAGATGTGGCCCTTGATAAGCTACAAGATTCGGGGTTTCGGCAGCTTAACTCTGGATGTCTTTTTCTAAAACCTAGATACCATTCCATCCCAGCTATTTTTTGTTCCTTCCATTTATTGGGAATATTTTTATTATTCTTTACCGCTGCTTCAATGGCAAGTTTACGACATTCCACAGGGGTTAGTCCATAACACATTTTTGAAGCTGTCAGAAGGTAATCAACCAAGGTGTTCTCTTCTTCACTCGTAAAAATTAATCTAGCGTCATATTTAGGGCGAAAAAACACATCCGAGTCAGGGTTGTTTCTAGCTTTCCAAACATACCTAAAAAGATGGGATACTAGGAATTAGTTTATATTTTAATGACCAAAAAATATAACTACCTAAACAAGGTAACGTGGGCAACATTTTGCAACTCGGCTGCAACTCGTATAGGCCTATTTTCTTCAATAACAAGCCGCACAGCCTCTTCCATCTGGGCTGCTGTAAGCGTTCCGATGTTGGTTTTTCGTTTTCTATTTCGAGCCATCTTTTTAAAGTATAGCAGTTGGAGAGTACTTTATACCTAACCCAAAAAAATACATCAAAATTTTAATTATTTACTTAAATTAAGTAAATAAAAACAATTAATAACAGTGGGGCACAGTGAAACATGTTTCAGTGTGCCCCAGTAATGCTTGTTTCATTGTGGACCATTGTACAATGTCTCCAACAATATCTTATAAAAATTTAATGGAAGGATGTTTGGAAATATTGATCACCTTAAACATCAAACACAAGTGTGCTAAACAAGAAAAAATATATAGCAAAAATGCAAGGAAGAAATAATTAACATACCTTGGTTCACAATATCACACACCAATGTTACTTTGGACGCCAAAATTAAATTTTCCGGCACCCTCGCTAAACTACGGCTGGATGCAAACTGAAACCTCAGCCACCGCTGGCAAATGGTACCAACTTGTATCGCGCGATGACAGCACGAAATTAGCGGGTTATTTAAAAATACAAATTTGATTGTTTCAGTGTGGAACATGTTTCACTGTGGAACATCCTCCCCTACCTGATTTCTGTATGAAACCCTTCGCTACGAGCCTGGCTCTAAACCGCACACTACCTTTACTGTTTTGCTTTTTCTTAAACATCCACTTGCAATCCACAATATTTGCTCCTTCTGGAGCTTCCACTAATTCCCACGATTCATTATCAAGAAATGACTGATACTCTTCCTTCATCGCTTCTCGTCACTGAACCTTTTCTGGACCTGATAAAGCCTCTTCTACTGTAAGTGGATCACTGAAACCTTCTATTTCATTCGATGAACATAAATATGTTACATAGTCATCATAGTCCTTTAGTTTCAGTATACGTTTTGAACATCTAACTTTTTCCTTAAGTTTCTGGCTTTCTATGAAATTTTCAGCCACATAGTCACTGTCACTATCAACACTTTCAGAGGAAGATTTCTCACAAGATTCATATATGACTTTATCTTCACTTTTAACTGAAACATTCTGACTAGGGACCCCCACTTGATCTGGTTTAATCATGATTTTCACTTTTCATTATCCTCCATGATAACTATATCCCTACTTGTAGTGATAGTGCCATTTTCTGGGCTAAAGACTCTATACCCTTTTGTGTTTTCTCCAAAAGCAACCAAAATCATTTCTTTTGACCTTTTGTCCCACTTTCTTCTGTTTGCTTTCCGGACATGAACTATCGCTGTGCTTCCAAAAATCCTAATGTTTTCAACATTAGGTTTTTTACCATGCCATACTTCAAAAGGAGTTTTGTTATCTAGTCCAGCTGCAATGGACCTATTTTTTTAAGTGAACAGCTGTATTTACAGCTTCTGCCCAAAATCGAACATCAAGGTCAGCATCAAACAACAAGCACTGTGACTTTTCAACTATTGAACGATTCATTCGCTCCAGCATACCATTCTGTTCAGGTGTGTAAGGGTTTGTTTTTGATGAATGATGCCATTTCTCTTAAAAAATTGCTACATATCATTACTGCAGAACTCACCACCATTATCTGCTCTTAACGTTTTAATTCTTTGTCCCAATTGGTCTTCCACCAAAACTTTAAATTCTTTAAAGAAATCCAAAATTTCAAATTGGTTTTTTAAGAAATAAACAAATATCATTCTACTAAAATCATCCTCGAAAAGTAAAAAGTATTTTGAGCCCCCAATTGACTTACTTTCCATGGGACCACAAACATCAGCATGCACTAGCTCTAGTAGAGAAGTTGCCCTTGTGCCTTCATGCCTAAAAGGAAGTCTCGTTTGCTTGCCGTCACAACAAGTCACACAATTTTTTGACGTATCTGTATTAGTTCTAAAACTCATACCTTCAACAATGCCAGTCTGCATTTTGCAAAGATTCTTGTGATTAATGTGTCCAAAACGTCTATGCCACCTTTCAGCACTGGAAGTTGCAGTTGACGACCATAAACACTGTGGTGTTTCTTTAACTCTTAATTTGTAAACATTGTTTACCAAATCAGCCACAGCCACCAAAGCATTTTCACTATTAAATATTCTGCAACCATTTTCATCAAATTAAACTTGGTTTCCATTGCTAATAAACTGTGCCACTGATAACAAGTTAGTCGTCAAACCAGGAATACACATTGCCTTAGTTACAGTAATATCATAACTATTCTTGTTAACTACTGTTGCAATGTTCACATCACCAATACACGATACGGGAAGTCTTTCACCGTTTGCCGTTATAATGTCCTTTAACTCTGTATTAGTCGAAACATTCTCTAACTACTCACGCTGTGCTGTTAAATGAGCACCGGCACCGGAATCAATATACCTGTCTTGTTTGCTGAATTCACCGCTCAGAAATACTGCATTAAAAGCTCCCTTTAATTCCATTTGTTTACACTTGTAACACCTAAGATTTTTGACGTTAGGATTCCTACTGACAGTTGCGCCTGTGGCATTTGAACTTTCGGTATTGCCAACTTTCGAATTATACCTGTTGCTGTATGTGTAGATCTCGCGAACTCCGAAGGCACTGCCGCTACCTGCATTATCGGCCGGTTGCATATCAAGTAATTTTGATTGAATGCTGTCCGCTGTTATATTGATTCCAGAATGTTCTATTGCCATTATCATTGGTGCGTACTTTTCCGTTAGCCCCGCCAACAATAGCGATCCAATCCAATTATCATCGATCTGGAAGCCGGTTCCCTTCAATTTTTGGGCTGTTTCCATCAACTAACTTACATATGCTTGCATCGAGTCACAATTTTCGAGTCTAATCGAAATTAATGCACGCAGCAAACAAATTCTTCGACTAAAGCCCTGATCATCAAACAACTTTTGTAACTGTTGTCACCGATCTTTGGTTTTCCTTGCTTCTTTCACGTACACATAAAGAGACGGGTCAATCGTTAAAACTAACTTTGCCAAGGCCTTTCCATCTTTTCCTGCGTCCGTTTCCGTGCCATCCAAGCACTTGTCCAGCTCATCCAAAACTAACAAACTTTGAACTGCAAAGGCCCAATCACTGTAACTGTCTCGGCCTTTCAGCTTCGGAATACTAGATAAAAAGTTAACCGCCATCACTTGAGACGAAATATTCAGAACACGTAACTAGCGATTCCTGAAAAAACTAAAAATGTGAACTCTACGTCGTTCTGGGCCCATAACCTATTGTTCGGGAACGAAAGAAATAAAACACAGCAGTACCGTTAACAGTTCGATCTCGACTGATAGGTTATGGTTTTTATTACTACCAACCTAACATACTACAACTGGACCGTACTTAAATATGTATGTCTTGATGTATCAAAAATAACATTACCCCCGAAAATGACACAGTAGTTAACACTTCTGAAGAAATTGCCAGCCGTCCTCTTTAGATTTTCTGACCTCAATAACCGAAGATGATATATTAGTTAACATTTCTGGAGAAAGTCGGTCCTTTTTACCCCCTCCTCGTTAATTTTTTAACATCTGTTAGACAGAATTTGATTTTCTGACCTCAATAACCGGGAAATTGACATATTTAATATTTTTTCCTCCCTCAGTTCCACCGTTAATTTTTTTTACATCTCTTCCACAAAATTAGATTTTCTGACCTCAATAACCCCGAAAATGACATATTAGTTAGCATTTTGGGAGAAATTCCCAGTCGCTCCTTTATATCCCCTCCCCCCTCAATAACTTTTTAAATATATATTAGACAAAATTAGATTTTATGACCTCACTAACCCCGAAAATGAAACATTAGTTAACATTTGTGGACAAATTCAAAGCCACTTTTTACCCCTCCCCCCTCGGAAATTTTCTTCACATCTGCCAAAAAAATATATATTAGCAGAGACTGCTATTGGTTTGGGAGTTTGTTTAGAGATGTGGATGTTGTTTGTCCATCATTGCCAGATGGTTGTCATCCATGTTTCAATACAATATTTTTAAATACGAATCGAATTATTGTAATTAATTGTTGTTTCGTACTGCTTCGTTTTACACTGTTTTGTTGTACAGGGTGTGCAACAAAGATTGTAGTGCATATTCGCTGTATATGTGTAAAAGTAAATATTGTATAGGAGAGAATTTATAATTTGTATTGATATTTCTGATTTTTAACTTGGCATGGTATATACAGGGAGTTGTCTAAAAATTAGTGTTTAGCTAGTAGCGGACAGAAAAATTTTAATTTCCACGCCGGAAGAAGTATTGTATTCGTAATAGTGATGTAAATGAAAAAAACGTTAATGTTTTGTTTCAAAAACCGTGATTTTTTGTGAAAAGGAACATAGAGTTTGGTCTTTTTTTCATAATAGTGTTTTTTTTCACAAACTGACAAATATGCAAGGTTTTAGAGGAAAATAATTAAAAATCCATATGTGATTACATTTGTAACGATAAAGTAAATAATATGCAATAAATACGTCAAAATTTGTCAATAAGTAAACGAATATTTAAAAAAAAACACCTATTTATGAACAGGAACACAAGAACAGCTAAAACGCATAAGTTTAGTAATAGTAATAATATTACTAAAAATAGAAACAATAACTAATAGTGAAAAAGTTTTATTTTGGGCTATTCTAATAAACTAGTTTGACTAAATTATCAGCCTATTCACTTGAAGTCAAAAAAAAATCTAAATTTAAAGAAAAACAGAAAACGGGTTACGTACTATGTAAAAACTTCCTGATTCGTTTGTAAATAGGATATATTATTAACAATAATAAAAAAAACTTAAGCCTGATCACCGATTGGCATTGCTCACTAGCGGTTTGTTCTTTTGTGTTGCACGAAACTGCACTAATCTGCACTAACTTTTTGCTTATGGGCTTTTTCCACGAATAAAAAATGTGCAGGTTAGTGCAGTTTGGTGCAGCACAAGAGAACGAACCTTAGGCTTGTACAAAGCACTCTGAAGGATCTTCAATCGCGAGTCGGCTAACAGGATTGGCGACTCAAATTAAGAACGTGGCGTCCTCAGGCGATTTTCTGACTGCTATAACGGGGAATATTTTCGTTTCGTCTTTGTCTTTATTATCGTGTTATACAGGCGACGCTTAACTTTGGTAGTCGAGCCACTGCGTTCGATCACCGAAGTTAAGCTACGCGCGGCACAGTTATTGCTTGGATGGGTGACCGCCTGGGAATGCCGTGTCTCGCACTAAATAAGGAAGGTGGTAGAGGAATTCTTCCTCGACCGAGGAACATATAGGACACATCCTCTTAAAGGGCTGGTGAAATCCCTAGGGATGTTTGCAGCTCTGGATGTGTGAGTCGATTCCCCAGTACACCCACGGTACATAGTACTTAGACTTCGGTCTTCGTGGGCTGTCAGAAGATAAAAAAAATCTTCGTCAATTTTGTCGTCTAGTGTGCTCTTTGCGTCTCCCGTTAAAAATCAGCTAATTGCAGCTGTCTTCAGTAGTTGGCTTTCGCCGGTAGCAGACCAGGAAGCTCCAAATGAGCTTCCAAAGGAGCTTCCAAATCCACCCATTCTTCACCCGACCAAATCCCCCCCCTCTTCACCCCACCAAACCCCCCCACTCTTCACCGCACTCCTCTCCCCTCTCCTCTCCCCTCTCCCCTCCCCTCTCCTCTCCCCTCTCCTCTCCCCCTCTCCTCTCTCCTCTCCTCTCCCCCTCTCCTCTCCCCTCTCCTCTCCCCCTCCTCTCCCCTCTCCTCTCCCCTCTCCTCACCCATCTCCAAAAAAAATAAATAAATAAATAAATAAAAACAAAAAAATAAAAAAAAAGACAAAAAAAAATAAAACAAAAATAAAAGTAAAAAAAATAAATAAAAAACGAAAATATCAATCCTCTCTCCACAGCACCCTCTCTTCACACTACCAAATCCCCCCACTCTTCCACCCTACCACTTTTCCCCACACC
>OZ020189.1:81102883-81127883 GCA_963971165.1 Philopedon plagiatum | reverse complement strand
CGATTCCTCAGATATTTATATGGTGAAAAGTTCATATAAGCATGGGTCCGCAAGCCGTTAATTATTGAGATACAGGGTTTAAAAATTTATTTTTATTTTGGTTTTCCGCAAGTAATTTTTAAAATAATATCTATATTTGGACAAAAATTGGTATTTGGGGATTTTTCAATATGAGAAACTCAAATTTGATCGTAGTTTCACCCTTAATTGTAGGGGGCGCCACCTACAGTTTTTTTTTCTTTCGGGAAGTCACAACTTTTTCGATCATGTATGTATCACATTTTCTAGAAGAAAAATCGATTCCTATGTCATTTTTACGTAGAAATGATACACTTATCAAAAGTCGCTACAAGCAGCCGTTTTCGAAATATTTTGATTTAAATTAATCGATGCATGGGTTTGTCAAAAAGTGAAACAATTTTGAAATTTTTTTTTAATCAACATAGAAACATTTTAAATGGAAACTTTTAAACAATAATAAACTATGAAACACAAAACTAAATTAAAATCACAATAAATGTTGGAAATGTCCACCTTCTCGCTGTATGCACGCATCCAATCTCCTTCTGATTGATTCGCGTACTCTTTGGAACATTCCTGGAGTATTTTGTATCGTTCTACAAGAGTTAATTATTCGATTCCTTAATTCTTCTTCATTTTGGATGGGTGTCTTGTAAACTAAGGGTTTTAGATATCCCCAAAGAAAAAAATCCAAACTGTTAAGGTCTGGAGACCTAGGGGGCCATGGTTGAGGCCCTCCGCGACCTATCCAACGGTTACCAAAAGTACGATCTAAAAATTCTCGCGCTAGGATGCCAAAATGTGCCGTGGCACCATCATGCATAAACCACATTTCATTTCGTAGTCTAAGCGGTACATCTTCCAGTAAAATGGGCAAATCTTCTTCAAGAAAATGACGATATCTCGGTCCGTTTAATCTTCCTGGTATAAAAAACGGGCCTATTAAATAATCCCCAAGGATTCCTGCCCATACGTTAAGAGAGAACTGTTCCTGGAAATATGATTCCTGTATCGCATGGGGGTTTTCCTCTGACCACAAATGATTGTTGTGAAAATTGCGTATGGCGTTGCGAGAGAAATTTGCTTCGTCAGTAAACAGGATTTGATTTTTAAATAAAGGATTGTGAATAAGGCATTGCTGAAACCAACGACAGGAATTGAAGCGTACTGGAAAATCACGAGGGAGGAGTGCCTGAACTCTTTGAATATGGTAGGGATATAACAAATTATCAATTAAAATTTTCCATACTAGCACATGGGAAATGTTTAACGTCAGCGCTACCTTTCTTGAGCTTGTTTCCGGGTGTTCTCCTACCAGATTAAGAACCGCTTCCTCCGTTTCTAGGGTTCTTACCGACTGATGTGCACCCGACAGATGTGCCGCTTTCTCAAATCTTCCTGTTTCCCTTAACCGAGCGTGAATTCTTGAAAACGATTTTGACGTAGGAGTTGTGCGGTTCGGATAACGCTCCTGATACAAACGTTTAGCCTCACATGCATTTCCATTAGCAAGTCCGTATGTAAAATGTATATCAGCATACTCAGCATTGGTAAAGTTTGCCATTTTTTAACAAATAATCACAATAATAATGACACAATAATAACTGACATAAAACTATTTAGCTATTGACATGACACAAAATAAACATTGGAATATACTTACTAGCCTACTTGATACTTTTATTTCAATTTTCTTTCAGTATTTAAAATTGTTTCACTTTTTGACAAACCCATGCATCGATTAATTTAAATCAAAATATTTCGAAAACGGCTGCTTGTAGCGACTTTTGATAAGTGTATCATTTCTACGTAAAAATGATATAGGAATCGATTTTTCTTCTAGAAAATGTGATACATACATGATCGAAAAAGTTGTGACTTCCCGAAAGAAAAAAAAACTGTAGGTGGCGCCCCCTACAATTAAGGGTGAAACTACGATCAAATTTGAGTTTCTCATATTGAAAAATCCCCAAATACCAATTTTTGTCCAAATATAGATATTATTTCAAAAATTACTTGCGGAAAACCAAAATAAAAATAAATTTTTAACACCCTGTATCTCAATAATTAACGGCTTGCGGACCCATGCTTATATGAACTTTTCACCATATAAATATCTGAGGAATCGCTCTGTAAAATATTGGACACTTATTAAATAACACCCTGTATATATATATATACAGGGTGTAACTAAATAAGTGTAAAACATTTAAGGGGGTGATTCCTCATCGAAAAAAGATAGGATCTTTCATATAAAGAAACTTTATTGGAGCATCCCTTATTAAGATACAGCCCCTTAAAGGGGGTACATAAAATTTGTTTAACAATTTTTTTCACAAGCACTAAAAAAGTTACAATATTGAAATTAACCTGACATTTTCTACCACCAAAAAGACACTTAGCCAGTGATTTATTTGGTTTACCCCATGGTTGGAAGGGGTGGAAAACGCAACCCCTAAAATTTATTTCCAACGCAACTTTTTGTCTTAGTATTTGTTTACCATTTAAAAATTTATTTCCGATAGCCTGTTTCATTCTAAACAAAAAATGTCTCTTTAATTTTTTGCCCAAAATAAACCAGTTCGCAGCAAAAAATTATTTTACGATCAAGATACATATCGCCATGAAACGAAAATACGAAACTAATTTATCTAGTAGGTATCAAGCTGCCAGTTTGTAAATTTTTGAAATTGAAGTAATACTAATTGTGTATTGTTGTTCTGTTCTTAATTTGTTACTGTAATAATTCACTTGTTATTAAAATGGCATACACAAATGAGGAAATGACTGATATGCATTACGTTTACGGTCTGTCGCAGGGGAATGGGTTAGAAGCTTCTAGAAGATATGCTGAAATGTATCCTCAACGGCAGCATCCTTCACATAGAATATTTGCCCGACTTCATCAACGATTACGAGAATATGGTTCATTCGACAAAAGAACGCAGGATTGTGGTCGCCATCGAGAAGTAAGAACACCACAGCTTGAGGAGGCAGTACTTAATTTGATTGAAGAACAACCTACTACCAGTACTAGAAAGATTGCTTTCCAGCTAAATGTTGATCATATGACGGTATTTCGAATTTTAAAGGAACAACTCTTATACCCTTACCATCTGCAACGAGTACAGGCACTGTTACCGCGAGACTCTGCGAACCGTCTTGAATTTTGCAATTGGATGCTGGAAATGATTAGAAGAAATCGTGACTTTCTGAAGACGATCGAATTCACAGACGAATGTAATTTTTCTCGGCACAAGATTATTAATTTTCATAATTACCACATATGGGCTGATGAAAACCCTCACGCTATTGTCGAAACTAACCATCAAGAACAGTTTTCTCTTAACGTGTGGGCCGGAGTTATTGGGGATTATTTAATTGGACCTCATTTTCTACCTCCTCGATTAAATGGTGAGGCATACGTTCAATTTTTAAGAGAAGTGCATCCCGTACTGCTGGAGGAAGTTCCTTTGGGCGTTAGAAGGGATATGTATTTTATGCATGATGGGGCTCCCGCCCATGTTAGTCAAGTAGCACGTCAGCATTTAACTGAGACATATGCAAATTAGTGGATAGGTCGAGGAGGACCACAGAATTGGCCCGCTCGATCCCCGGATCTCAGTCCTCTCGATTTCTCTACTTGGGGCCATTTACAGCATTTGGTTTATCGTACTCCTGTTCGCGATGTAGAGGACTTAAGAAACCGCATCATCGATGCGTGCAGGGTAATAAGAGATACTCCAGGAATATTTCAGCGAATACGTGGCTCAATGCGCCGACGTCTAGACGCATGCGTAATGTCTGAAGGTAGACATATTGAACATTTAATATGATTTATAAATGTTGTATGTTTTGTTATTAATAAATTAGTTTTGTTTGTTCCCCTTTAATCATTTAATGCAGGTAGTAACTACAAAATAACAATAAACCCAGTTCGCATTTATGACGATGTATCTCTGTAGTTGTTCGTAAAATAATTTTTTGCTGCGAACTGGTTTATTTTGGGCAAAAAATTAAAGAGACATATTTTGTTTAGAATGAAACAGGCTATCGGAAATAAATTTTTAAATGGTAAACAAATAATGAGACAAAAAGTTGCATTGGAAATAAATTTTAGGGGTTGCGTTTTCCACCCCTTCCAACCATGGGGTAAACCAAATAAATCACTGGCTAAGTGTCTTCTTGGTAGTAGAAAATGTCAGGTTAATTTCAATATTGTAACTTTTTTAGTGCTTGTGAAAAAAATTGTTAAACAAATTTTATGTACCCCCTTTAAGGGGCTGTATCTTAATAAGGGATGCTCCAATAAAGTTTCTTTATATGAAAGATCCTATCTTTTTTTCGATGAGGAATCACCCCCTTAAATGTTTTACACTTATTTAGTTACACCCTGTATATATATATATATATATATATATATATATATATATATATATATATATATATATATATATATATATATATATATATATATATATAATATATATATATATATATATATATATATATATATATATATATATATATATATATATATATATATATATATATATATATATATATATATATATATATATATATATATATATATATATATATCACACACACACACTCGCACGCGCGCACACACACCTACACACACGCCTGTGGAAGTGTGTTCTTCTCTCTCTGTCCATATTCTTGGACTCCCCGTACTTTGATGCAAGAGAAGAACACACTTCCACAGTCCGCAAAGCCGATATTCTTCTTTCTCTCTTATATATTGTACGGACGATAAACTTCTACATTTTTACTCTTACTTGGCCTTTTGTTAAGGGTTTACACGTCTTTCTGGTGAGGACGTCGTGACCTCCCTCCTTGATCTGCGCGAATGGTGCGGACGAGTTGGGCGAATTTGCGAAAATGCGTTTCTCGAAAGCTAGAGATGCCGTGTTCGCCCTTAGATATTTTACCTTCTCAGTGTGTTCTGCTTTTGCTTTAGAGCCAGCACCCGCTAGGTGGCGCTATGGTATGTTATTTCCTGCTTGTGTTTTGCAAAACGGATTTAAGATACGGTAGCGTCGATTGCCTCGATGCGACTGGGTTATGGCTGTCTGAATGAGTCCCAACAAGGACGAAACAGCTGTCATGGTCTACCCGGCCAGGGGTTGTCCATTTTCTTGGACTCCCCGTACTTTGATGCAAGAGAAGAACACACTTCCACAGTCCGCAAAGCCGATATTCTTCTTTCTCTCTTATATATTGTACGGACGATAAACTTCTACATTTATATATATATATATATATATATATATATATATATATATATATATATATATATATATATATATATATATAGGGTGTCTAAAATAGGTGATACCACTATTACTATCTCCGAAATGGTAAATTCTCCTTGCGAATTTCTCTGTTACTTCGGAGAATCATACTGTCTAGATAAGTCCAATAGGGCGATGAGCTTTGGGAAATATCGTCTTCTTCTAGCAACTCAGGAGCAGCAGCAGCGGTACAACTCTTACTAGCCCCGGTTCACACTAAAATAATGACGGCAACCAACGTATTATTGTAGTCATAGAGAGAACTATACCCCACTCCATATTTATTGATGTTAGGTTCGAGAAACAGTAGTTTGGATAACGCCCATCCGCTTCCCATCTCGGTAAATTCGGAAGCTTTTTATACTAGAGACATCTGATATTCGCTGTAAAGTCCTCCAAATTAGTGCTGGGAGAAATAACACTAAATTTTGTATTAAAAGATTTAATGTCTTGTTCTTGTCTTGATGCCAACAGATAGCAACCATATAGCTCCATATTAACTTTAAGCTGGGGATAAGTCTTTAAAGGATCAGCGAGTAGAGTAATAACAGTATCTTTTAGATCTCCTAAATATTGCTTGACATCAACCAAATGTAAATCACTTGTCAGATGATAAGTTAGTATGCGTTGTTTAAAAGCAGTTCGAACTAATTTTACATGAGAGTACAAGTTCTCACTACATTGCTGCTTATGTTTTGTGGTACGGTTATGAGGACTACGAGATAAAATTTCCTTATCACACTCTTTGCAATAAGGCATGATCCCAACTGGCCAAAACCGGAAAATGTTGACTATTTGTACAGAGAGCGAGCTTAAACCACATCCTTGACCATATCTATCCAACTATTATGCGACTTATCAAACCCAAGCCATTTCACATACATCTTTTTGCCTTCTTTACGCAAAACTTGCTCAATAAGAAATACGTCAGATTGTGTGGTTTTTTGAAATTCCTTTTCATATAACCCGCCGCTAATTGGTTGTACGCTCGTATCCTCTAGCAAATAAGTTTTAGGATTGGTAATCTTTACCTGAGATACTTTAAACAACTCAGTGGTCCAATTGGGTACATAACCCTTTTCAAACACGTGCTTGGCCTTACTTATGCGAACAAGTCCCCAACTTTGAATTTTTGCTTCCTCACAACCTTTAAACGACTATAAACAGAGTCCAATATTTTCTCCTCATTACTCTTGTTAACATCCTTCGGTTTCATGTACGAATCGTACGATGTTTCGTGTTGTTGTAATTATTTGTGACTTGTTCCAGGGCCGGATTGGCAGATTTTTTTTTACCGAGCTGAGTCCAGACCGGCCCCCAGCCGGCGCGGCCTCCTATACAAAACAGAAACCCCAAAAATAAAAGAATACTTTGTTAGCCTTAAACAGTAAAAATAAAATGTGATTGTGAAAAAAATCATAGTTAATAACTTTCTCATTGTCACTTTTTTCGACTATAAAATCTATTACATCTTGCGCTTGACTTTATTTAAAAAACACGGTTTTGACGCACAGCGAATTGTCAAATGTGGAACAATGTTCTACATTCTACCTACAGTTTCGACTTGTAAATTTATATCCTAATACCCGAACATTAAATATAATTTTTTTCAAAAATCCTTTTAACAAATGTTTATGTTTTTCAGTGTCGCGGGTAATTTAAGGCCAGTGCTGGTATATTGGACACTCGAAGTGGGGAAAGTTGGATGATTGCATGGGCTAAACTGAACGCGATTGCGTCGCACAGTGTAACGGATTTGATATTTCGTGCACATAGGGCAAAACAGCGACTATCGAATTTTAATTTGTTTTGCCCCGAGATTATTCGAAAAATATCTGGAGTTTAGGCGTTTACTAGTTTTTTTCAAATGTATCATCGTAAAGTACTTCCTTATTAAATGAAAACTTGACTTGTCTGAGAGCAATAAAAAAGATGTGAAAATAACTTTAAAAAATTTATGTGTTCTATAAAAAATTCCTCTAAAATTACAAATTTTAGAGGAAATACTTGTGAAGTTTACTTACATAATTCCATATCATGGAATTTTAAAGAACCGTGGTCCCAGTCGAAGAGAAAACAAAGTTTGGTGTGGTTTTTAAAAAAATGCCTAAATATGCGGTCGTTGTTACATACATAAAATTACACAACTATTATACATTAGGAATATCCAAACATCCCATCCAACTTTGTCCGATTAATTATTATTGAAAAAAAGAATATTTTTTTAGTAATGTCGCACATGCAGGAGTCCAAAGTTGCTTTTAAATGCCGCTTTGAAGATTTTCCAGGTATGTTATTAATCATATTAAATTTTCTAAGAAGTTACAAGTCAATTTTAACTAATTTAACTTTATCTAAGAAAAGTGGCTAGAATAATATTAAATAAAATATTCATAAATCTAAGTACCTACCTACATAGTTTTAAAAATACCTTATTATACCCTATTCGAAAATCTTATTTTATTAAATATTATTTTATTCTAAATTATAAGAAGTAGGTAATAAGTTAACTCATTAAGTACGCTTTGTAATTTAGTTACGGATGCCACTACGGGTGAAACGAGAGTAATAAAAGAGCAAAGAAAAAAGAAAATACAAAATGAACTTGCGATACTAATTAAAATGGACGTTGTAAACAGAGTGAGGGCACTACCAACGACGGCAATACTGCTAGAACTTTTTTTAGACATTACGAAAAATCAGCAGCAATCACTGGATTGAACAAAAATTTAATTAAAAAATTTGCTGTAATTTTTTAAGCCCTTTCTTCGGGTCGAAACTTAAATGTTGATACTTTCCGAGAATATTTGAGCAATACTGCAAAGCTGTACGTGTCATTATATAGTTGGTACTATATGCCATCAAGTGTTCACATGTTATTAAAACCTTTCCTATATTCCAATTGGACATTTATCTGAAGAGGCACCAGAAGTTGGAAATAAAGAGTTTCGTAAATTCCGAGAACATTACGCGTGAAAGCGAGGACGGACCGAGAATATTCAGGACATACTGCACAACTTGTTAATTTCTTTGAATCTCCTTATTTCCTTTATTAGACCGAAATAAACTGCGAAAAAAATTATGTGTTCTCAGACACTGAAACACTTTTTAAAGTAACTAACGTTGGGGAAGACAATTCTGATAGATTAGTCTCCAGCTCAGATGGTGAAAATTAGGTTAATTAAAGAATGTTTTTCATAATTAACATTTAAGTGTATTTAACTTAGCTAGGTACTTTAAACCGAAAACAGTGTTTTTTTATTTATTTTGTCGAAAAATAATTATATTTTTTGAGCGACCGATACCTAGTAAGTTACTACACGTAGGTCTAAATTTAGTACAGTAATGACAAACTCCAATGTTTTATGTCTTTATACGCCACAATTTTTGCAAAACAGCGAAGTAAAGTGCCAAAGTCCACGAATTTTCGATTTCGTTACACTCTGCGTCGGTTTAGTAATCCCTCCCTGACGAGGAATCACTAATCGAGGATTTAGTTGTGGACGGCCCAGTGTTGCCAACTCGTGGGGAATTTCTCGTTTTCTGGGATATCTTTAACGAAACTGGGAAAATTTCCTGTTTTTTTTTAACAAAAGTGGGAAATTTTCTATTAACAATTATTGTAACAATTTATGAGTTTTGGTTTGTAATTTACAAATTCTAAATCAAGCAATTTTGATCCGTTTGAACGTTTGCTTTGCACATTCCTATTGAATAATATCCAAATATAAATTTGATAACTCATCCAATGAAATATCCCTGCATTTAAAGTAGAAGGTTCCTAAAACTTATTCATGTATACTTCAAGCCGAAATCGGTCCAGGAACCTTTCAATTTTGCAACAAAAATTGACATTTCTGCGAAATTTTGACATAATATCATCTTAATAATTTCGAGGAAATAAACTGCAATTCTTTGTTTTCATGGCAATCTTCGAAAATTCAAAAATTTTCAAATTTTAGATGTCCCCGATGCAAATAAACCTATTTATTATAACTTTAACGAGAAAATGAGCGATTTGAATTAGTGGGAGGTATTCGTAGATAATTAACGGATAAAATAAACCCAAAAAAATATCACTAAATAAGGTAAAGAGTGTGGAGTAATGTCGGTTAAAAATAGGATTTGTCGGAAAAAATCAAGAAAATTCGATTTCTACCCCTTAAATACGCTCCTGGATGACCCGTTCAGTATTCATTTTAAAGTGTGATTATCCCTTTATAAGAGAGTGTTGAAAAATTGGGAAAAAATTAAATAGGAAAAATACAGAGTGATTCAAATGTACCGATGTCGAGGGCAAAAAAATAAAAAAAATCGGAATTTAATCGGCGATTGCTCCCTTCTTATAGAGAATGAAGAAACTAAAAAGTAATGGATATTATATACTTCGACGAGGTCTTTCCGATGACGTATATGGGATTTTAAGTTGAACCATTTTGACCCCACAACAAATTAAAAACCGTGAAAAATTTGGGTCAAAAATCTAAATTTCCAGTTTTTTCCAAATATTTCCATTTTCCAGTGATTCTTTTAGGTAAATGTATTGCAAAAAAAATATTTGAGATTTTAAAGTTTCACTTATGAATCCGTTTTTCGATCTGACGTTTTGTTTTCGAGTTATTAAGTACCAAAGATGGTATTTTTCGAGCTAAAAAAATTCAAAACTTGCCATTTTCTGATCCTCACAAGTTTCAGTGGAGTTCTGAAGCTCCGGGTCCCATACAACCTCCGAAAATTTACATCGATTGAATTCACTTTTGCGACCTGTACCCGATTTCAACGGAAATCGTGGAAATTTCGACTTTGACGTTTAATAACTGCAAAACGAAACATCCTGTATAACTGAATTTTTTACCGAAGCTAGTTGAACTATTCCTCTATCAATCCAAAAAAATCGATTTCTCTCCCTCTGACTGTTTCCGAGAAAAACAAACCTGTTCGACTTTAGGTAAGCTTTACGTTAATATGTAGACTGACACTTATTTTTGCTGATCTGACGTCATTTTTAATTAAGGACAGATGGCTGCTTTTTAAATTGTTATAAATTATACCGAAAACTAAACCTTTTTTTGAAGCTAAATTATCCTAGTAATTTTCTTCAAAATATTTTTTTTGGGATTGTAATGACTTCCTTAAACGATTAATGCAATACAAAAATATGTGAATATTCCTTATTTACATGGTTCTCAAGGTTTTTCCTCTTTATGTTTGGGGTTGGGAAATCTTATGATTCGAAGTGGGATAGAGTCTAAGTGGCTAGGCCTTCGGCCTTACCGGCCCCTTTGGGCCGGCGGCCCACATAGATTTTCTCGCTCGCTCGCCTGTTCCAATCCGGGCCTGCGCACATTGCGGATGACCCCAAAAAAGTTTTAATTTTAATTCTATTTCACACGTGAGGTAAATGATATTGAAAAATATAATATAAAAAATAAATAAGTATACATTAAATGCAAATAATAAATAATAATTTACATAGTTTTCAAGGTTTTTCCTTTGTATGTTAGGGGTTGGGAAATATTATGATTCGAAGTTTCGAAGTGCCCAGACCTTCGACCTCACCGGCCCCTTTGGACCGGCGGCCCACCGAGATTTTCTCGGTCGCTCGCCGGTCCCAATCCGGGCCTGACTTGTTCCAACAAGTCGATCCATTTTTGATTACCACTCAAAGTAAACAACTTAAACAAATATTCTTTGAGTGTCGGAATTACTCGTTCAGCGATAGAAGACGTTGAAATACTAAAGGTATTGTAATGATGTATCCCATGCTCCTACATAAGGGTTTGAAAGCTATCGTTGTAATACTCTTTCCCATTATCTGTAACCAGCTTTTTCGGAACCCTCCGAGACCGTTTAAGCATATGATCCATTGCATTAGTCACATCTTGAGCATTTTTTGACTTTAGAGGCCTGGTCCAGAGAAATTTTGAAAAACAATCAATTACAACCAAGATGTATTTAAATCCTGTATTTTCACGAGCGTACTGGTCGAGCTGAGCAAGATCGGAAGCAAATGTATCATCTAAACCATACTGGATAAATCTGCGACGTTTAAATTTAATTCTAGCTGGTTTATTCAGTTCCTTAACAACTTGTTCTCTTGCTTTTTTGTAATGTTCTTCGCCATATTTCAAAATTTCAAAATCTAATTATATAATGTCGTCACTAATTTTGACTTTAACGCAGCAAGCTCAGCACGAAGTCGGTCCAGATCGTCATTAAATGGTTTTAAAGAACTTTGAGTTGTAATGTTGACATATTCCTTTAAAATAATTTGAAGTTTATCAAAATCTAACTTGAATTTTTCTTTAACATCATTTAACTTATTATCAGAGGCAATAAAACCTTTTTCGAATAGTGCATAGTTCTTCTCCAGCTTATCATTAGCAGCTTGTAGAGTTGTATTACGCTCATTTAAACCCTGTAGTAATTTATGTAGTTGTTAAACCATCGAATCAGTATACTTCTTACTTGCACTCTCAATAACGGAGAGAGAATCGTTAAAATTTCGCTGAAGGACACTTATCGATTGATCAATTCGAGTAATTATACTCTCCACAAACTTTTTATTTACGGCATCAGTGACATCTGTCGGCGATTTGACGTTACAAAGCCGATGATCTTGAATATTGTAATCGCCATCTTTTGTCAGAGTGATCAAGCTGGGTGTTTGCAACACTCTTACTCTTTTCTGATTAGACGAACATGGTAAGGAACGTCCAAACTTATTCATGATTACTGTGGTACTAAGACATAGTAGCTTTAAACAAACTTATTTATAGAATTCAATTACTCCAAGTTGTTCCAATTCCTGCAAAATACTCCAAATCTCATTCATGTTATTATTGTTGCCAACCTGATTGGAGGCTTCTAGCTTTTTTAGTCTTTCAACCAACTCGTTTACGTCATCATAGTACACAAATTCTTTGGGTTTTTCGTTGCATTCAGAATGCGATCTTGTCATTATTTTACCCCCGGGCGATGGAATTTTACTGGTAGAACCTTTAGAAATTAGTGGTTTAACAATTGAAATATATTTGTGAGATCTATTACCTTTCAATTGACCATTTCCTTTCAAGTACAAATCTGTTCGCTTTATAATATCAGCATACTGTTTCTCATCGTCAGCGGTATTAAATTTAGGAACCTTGAGAAACAATAAATCCTATAGTCAAAGAGTTCCTTGGTACATAATGGTACCTACTTGAATATCACCAGTCTTTAAGAAATTAACCGGTTGTGAACCTAACCTCCAAGAATCAGTCGTTATATCATATTTCATACCGTTAGCATCTATTTCGGAAGAGCTCACTCAATATTGTTTCAGATATTCTTGGGCAATCTTAGGATACTGATCGATAAAATTCTCAAACACCGCAAGTTTTCGAAGAGATTCTTCAAAATTCTTTCTTATATCTTGCAATGATTGTTCCGCAGGGTCCTGAGCTGGTTCTTGAAACACATCACTATCATCAGCATCCCCATAGTGAGTTTCATCTGTCAAAAATTTTACAGGAGGTTTCACTTCTCGAGTTACTATAGGCGGTTTAAATTTTGGTTTTGCACCATCACTTTCTTCCACTTTAATCTTATGTTTCTTAGACTTTGCATCGGTGGAAGCATTCACAATCTTATTCAGAGGATCTGTAATAGGCATTAAGAATATATTAAGAGCTTCATCTTCTTCACCACGCTCCAACTTTAATGCTAATTACTTCTTTCTTATTGTTCGTGCAGCTTGGATAATCCTAAGTTTAACGTCTTTATCGAGCTTATTAATGTGGGTGGACATACTACAGACAGCTACTAAACAGCTAACAAAACCGATCGTGTTTCCGGAAACAGCTGATAAACAGACTCCTGTTTCTGGAAACAGCTATGAAACAGCTAAAAAACAGACCCTCCTGTTTCTGGAAACAGCTATGAAACAGCTAAAAACAACTAATAACCAGACTCCTGTTTCTGAAAACAGCTATGAAACAGCTAAAAACAACTAATAACCAGACTCCTGTTTCTGGAAACAACTAGGAGACAGCTAAAAACAACTAATGAACAGACCTGGTTCTAGAGACTTGGCACATCTAGCTTCTAGAACGCCAAGTATCACACTGAGTCTCGAGGGCTTAGGGTATGATATAAGTATCAAACTTGTTACGATATCGGCCTTTAGCAATATCATTGTCTTTTACCATTAATAGGAACTCATACCTATCTTTCCAACATTCGGAACCAATATGTTTAAATGCATCGAATGTCATGTCTGTATTAACGTGATCGTCGTAGATATGTTTCAAGTTTAAGACATCCTGTTTAAATAAAATTAATACATTAGCATTATCACGAACCAGCTGTTTAGGTATTTTTGAATAAATTTGTGATAAATAGAATGAATCAATTGCATTATGCCGACCCATACAAAAATAATTACGTATTTTATCCGGCTTCTCACATGCTACGTCATCAAATATGAATACAGAGTGAGGTTGCGTACTAGAAGGGTCTAAAACTTCATCATTATCACTGAGACCGAAATAGCCTAAACGGGAATGTTTTAAGGCATGTTGAAAAAAGTCATACTTGTCTTGCAGAGATTTTGAATACACGTACTCACGTACACATTCTCGAATTTTAAACCATTTTCATCAATCAAAAGGCTAGTCATTACATTGGTTTTGCCACAATTACTAGGACCACATATTAGCGACCGAATTGTAGTAGGCAAAAGTTGACCATGTTTGCTACTTCGGGACTTTTCTTTTTTCATATCGCAATTATAAACTTGGATTTTGAGTTTCTGCTTCTCTTGACGCATCTCTATAAATATTACTCGACACCCTCCCAAGACTTCATTACTAATGGAGACTTTGCAGGGTGCAGGTGTGTTAAATACAGTTGTCAACAAGCTCCCATTCGAGCTTCATTTGCCTGGTTATTCCTATTGCGGTCCTGGAACCAAACTTCAAGAGCGACTAGCTCGAGGTGATCGATCAAAGAACAAATTGGATAGTGATTGTCGCGATCACGATATCGAATACGCAAAGTCTAAAGAGTTGGAACAAAGACATCGAGTATTGGAGAACCGAGCTCGAGAACGAATAAAGGCAAACGATTCCAGTTTTGGTGAAAAAGCTTCAGCGTGTAACTAACGCTATGAAGGTAAAACGCAAGTTGGGTGCTGGCAAGAAGAACATGAAACCCGTATCATCAGTGGTCACTCTGCTTAAGAAACAACTTAAACATACGGGTGCTGGTGATGTTAGTAAGAAAAGGACCCTCAGTAAAATACTTAAAGCTGCACGAGTAACGGTTAAGGAGGTGGGAGTGCGTAAGAGGATCAACGTACCACGAATAATACCTTTACTGAAACATATATATATATATATATATATATATATATATATATATATATATATATATATATATATATATATATATATATATTCAATATTCAATATTCAATATCTTTATTCATGTCATTACACAAAAATAGTGTTCACACAAGTCATAAAAAGTTAAAAGTAAATACAGTTAAAAGTTACATTCAATTAAAATACACTAGAATAAAATCAAGCAACGCTACAACAAAACTTATTTCACTAACAAGAAATTGACTCGTGTCATAGAAAGCGTTTTTTATTAGAAAATTGGCCATCCTTTTCCTAAACTGTCCCACTGGTAGGTCTCTCACCGCAGGAGGGAGTCTATTGAAGAATTTTGGTCCAAAAAAACTCGGTCCGTTCTGTGTTCTTTTTAAACGACATTGATTTGATAAGACGTCATTCTTATGGCGTGTGTTGTAATCATGTACATCTGACTGGGACACATACATACTTAGATTTTTCCTAACATGCAACAGACACTCCAATATATATAAGGAAGGAAGAGTCAAAATTTTATTGGTTACAAAAGCGTTCTTGCAGTCATCCCTGTAGCACAAACCAGCAATCAATCGCACAGCCTTTCTTTGCAATTTGAAAACTCTTTCAGATTGGGGCGAATGCCCCCACACAAGAATTGCATATGATAGTCTGCAGTGGAAAAGACCAAAGTAGGCTGTTCTTAATGTAGTGTAGGATACACAGTTTTTTAAATTACGCAATAAGAATATACAACTTTTCAATTGTTTCAAAATTATATCGATATGTGTATCCCACAGCAGCCTCGGGTGGAGGTGAACTCCCAAGAACTTTATGCTCTGTGTATCGCCATTCACAGTGCCGATATCTCTCATAGAAAAGACAACTGTATTTGTTTTGTCAATGTTTAAATGGAGCTTATTAGCAGAGAACCGGAGCTCGGCACTCGCCCGCAGTCCCACAGAAGCACCCACAGCATCCTCCACAGTCTCAGCAGTAGCCGAGACAGTTGTGTCGTCGGCAAATAAGGTAAACTTAGCCGAGGGGTCCAGCATGGGTAGATCATTGATATAAATTAGGAACAACATGGGTCCCAAAATCGACCCCTGCGGCACCCCAATCGTAATCCCCTCTTCGCCTGATGTTTCATTACCCACCCGAACAGTCTGCATTCTACCAGACAGGTAGGATGATGTAAGTCTAATGCTGTCAGTGCTAAAGAAGTAAACCTTCAGTTTACGAAGAAGAATGTCATGTGGAACGCAGTCAAATGCCTTGCTCAGGTCACAAAACAGTGATGCTGTAAACTTCTGTTCATTAAATGATTCTATTATAAAGGAAACAAGATCCACAATACCCATGGTTGTATTTTTTTCTTTTCTAAAGCCAAATTGACAATTTGTAAAATAGTTGTTCTGATTAAAATATTCAACAATCTGTACGGCCATGCACTTTTCAATAATTTTCGAGATGACCGGCAACAGTGAAATAGGTCTGTAGTTTTCAGGCTGTTCAGGGTTACCTTTCTTAAAAATTGGGGTAACTAAAGCCCTCTTTAAGATGTCTGGAAAAACAGCTCCTTGAAAACAGAGATTTATTAATTTAGTTAATGGTGTAACAATAATATGTTTAATATTTTTTATTAATTTAACATTCAGGCCGAATATATCCCTACTATTTTTATTTTTGATACTAGTTATGATATCTCTAACCTCATTGTAGGTTACTTCACGAAAATTAAATATATTTAAAGGGGGATCGATATTTTTTATAAATTCAATTGGATCCTGATTTAACGGCGGTATTTTTTTGGCTAAATTATGAGCAATATTAGTGAAAAAGAAATTAAAAACGTCTGGGGCAATATTATTCGGTTCATTTTTGTTATTTACAGTACCTCTGCTGTCATTGATAACTCGCCACATACATGAAGAGGGATTATCTGATGTGTTTATTAAATTATCGTTAGCCTGAATCTTGGCTTTCTTGATTTCATTTCTGTATCTAATCTTATAGTTTTTATAAATTTCCCCAATACCAGCATCAGCATACTGCCTGCTAAGTTCATTCAGCAATGCAAGATGCTCACGCATAGCTCTGAGGTTGTCATTAAACCAGGTAATATTACACCCCTGGTCAGACCTTACACGGTAAGATTTTTCTGGAAATGACTCCAGATAAGCCCTCCTAAGCATGTCTATAAAATCGTCAGCTTTGGAATCTATACTAGAATTGCCGTCATCCAAAAAATCCCAAGATGTCGCAGCCATCAGATCAAAAAAGTTCATCAAGCCGCTGTGTGTTATAGGACGGCACACCTTCCAGTCATGCTCAACCCCAGGCATACTAGCACTCATTAATGCAGTTATTTCTTGACCTAAATGGTCTGATAAAGCAAGATCTATAGTGTGTGCCTGTGGCACGTGCATATAGTAACTTACATATATGTTGTCAAGGCATGTTTCACCTCTTGTTGGTGAAAAATAGTCTGTCTTAAGCCAAAAGATTCAAACAAGTCACTCACACACACTGCACCCATCTGGTCAGTACCCAGATGCACATTAAAATCACCTGTTATGATCAAATTCCTACTTGATCCAATCCTCTCCAACACACCCTCCATTGCCGTGAGAAACGTAGCGAGGCAACCAGATGGTGACCTATAAACATTTAAAATGTATAAATCTAAAAATTCAACAAAGATACCACTAATTTCAATACATTTTTCAACATTTACAATGTTCAAAAACTCTAAAGCTTTTATTTTAAAATTGCTATTTACAAATATAACAGTGCCACCCCCAGTGTAGTCTTTCCTCGCTGAGAAAGATCCCAGCTTATAGTTAGCCAGCAGTACATTCTGAAACTCTTCATCCCTCAGCCAGTGTTCGGTAATACATACAACATTCGTATATATATATATATATATATATATATATATATATATATATATATATATATATATATATATATATATATATCGCACCTCGAATGCAAAACCAACATAACTCAAAATTCGGTGATCTTGAGATTTATATACCAAATCACTGCTCTTTTCGTTATCTTTAATAATACAACACTAACATAAATCTTAATTTTATAAAGAATGCCCTATAATACATGAAAGTACACAATACTACTACAATAATAAAACCTAAGCAAAAACTTAATATTTTCCAAAGCCATTTTCTGGGTTCAGGTTTTTTTGAGTTAAGGTGGTTTTGCATTCAGGGTGCGATATATATATATATATATATATATATATATATATATATATATATATATATATATATATATATATATATATATATATATATATATATATATATATATATATATATATATATACAGTGAACTTCGGATATAACGACCTCCGCATATAACGAACCACCGGTTATTACGAACAAAAATTGTGGTCCGGCCAAAACGCCATAAGAATGTATGTATTTTTTGTTCGTTTATAACGAACCCGGCTATAACGAACTATCGGCTATAGCGAACCCTATTTTGATTAGTTTTTGCTTGTGGAAGTTCGGTTATAACGAACTGTCGAAATTTCACGTACGTATCACTTCCATATTCGTACAGTAACGCCCGAGAATAGCAACCATAGAGAAGCGACAAAGACAATAGAAGATTTCACAGGGCATGTGCGACGATAATGTGGACTTCTGTCTATACCGCATCATTAGTGTGACGAAATATCTTTCTCCGTTCAATATTGTGGATACGTGTCTGCCCAAGGTCAGCAAAACTGGTTACCCTAAATATCAAAGGCACCGACACGTTTTGTCGCTTCTCTATGGTTGGTATTCTCGGATAACGGGTCGAGAAGCGACCTGTCAGGCGCCATTTCAATTTGTAGTTTAATTTCGGCAATAGGCGAGTGAATATTGTTCTAGCATGGAGCAGAGCGCGCCAAAATTCAGCAAGCGAAAGTTTATAAACACTTGCAGAAAAAGTTGACATAATTACAAAACTGCAAAATGGGGTTGTAAATGTCTAAATCTGTAGGGACTATCAGTTACAAAAGTCAAAGACTATTAATATTCGTAAATTTTAATAATAATAATTTTGACAACAAGAGTGTTGATTGAGTCTGGTGATTACTTACAAATTAAAATTGAAAAACATGTACTAGAAAAAAGAAAAAATTTCAAATTACTGATTTTGTATAAATTATACAAATATGTATGTTTAATAAGTATATAATTTAAAAATACTATTATGTATTGATTATAATAAACGACTCACAAAAAGTACCTATACATATGTATGTACATAGTACATATTTGTTTTATTGTCTGCACTTCGGATATAACGAACGCCCTGCTATAACGAACTGTTTAAAGATCCCCTTGGTGGTTCGTTATATCCGAAGTTGACTGTATATAATATATATATATATATATATATATATATATATATATCAGTAGGATAACGACCGTTATAATAATAGTATATTAGCTACTCTTTTACATATACCAAGCTTTTGTAACTATTTGGTTACTTCGTCAGGGCTAAAATTATAAATTATTAGGAACGATAATCATATTTTTATAATGTTGATATTTTACCAATGCGGTGAGTTATATGTTCCTTATTAAAAAATTATTGTTATCAGTAGATATCATATACAAGTTTGTATAAAATAAAAATTTAATGTTGCTTGAATTAAAATATTAGTAAAATGGTATGAATCCTTAATAGAAAATTGTAAAATGTTGTCACTTCTGACTTTTCTTATAAAAGTTATCAATTTGACGTAAATAATTTTTGGTATTTCTTTTAAGGTGTAAAGGTATAAATCAGGTATTTAAAATTTTTTAATATAAATATATAGTTAAATTAGAGTTCTAAAGATAAAAGGTATGAGTAAATTATGCTTAAATCGTTAATGTCAGTTTTAAGATTGATGGAATTTCCATGTTTATATATTTCAGCCATTTCTAGAAAAAGTCTTTTTTGTATGTTAGGTTCGATATGTAAAATTTTTAAAATATTATAATTTGGATGAGGTCCTGTTTCTATACAATGTTTTGACATTGCAGTTCTATTTTTAGACAACCTTATATCACTTTTGTGACTTGCCATTCTATTTTTTAATGTTTGGCTAGTTTGTCCAATATAAGTTTTATTACAATTTACGCATGGAAGTTCATAAACTAGATTTGTTTTCGATTCTACTAAATCTTTATCTTTAAGTTTAGTATTTAAATTACCAATAGTTTTAATGATTTTAAAAGAAATTTTTATATTTTCATTTTTAAATAAGTTAGCAATTTTTTCGGATAGATTTTTTATATAAGGAATTGAAGCAAAAAGGTTCTATTTGATTGGTTTTCAAGTTGATTGTTTTCATTAGTTTCTAGATTGGTATGATTTCTAGTGTTAAAAATTATTTTATTATAATTTTAGCCCTGACGAAGTAACCAAATAGTTACGAAAGCTTGGTGTATGTAAAAGAGTAGCTAATATACTATTTTATTGACCGATATCCCGTTATTTTGCAAGTTATAATATATATATATATATATATATATATATATATATATATATATATATATATATATATATATATATATATATATATAAAAAAGGATTTTTTTCTTGGGTATTCTGCATTTTGACTGCTACCCAAGAAAAAAATGCTTTTTTCTAACTATTCAGTCACGAATACACATCCCTTAGTATATATATATATATATATATATATATATATATATATATATATATACAGTGACCGGCAAAAAGTTCGCAACATATGGGAAAAATTTTTATTAGGTGAGTATTGGAAAAACTTTTCCGGGGGATCGGTTCTGCATGTCCGATAACCTAAAAATCGATTTTGACATACGTCACGTGACCACTGGTATAGCGTCAAATTAAAAAAAAATTGTTAATTTACAAAAAGTGAGGTTAGTTGACGAGATATCAAAAAAAGTTATTTGAAAAAATTGCTTAGAATTAAATTCTAGGTCCTTGTGCAAAATTTTAAGATTTTATTTAAAAAAATTGGAAAACTCAATTTTTTTTAAATATTTTTTTATCGATTTGCAAATTTCCAGTTTTTTTCGTTTAGATAGCTTGGCTAATGTAAAGCTCATGTATCTGGATGAAAATAAACGAATGTAGTAGTTTTTTCTACAATTGACAGGACAAAATTAAAAAAAACAGGGTTTCGCCGGACGCTAGCTGTTGCAATGATTTGTATCTAGCAGCAGTGTCAAAATTTTAGAGACATTTCAATGAGATTACATTGAGAAAACCTTAATCGTCTTAAATATATCTGAAGTTCGACTTTTTGTAAAGTTAAGGGGAGTAAAATAGATAATAAACAAAAAATTACCTGTTTATTTAATCGAAATTTCATAAACGAAAACCAATGTAAGAAAAACTTAAAAGTAGCCAAATTCTGTACTAACAACATAAAAAATCATTGTTTTTCCTTGGGTGCACAAAATTTAAAACTCAGTATGACCACCATTTCTCTCCAACATTTCGGAGCATTTTACGATTTATTTGCAATACACAATTTCTAATGACATTCTCTAAATTTTGTATATTCCTAAAGGGTCGATGTTTGTACACAGAGTTCTTTAGGTATCCCCACATAAAGAAATCTAACGGAGTCAGATCTGGTGATCTCGCAGGCCACGGATTTTCAGAAAACCGTCCTATCCACTGGTTTCCAAATTCTTGATCCAGCCATCTCTTCACCTCATTTGTGGAATGAATGCTAGCTCCGTCTTGTTGAAAGTATAAATTTCTTCTTTCGGCTAATGACAAATTGTCTAAAAAGTCAGATATCTCAGTTTGTAGAAATTCTAAATATCGTTCTGAATTTAAATTGTCTCTAAAGAAAAAAGGTCCCACTATTCTGAGGTTGAAAATTCCGCACCACACATTAACCTTAAAACTATATTGGTCTTTATATATATATATATATATATATATATATATATATATATATATATATATATATATATATATATATATATATATATTACTCTGAATTACAAAGTCTGGGTTTTCGGTGGCCCACCATCTACAGTTTTGTGAACTGACGGTTCCGTTAGAGGTAAATGTAGCTTCATCCGAGAAAAGAACGTTCTTTGGGAAATTAAAATCTTCCTCAATCATACCCTGGAACCAGGCACAAAAATCGAAGCGGGCGTCATAATCCCTATCTTTTAATACTTGTACAAATTTAGGTTTGTACGGATGAAATTTGTTTCTTTTTAATATCCTCCGCACAGATCTTTCGTGAATGTTAGTGATCTCCGATATTTGACTAACTGCTAATTGGGGTGTTTCTGTGATCGACAAACACACATCCAGAGAACCTTCGTCACCTGTTACCGGTTTTTCATGGGAAACTTTATACTGATTTTCTACCGATCCCGTTTCTTTAAATTTATTGACTAGACGAGATACTGTGGAATAATGGAGGGATTTATCGGGGTGCCTCTCATTAAAAATTGCTGCTGTTTCTCTATGGCTTTTGTAATTATCTCCAGAAATTAAAATAATTTCTATCTTTTCCTGAAGAAGTAGTGTGGGTGCCATTTTAAGGAATAAAATATTAATAAACTTATGTAAAATATCAAACTTAGTAAGATGCGAGACATAAACCAATGACATAGGTTGAAATCAAACAAATTATAATTTGTTTGACATTTTTCTGTTGTTTTTAACCTACTAGATTATTTGGTTGTTTTAATTTCAGAGCCTGCTTTGGTAGTTTTAAGTACAACTAAATAGACCTGGTTGTTAAATTTATGTGCGAAAAATCTTAATAAAATCTTGATACAGTCATTTCATTAGATTCAAACCATTGCAACAGCGAGCGTCCGGCGAACACCTATTTTTTCGATTTTGTCCTGTCAATTGTAGAATTGTAGATCTGACTCCGTTAGATTTTTTTATGTGGGGATACCTAAAGAACCCTGTGTACAAACATCGACCCTTTAGGAATATACAAAATTTAGAGAATGTCATTATAAATTGTGTATTGCAAATAAATCGTAAAATGCTCCGAAATGTTAATCGAGAGTTGCGCTCGAGAACAACAGTATGTATGGAGAGAAATGGTGGTCATACTGAGTTTTAAATTTTGTGCACCCAAGGAAAAACAATGATTTTTTGTGTTGTTAGTACAGAATTTGACTACTTTTAAGTTTTTCTTACATTGGTTTTCGTTTATAAAATTTCGATTAAATAAACAGGTAATTTTTTGTTTATTATCTATTTTAATCCCCTTAACTTTACAAAAAGTCGAACTTCAGATATATTTAAGACGATTAAGGTTTTCTCAATGTAATCTCATTGAAATGTCTCTAAAATTTTGACACTGCTGCTAGATACAAATCATTGCAACAGCTAGCGTCCGGCGAAACCCTGTTTTTTTTAATTTTGTCCTGTCAAATGTAGAAAAAACTACTACATTCGTTTATTTTCATCCAGATACATGGGCTTTACATTAGCCAAGCTATCTAAATGAAAAAAACCGGAAATTTGTAAATCGATAAAAAAATATTAAAAAAAAATTGAGTTTTCCAATTTTTTTAAATAAAATCTTAAAATTTTGCACAAGGACCTAGAATTTAATTCTAAGCAATTTTTTCAAATAACTTTTTTTGATATCTGGTCAACTAACCTCACTTTTTGTAAATTAACAATTTTTTTTTTAATTTGACGCAATACCAGTGGTCACGTGACGTATGTCAAAATCGATTTTTAGGTTATCGGACATGCAGAACCGATCCCCTGGGAAAGTTTTTCCGATACTCTCCTAATAAAAATTTTTCCCATATGTTGCGAACTTTTTGCCGGTCAGTGTATATATATATATATATATATATATATATATATATATATATATATATATATATATATAGTTAAGTATGTTTGGAATTATCTGGAGAACTACTGTTTCATCTTCCTCGGTGTCTAAGTTGTTAAAAAACACCATATCGACTCATCAGAGGCCTTACAGTAGCATGAGCATTTCTGCTCCCATATAATTCCACAGTTCTTGCCTATAAAAGACAAACTGAAAGTTTTGAAAGGTAGAAGTTCTTGAGATTGCTCTCTGAGGAATATCATAGGGATCCTTATCGGATCTCCCATGGTAGCTTGGATGTGGGAGTCTCGCGACCTCTCCACACTACCTGAGACATTCTCATTTATGAACATAGGTAAGTATGTTTGGATATATATATATATATATATATATATATATATATATATATATATATATATATATATATATATATATATATATATATATATATGGTAAAGCAGCAGGCAATGACGGTGTGATGGTCGAATTAATCAAATACGCAGGTAAATGAACATGGAAAATCCTAGCAAAAATCTACACTAACTGCCTAAGATCAAAACATATACCACAAAGTTGGAATAGCGCCAATATAATTCTAATTCAAAAGAAAGGCAGTAAAGAAGACATAAGAAACTATCGACCAATCAGTCTACTACCAATAATATACAAGGTATTTATAAATACCAGAATACAGAACACACTAGATGCTGCACAACCACGGGAATAGTATTACAATATTACCTGGGTAATACTATAAGCCCTAGCTAGCACTCGGTGAGATTTGAGATCCGTTGGATCGGCCATGGCTGCTGGCTGGTTCGGTAGTAATTAATATGTGATGTTTTTAATTCTGAGCGCCACTGTTTATTTTAGTGTATTGTTTACAGGGGTAAAAACAGAAACCTTTTAAAAATGTCGCCACTAACGTACCTGAATATCACAAACAAAAAGATCTGGGTCCCACACAAATAAACTTTTATTATATTAATAATAATTTGACCCACTTTTTACAAATTTTGTACATTACTTACATTTTTTACATATTTACAGTTTAAGATTTCCAAAAATGATTCGTGGTAAATTGGTCTGTACTATTTGATACAAACTTTAGGTAAATTGTAATAAATACTAACCGCTAGTCGAGATTCATGAATTCGATTAGGGCGCACATTAATTTAGCTAAAATAGTAAATTATGATTGCAACCAATTTGTCATTACATAATTAATGAAAGAAATTTGTTTAAATTACCATATAAAATTGTGATAAAAGTTAAATATTCAAATAATTATAAATAAAAGGAACAACCTGGCCTTAACTGCTGTTTTTTTTCGGTCTAACTGACACCAAAGTACCACGTTGCTGCCTCATAAAGACTTCACCCTACTTGTAGTACATATGGTGAATCTAAAGGGTGATTTATCTCAAGGGTGGTGAATTCAAAGGTGTGTTATCCCGAAGGAG
>OZ020189.1:80951225-81102683 GCA_963971165.1 Philopedon plagiatum | reverse complement strand
CCATTGTTTTAAGTGAGCTTATAAGCAGATTTATTACTTACAACTTAGTTGAGGATGTTCGTTAACGGTGTTAAAGTATTATCTAGGGAATCAGTGAAGTCCTCCAGAGTGGGATCGAAAACCAAGCGTCATGAATTACTTAATTATTCTAAATTTACATTTATTACACAATAGTACAGACAGATTAAAATTACATGAAAGTCATTAATTAAAAAAAGAAGAAAATTAAAAATCATTATTTCTTTCTCAGTTTCTTGAAATTCATTTTAGCCATGCGGCACGAGATGACAGACTGATTTGATTGAGCGGGAAACTCACTATGGACTGTCAGAACTCAGTTATTAGCGACATCTGTGTATTATATTAAATTATATGCGAAACATGATTACAGAAGTCTGTAAAATTAGGTGTGCTATTTACCTTGTTGAGATAACTTGTTGGATTTATATTGCGGTCAGGAAGTACACCCTAGCGGATGCATTTAAAAGCTTATTTATGAGACATCTATGAATTTCAATTAGAATTATTTGTAATTTGATAAAAATATTTTGTTATATGTAGGAAATGGGTAAGTATTCTTGAATTTGTTGTGAAGGAAAAAAATAATTTTTATTATACAATCAATTGTCATTATACTTGAATCTCAGAGTCGTTCAAACGATGATCCTTGTCTAAAAATAATAGATATGAATATATTTCACTTAGGTGTTTTATATCGGTTTTTTTATTTATGCAATTAGGTTCTTGTGAAATAAAGGCCATTTCAAGAAACGATCTTTTAGAGTTATTTTTCTGTGTAGCAAGTATCTTGGTTGCATTATAATCAAAGTTATGTAGTAAGTTATTAGCGTGTTCTGCCAGAGCACACCTCTCTGGATGCAGTCTACAATCACTCTTGTGTGCTGTGATTCTGTCGGCCAATGGTCTTGTAGTTTGGCCTATGTATATCTTTTCGGTTTGTACAAGGAATGCTGTAAACCACATCTGTTCTTCGAGTAAGAGGGACCTTGTCTTTAAGCCTGGAGTGCACCGAAGAAATTGTGAGTACTGGTTTGTTCGCGATTTTGACATTGACTACCTGATTTATTATTCTGGACAGCGCCGGAGTTATCTCTCTAATGTAGGGAAGTGATATGAATTTAGTAGTTTGCGCCACTTCAGTTATATTATTGTTATTATTTATTAGGTTATGTTCATTTAATATAGGTATGTTGATGGCAGGAGTGCTGAACAAAATTCTATTAATCAGCTTGGGCGGATATGAATTATCGATGAATAATTGACCCAGGATATCTAAGATTTTTTTATGTAGAGATGGATCTGAGATTTTTAGAATTCTTGATTTCATTTGTTTAACCAGATTCACTTTCATATTATGTTTATGATACGAGAAATAATTCAGGTATCGTCCTGAGCTGCAAGGTTTCCTGTACCAATCTATCACGATTTTGTTGTTGTGAGTTCGTGTGAATTTGGTATCTAGGAAAGGAACCGAGCAGGTAGGGTCTTCGGTTTCTATAGTGAACTGGATGTGTTGATCGAAATCATTTAAGGTTTCTAGTATCTCGTTAATTCCATTTTGTGGTAGTGCTACAATTATATCATCCATGTATTTTTTAAAAAAAGGGGATTAAAGGACAGAACAGGAAGAACTGTGTCCAGCAATTCGTCCATCACATACGTTGCAAGTATAGGAGAGACAGAAGACCCCATTGGGGTACCAAAAGTTTGTTTATAGTATTTGTTGTCAAATGAGAAATATGTGATATCAAAAAGAAATTCAATTAATCTAAGAAAGGAGTCTCTGTCTGTATTACAATAGTTACTAATGCGGTACCAACACTTATAGATAGCCCTGTGAGCAGCATCATAGTACACATTGCTGAAAAGAGAGACAACATCGAGGCTTGCTACCACATAGCCATCAGGAAGCTGTAATTGGTTAAATTTTTCATAGACTTGGAAAGAGTCTTTAATATAATAATCATTATCGAAGTCATATGCTTTTGTGAGGATTTCGGTTATAAAAATTGCAATAAATTTCGTGGGTGCACCAATTGAAGCTACAATTGGCCTGACAGACAAGGTTGGTTTGTGGATTTTAGGTAATGAGTAAAATTTTGGAGATGTACTCTTGTAACTTGTAAGCTTTTTCTTTGTGGCCTCATCTATTTGTCCTGTATTATACAATTGTTTGATTAATTCATTGCACTTTCTTTGAATCGAAAGTGTGGGGTCTCGTGGTAAACTGATGTAAGATTCATCATTCTGGATTAATTCATTGGAGAGTTGTAAATATTGTTCTTTTTCCATGATAACAGTTACATTGCCCTTGTCGGATCTAGTTAATATAATGTTAGGGTTGTCCTTAAGGAACTTTTTTGATTTATAGAGTAAGTTATGGAAAAGTGATTTGTTATGTTTGTTTGAGTTTATATAATTTGTGAGGATGTTAGTAGTTCTTGAGATGGTACTCTGAGGATGTTAGTAGTTCTTGAGATGGTAGTACTCTAAGTACTAATAGGAGTATTTGACCATCCCAAGACTTTTTGGACACCCTGTATACATTCACACCAACACCCACACGTTTAACTAGGAATATGGTCGATTTACTTAAAAGCCGAATTAATTAAGGTTGTCTTGGTACTAGTAGAAGTATTTGCCCATACTAGGACTTTTCGGACAGCCTGTATACATACATACAAATAACCACACATATAAATACAAATATAGACGATTTTCTTGAAATCCGCCTTAATTAAGGTTATTTTAGTACTTATAAAAGGATTTGTAAATAGTAAGACTTTTCAGACACCCTGTATACACACGTACAAACATAAACACATATTAATACAAATATATTCGATTTGCTTGAAATACGACCTACGTACGTTTATCTAAGTACTAATAGGAGTATTTGCCCATCCCAAGACTTTTTGGACACCCTGTATACATTCACACTAACAGCCACACGTTTAAATAGGAATATGGTCGATTTACTTAAAATCCGAATTAAGTACGTTTATCTTGGTACTAGTTGAAGTATTTGCCCATACTAAGACTTTTCGGACACTCTGTATACATACATACAAATAACCACACATATAAATACAAATATAGACGATTTTCTTGAAATCCGGCTTAATTTAGTTTATTTTGGTACTTATACAAGGATTTGCAAATACTAAGACTTTTCAGACATCCTGTATACACACGTACAAACATAAACGCATATTAATACAAATATATTCGATTTGCTTGAAACACGACCTGCTTAGGTTTATCTAAGTACTAATAGGAGTATTTGCCCATACTAGAACTTTTCGGACACCCTGTATACATACTTACAAATAACCACACATATAAATACAAATATAGACGATTTTCTTGGAATCTGGCTTAATTAAGTTTATTTTGGTACTTATAAAAGGATTTGCAAATACTAAGACTTTTCAGACACCCTGTATACACACGTACAAACACAAACGCATATTAATACAAATATATTCGATTTGCTTGAAATACGACCTACTTAGGTTTATCTAAGTACTAATAGGAGTATTTGCCCATCAAAAGTCTTTTTGGACACCCTGTATACATTCACACTAACAGCCACACGTTTAAATAGGAATATGGTCGATTTACTTAAAATCCGAATTAATTAATCTTGGTACTAGTAGAAGTATTTGCCCATACTAGGACTTTTCGGAAAGCCTGTATACATACATACAAATAACCACACATATAAATACAAATAGAGACGATTTTCTTGAAATCCGGCTTAATTAAGTTTATTTTGGTACATCTAAAAGGACTTGCAAATACTAAGACTTTTCAGACACCCTGTATACACAGGTACAAACATAAACGCATATTAATACAAATATATTCGATTTGCTTGAAATACGACCTACGTACGTTTATCTAAGTACTAATGGGAGTATTTGCCCATTCCAAGACTTTTTGGACACCCTGTATACATTCACACTAACACCCACACGTTTAAATAGGAATATAGTAGATTTACTTAAAATTAAGTTTATCTTGGTACTAGTAGAAGTATTTGCCCATACTAAGACTTTTCGGAGACCCTGTATACATATAACACAGGAATTGACCGGTTGCTGAAACCAGGACGTTTTGGACAGCCTGTCGCTGGCACGGGCACGTCCAGCAATTTTTTACTTGGGTAGTTGTGACGTTGTGACTACCCAAAACTGACATTTTGCACGGAGGGTCAATTATTTTCTTTATTGTCTGATGTTTGTCAGGTTTGATTGGGAATTGACAGGTTGCTCAAACTAGGACGTTTTGGACAGCCTGTCGCTGGCACGGGCACGTCCAGCAATTTTTTACTTGGGTAGTTGTGACTACCCAAAACTGAAATTTTGCACGGAGGGTCAATTATTTTCTTTATTGTCTGATGTTCGTCAGGTTTGACTTTAAATTTCAGGGTTAAGTCTCAGTCGCTGTTTTTAATGTCCCGCGACCCCCTTAAACTACCTACGGGTAACAAACTAAAATTTTCCTACGCCGGATGTAATCTTAATATCTAATCCCGATTTCATGGCTAAGGGGCCTTACAATTCTAAGTTGTTTTCTTATGGCCGCTACAATCGCCGCTGCGTTCTAGCACTTTCCCTAATTAAGTATATTACACTATATGGCCAATATGGTTAGTCCCTTTTCGTGAATTCCACTTATGAGCGTATATATTCACCTTCACGCTATTTTACTGATACGTCCGGTAAACGCCGCTTGCCTAGGGTTTGCCCGTCTATCAGGAGGCTGCGCCTCTCTCACGGCTTGGTTTTAAAGGGAAGTACGCGTGTGGCTGCCGCACCGCGACCAGTCACTCCTAGCACTACTTGAATAACCTATTTTCTAATAAATCGCGGTTTTTATATTTATTTTACAAAAGAGTCGATTTTGTTTCACAGCTTGGGTTCTTCTGCTACTAAACCGACCAAAAGGGCACTACTATAAGTTGAGGACAAACTTAACGCCCTTAGTCACAATCGGTATTGAATTTTGTCACGTTTAATTTTTTCGAAATTATTCAAAACTCCCCGATCTAAAATACTTGCAGGGATGGTACCCTTGGCAGCAAAAGCCCTTCTATAGGTCGAAGTTAATAGAAAGAGTAATTTAGAAAACTCTATTTTATCCTAGATTTCGCGACCCGAGCGATAAAATGATAGAGAGCATTTGATATTAATCCCTGAGTAATATCTATTTTTCCGCCGATTTTACGGTGTTTTCACGAACGCGCGAAATCGAGGTTTTTGTTAAGACTTTTTTCAGAAATTCTGGGTTACGCCCTGTATACATTCACACAAACGCTCACATAATATAGAAACAGAACTAAAAATATAAAAGATTTGCTTGAAACCAGACTCAAGTTTATCTTCTGGTTTTACTGAAATACGTCCCTGTTGAACGCTCTCCGTATGGTCGCTATCTTAGATTAGTTCCTTGTCTAAAGCCTAGTTCTGACAGACGCGGAATGCGGATATTTTTTTGCGAATCTCTCCTGATTGGTCATATTTGAAGCAAGATTTCATGGCGGGAAAAAATTGCGGAAATTTTTAACTTTTTGCGATGACAGATAAAAGTTGGAATATTTTTAACTTTTTTACGGATTTTTCCTCGTAGAGAAAGACAAAACATATATTCTTCTCTGTTATCGACCTTTTTTGAGGTTATATTTTGGATCTAATCTAAAACAAGCAACTTTCGTTGGAATTAAAGTGTGTGTGCTAAAAATCAACACAAATTTTTAAAAATGACTGAATTTTTGCAGATTGAGTTTTTAATAAATGATGAAAGAGTGGCTTTGGACGAGCCCATCGACGGAAGTGACCATCTATTTAAAATTACCAGTAAGTAATTCCTTTCCGACAGGACTATGAATGGTCCTTTTATGCATAAAATTCCGTCAGTCAGCCTCATTTCTTGAATCAGGGAATGAAAGGCTCCTTGTTTTTCCCTAGCCAAAAAAATATCTCTTAAGGCCGCCTCAGACATCCATGCTTTTCGCTCGTTTTGCTTGCACAGTCTTAAGTTGCTATGCAACACTGAACGCTGACGATCCTTCATACACTCCGTCTTTAAGTACAGTTTTCTCTTCAGTCATCAGTCTTCCGTTTTCCAAAACAAACATGGACCGTCAAAAATTAGCTGTTTGTGCAGCAGCAGTCCTGATCATAAAAAAGAAAAAAAAGGTGAGACCCCGGAAAATATGGTCCAAAAAATGGTTGCTTTTGAGAGAAAAATTTACACACATTAATTTATTGAATGAGTTGAAGTTAGAACCGGAAGACTGGTTTAATTATTTACGTATGGATGAAGCAACCTACTCCGAACTACTACAAATTGTAATTCCATACATCGAAAGAAGTGACACTAGAATGAGAAAAGCAATTACTGCGCATGAACGGCTTACTGCCACGTTAAGATTTTTAGCAACGGGCAGAAGCTATGAAGATTTAAAATTTACTTGCGCCATATCTGCACCAGCTTTGACCGAAATCATACCAGACACTTGTAAAGCTATTTATGAAGGATTAAAACGAGAATATATGAAGGTAAGCATTTTTAATAGGTATTATTTACAAAAGTTAACAATTTAAATCATATTTTCCATTATTAATAACTACTTATTAAATTGTTCGTTTTGAAGAAAACGCGAATAAAAGTTCCTTACAGTTTGAGGGGATTCAGGATAATTACAATGTTGTATTGCGTTGACCGGTTGATTCTCGGGTTGGGTGGTGGGTGGGTTGAGTGATTCAGGATAAGTATAACCTTGCAGTGTATTGACCGGTTGATTTTCGGGTTGGAAGGTGGGTGGGCTGAGTGATTCAGGATAAGTAGAACCTTGGAATGTATTGACCGGTTGGATTTCGCGCTGCATGGTGGTTGGAATGGGCTGTGGATCATTCACAATACTGGAACATGCTGATAGATTTCCAAGTTGTGCTTGAAATAGAGCTTCATTTATGATTTTCTTGCAGTACATGGCCATTTCTTGTGGAAGATCACTCAGTTCCTGTGCTACATGTTGCCCATACGAAGTATACCTTCCAACTGGTTGTGTCCCTGCTGAAGTATTTGATTGTAACGACTTTGCTATAATATCCAGTACCTCATCAGAACGATCATTTGTCTTTCTCTTTAAAGACGTTGTGGATGTTGCTCTGGATGAGGATCGCGACACAGATGGGGTCGAAGGAGGAGAAGTGTTTCTTGTCGTATTTTCGATTCCATCTATGTTGTCTTCAACATTTTCCGTATCTTGTAGAGTCTGCAATACAAATAATAATAATATACAATTTTATTTCTACAAGATTGTTAAGTGAGCAGAAGATATATCTTATTTTTTATTACAGTTTCCTACAACAGAAGAAGAATGGAAAAAAATTGCAAAAGGATTTGAAATCAGATGGCAGTTTCCGAATTGTCTAGGATGTGTAGATGGAAAACACATCAGAATAACACCTCCACCAGGAAGCGGATCTTATTTTTGGAATTATAAAGGTTATAACAGTTCTGTTCTTATGGCAATAGCAAACGCAAATTACGAATTCATATACTGTCATATGGGAACGAATGGACGTGTTTCCGATGGAGGCGTGATTGAAAACACAACGTTTTTCCAAAAACTTATAAATGGACAACTAAATATACCTAAATCTGAAACTGTTGGAAATAGTACTAAGGAGCTGCCATATGTCTTCCTAGGAGATGAGGCTTTCGGTTTGCGCCCAGATTTTTTGAAGCCTTTTCCTCATGGGGATTTGTGTAAAGAAAAAAAAATTTTCAATTACCGGCTATCTAGGGCACGCAGAATTATTGAAAATGTATTCGGAATAATGGCTGCACGATTCCGTATTTTGCACACCGCTATCAATTTGCGCCTAGACCGTATAGATCTCGTCGTTTTGACCTGTGCGGTTTTGCATAATTTTTTGCGCAGAAAGTGTGGTTCATCATATATTCCACCAGAGAGTATGGATAGTGAAAATTGGCTACAGTCTACAATAACTAATGGGTTACGAATGGAACCCAATATTGTGGCCGGATTACAGCAAGGTCATAATAGACATTTTGGACGAGAGGCAAATGAGTCAAGAAACACTTTTCTTGACTATTTTAATAATGAAGGAAAGGTCAACTGGCAGGATAAGATGATAAGTTAAATCGTATTATTGTTTTCGATATTGAACAGGCCAAGCGTTGACAGTCTTAAAATCCTACGTGATATTTAGAGTGCACCTATCAGCAATGAGGAATGAGGTTTATGTATTACAACTAGTAGTACCTATATTTTTTGACATTCAACACTTGGGTTTATGAAATACAAATAAAATTTCCTTTAATTAGAGTTTTTTTTAAGATTCACCCTAAATACGTACCTGGTTACGTGGACTCCCAATGATTTCTTCGAGAGTGTCCATGCCATCTTGTCTTGGTGTTTCTTGATCAGAAAGAAATAGAAGCAGATCAAAATACCATAAATTTGGTTTCTGAATTTCTTCTGTTCCTGATCCCGATTTTAAGGAATTATTGTACTTTTTTAATTCTTTACGGAAGCAGGTTCTCAAGGAATTGATTTTTTTTATCACCATATCCTTGTTGGCCGCCAGATCGACTTCCTTCAATTTTTCAATTAAGATATTGTAAGCAGCATTTTTTTTATTTTTGTCGGAATATTCCTTGCTCTTAATTTTCCACAAACATTCATGATTTCTATACAATTCAATGAAATCTGAGAGAAACTCTCGTGACATCAGTCTCAGATCACCCATTTTAAATTAAGTAAAAGACGCTATGCAACACTGAGAAGACCAATCAGACTCAACGTCTTCTTCGCAAGCAAGTTGGAACGCGAACGAAAAATCAACCGGCGGCTGATTGCGTTCAAGCCAGTCAATTGACGGTACACAATAAACAAAACGGAAAACTTGATGCCTCACACACACCGTCTTGCATAGCAACTTAAGACTGTGCAAGCAAAACGAGCGAAAAGCATGGATGTCTGAGGCGGCCTTTACCCAACATCGTTTTGGGCGAGCATTTTTTTTTCTTTTTTACAGTGCCCCGATGACGAAGATAAAAATATAACGCAATTAATAAAATTGTCTTGTTTCTTTGCATTGCAACCTACTTTTCAACAACAATCAACAATAACAAAAGCAAATGAGGATTGAGAATTTATCAATTTTTGACATTTACCAAACGTCAAAAATTGCGAAATTTCGCATCTGTCAGAACGTATACTGTAAAATAATCCGAAATTGCCACTTGACATTTCTCCGGATTCCGCAGTCCGCGTCTGTCAGAACTTAGCTTAAGGTTGCTATCAACGCAATAAAACTAGAGGTGGAAAACTATCGATAGTGACTATCGATATTATCGATATTTCTATAAAAATTATCGCTATCGAACTATCGATAGTAATCATCGTACTATCGATAGTAATTCCCGTCCTAAATAATCCTTTGAAAAGCGCAATAAGCCACCCAGTGACAAATATAGAGAACTCACATTTTATACAACTTTAATTATTTTTAATATTTCCTATACGAATGTACTCCACTAGACCCATATAAAAAGTACCTACGGAGCAAAAGCACTTTATTTAAGTTCCTAAAGGATCAAATATCTTTGGATAGTACAAAGGCAACGCCGCCAAGATCGGATTCGATTATTTTAGTACGCCAATATTTAGAATCGCTAGTGCGCCTATGATCGTTATTTCAGTTTTCTCAAACAACGCTATGACAGAGAATCCGCTGTCTCATTGTCAATACCAGTCTCTATCACAGGGCTCAATCATCAGGGCAATTATTAAAAAAATATTATTCAATTCCTGCTACCGCCGTGTCTACGGAACAATTTTTTTCAAAAGCAGATCAAAATCAGTGACCCACACTCAAGAACAAAATCCAAGAGTCTAAACATATTAGTTCTTATAAATAAAAATAAATAGTTGAATTATTAGACATCTGAAAATAAAGTCATTTTTTTTTTGTTTTTGTTATATAAAAATAGGGTTGTTTTGGTTAAATAAGGTGTTTTCTATTATTTAATTGTGTGTATTTGTCTTTTTCCCTATTATTTACGTGTATTGAACACATACAAGTAATTAATATATCATTTTGTAGAACTATCGAAAGTACTATCGGTAATATCGATAGTTTAGCAATTGTACTATCGATATATCAAACTCCAACACTATCGATAGTTTTCCACCTCTAAATAAAACCTAAAATAAACCTGTGTTGCCACGCTTACACTAAATTCTTGTTTAGATTATGCAGAAACATCGTTCGTTTCACTCCGTGCCTCACTAATTTGGCAACTCTATTTCGGAGATCCCGCCGTTGCGTCCTTACTATAACCTTCACGAGCTTCCATAAACTTCTGGGGTCCTGCATGAAGGACAATTTTAAAATTCTGAAATTTTGCCCGTCCCCGATGCAAATAAACCTAATTAGTAATAAGTGAAACGAAAAAATAAGCGATTTAAATCATTGGGAGGTATTCTTAGATATCAGCGTATATAATGAATGCAGAAAGAAGCACTAAATTAAAAAAATTAGTATTGTAACAATGTTACTTTTCACTAACAAAGTTAATTATCGTAGGTTTAATCGCCGAAATAAAACTAGAAAATCAGCGGGGGTGATCTCCTGTAAAATCTTAACTGTATTAAACTTTTTGCTTGACTAAACAATTCTTATATTCTAGTTACAACAATGATCAACTAAATTATTTGTCTCTAGCATCGCGGAGGCATCCTACTCTTAGGCAACACACAATACACTGCTGAACAGGGTTGTACTTATTAAAGTTTGTTACAATCGCCCCCTTTGCACCACACTATCGTCGTCGTGTGCGGGGCAACACAAATAAGGTTTATGAACAACATGGGCACCTTTTCGCGGTAATTTTCCTTCGCTGAGGTTCATCTCCCTTCACTGGATCATCAACTGAACTCCCCTTCGGTAAAGGCGGTCGTCCACGTTTGCGTAAAGGACATACTGGTTCTGTGGTTATTCACTCGGATTCTTTGTATGGGGTTAGGGCTGATACGTGGTATTTTCCTAGAGGCGAATCTGGTTTGTCCATAGAGGCTATACTGTATGTCGTAGGGGTTACTATCTTATGGACAACATATGGTCCGTCACGTTTTGGAGCAAACTTGGAAGTAAACTGATTACTGGCTTTGCTTAACACATGGGTATCAATGAGAACTTTGTCACCCAGTTGGTAGGCCATAGGGCGTCTTGATTCATTCCTATAATGGTTGCGTCTATCCTGGCTTTGTTCATGTTTTTCACGAGCTTCTTGCAGCGTGGTACTTAAAGTCAGTAGATATGGGGTTATTTGCGGTATCAAGTTATTATCTTGAGTAATGGTTCGCATATCACGGTTGACATCATCTGGAGTTCTCACCTCACGGCCAAAGGTAAGATAATTTGGGGTATATGCAGTAGATTCACACTTCGCGGTATTGATAGCAAATCGTACGGCAGGCAGCTTGTCCAACCACGAAGTATGGTCCATTTTGGTGAGGATAGCTAGTTGTGTCGTCATATCCCTATTCTTCCGCTCCACAGGGTTAGATTCTGGATGGTATACGGGGGTCAGACTTTGATGAAAACCCAAACAGTGGGCTACCTGTTGCATGACTGCTCCAACAAATTGGACACCGTTGTCACTAGTTACCCTTCTAGGCACTCCGTACCTAAGAATTATATCATCTATTAAACAGCGGGCGCAGGCTTCGGCAGTGGCAGTCCGTAGGGGAAACATTTCTGTCCAACGAATGGCGGTGTCTTCAATAATAAAAATCCATCGATATCCATCTGGAGTTTCTGGTAGCGGACCAAATAGGCCTATAGAAATTACTTCAAATCTCTGTGATTGTACGGGGGTTTGCAGAAGTCCTACAGGCTTTAAATTAGTTGCTTTAAATCTCTGACATTCAATACACTTGCCAATATACTCAGCAATGGCTTTTCTCATTCCAGGCCAATAGTGTCTGCGTGCTGTGCGTTGATAGGTATGCTCAATTCCATAGTGTCCTGCTGTTTCCGCATCATATGGCATTCTCTTAAAATATTTGGAACTTGAGTCTTAGCTGCTACTTGTTGAGCTTCTTCTTCATCAACCTCAGGTGTATAACGGTAAAGAATTCCATTGGACATAGTATATCCTCTTTCGACCCATGTCTTAAAATCAATACCAGCAAGTCCAGCAACAGAGTTTTCTAACCCGTCAATAATTTTCTTCAGCTCTGGATCGGCTAATTGTTCATTTCTAACGTTACTAGCCAATTCTGTAGGCAGGTCTACCGTAACAAGATTAATAGAATCGTCTGATTCTTCTCTAGGTGGTCTTGATAGGGTGTCAGCAATCACATTCTTCTTGCCAGCAACGTAATCAATACGTAAGTCATAAGCCTGTAAACTTAAAGCCCATCGAGCAAGGCGGCCAGTAGGTGTTTTTAAAGACATCAGCCAACGTAGGGGTTGGTGGTCACTTTGCACAATGACAGTTGCATTTTCTATGTAGCCCCTAAATTTCTTTACTGCCCACACAACAGCAAGAGCTTCCCGTTCTGTGGTACTGTAGTTTTGTTCAGCTTGAGTCAATAATCTTGAGGCATATTCAACTGCAGCCGAACTCTATAACAAAAAAAGCGTCGATGATCGCTTTCCACCAAAGAAAATAAAACGGTATGAGAAAAGACGGAACAGTGTATTTCCGTTGCAACACTGTTTATTGACAAAACAGCTAACCTCTTTACCGACTGAGAAGACTTGGCGCTGGAAACCCAGGCTGTGTACCGTTGTCAAACCTGCAGTGGGACTCTGCGTCGTTATAGTAATCTACTATAGCTTTCTACTATAGAAATCTATTAGCGTTTTCTACTATCGTCAAATGTGCAACTCTGTTTAGTTGTAGACAATGATCGGGTATCTTCGGAACTCGCCAAAGGGTAACTGTCTGAGCTAAAAACATTGCGGAAATTCTAGGGATTTTTAATTTTATAACTAGAAGTTTTGGACAGAAGAAAAAGTTTGGTTATATTTATGTTCAAAAGCATAGTAGAGTTGGGAGATATAGTGATTTTTCGATATCTGTTAGAACAGAGATGGTGATTTAAGAATAGCCGTTATTTTTAACGGTGATTTTTCACTACAGCGATTTTTATTTTTAAGGCGAAAAGGAGCAGCATAGTTGCTTTTACAAGACTGATATTCGATAGAAATATTGAATAATGCAGCTACAATTGGAAGTAAAATTATAAGTTGATTTGGTTAGTAAGTCCCAGGTGACCAGTTTATATAGCAGCTATATATCAGAGATAAATCTCATGTGCTGTGTTTTATTCTAAATATGTCTCGCACAGAGCTCAAATATATAGCAGGAGCATTCCTGAGGTCCACAAATGTCCTACTCAAGAGAGGCGCAATGGGCCCTTTTTAATACAAATCATATCTATCGCTGCTACATCTCACTGAGCTTTGGAATACTACCACAAATAGCAATGTGACATAGTTGATTCCTCTCGGTGATAAAACATAAAAAGCGATGTGACATAGCCGATCTTTCATGCTGATGCAACTTAACTAGCAATATGACATAACTGATCTCTCATGGTGATTAAACATATCTAGTCAATTTACATTTATATTCTATAACTGCTGCTTCCTGTTACAAATTTAATTTATCACTGCTTTGTCCTTAAAGCAGCAATGCAGTATAGCTGATTTGTTCACGTGATTTAACGTATCTAGGCAGGCGCGGCCCGTGAAAATTTAAAGTTGTATATCTCTGTTGCTACTTTTGGGACCCATGCCAAGTTCAGGTTTTTTAATAGTGAGCCTACTAGGAATGTTTGGCAAATAAAAAAAATATTTTGTAATTTGCGAAAAAAAATTGAATTTTTGAATTGACCCACCAGGGTAAAAAATTAACACGCTTAGGTATTTTATTTATTATTTTTTTCTAAACAAATTTGATATCATTTTGTCGACAATTCTTAAATTTTAAGAGAAAAAAATGTGTTAGTAGAAAGTTATAGTCATTTGAATTTTTTAAAACCTGATGTTATTTTAAAAAAAATCAAATGACTATAACTTTCTACTAACACATTTTTTTCTCTTAAAATTTAAGAATTGTCGACAAAATGATGTAAAATTTGTTTAGAAAAAATAATAAATAAAATACCTAAGCGTGTTAATTTTTTACCCTGGTGGGTCAATTTAAAAATTCACCTTTTTTTGGCAAGTTACAAAATATTTTTTTTATTTACCAAAACATTCCTAGTAGGCTCACTATTAAAAAACCTGAACTTGGCATGGGTCCCATAAGTAGCAACAGAGATATACAACTTTAAAATTTCACGGGCCGCGCCTGCTAGCCCGTCGATATTATTATTATAAAATAGTTTTATCTATATTCTTGCCGAGTTTAGCGGGTTTGGGAACAGTAAAACAATTCCTTGTAATTTTTTTATTACAAAGAACTGGTTTTTGTCCTAAACCCATAAAATCTACAAAAATCGTTAAGCTGGAACGCTAATATTCCCACAGATTTCATCTTTCTCATGACCGAAACCAAATGGACAGTAACAAAATTGAATATTCTATTCAAGTTTAATTTTTTTGCTATCGCACTGAAAGTAGGCCAACTCTCAGGGCTTCATGTAATAGTGTTCAGTTTTATTTTAGATATAGGCGTTTCCAGTATTTTCAACTGAAATATACTAAGTGTTTATTGTAAAATAAGGTTCATTTTTAATTCCTTGATGGTCAATTCGTTCTTTTTTAACAGATTCTGACAACATATTTTTGATATCTCTTTAAAATTAAGCATACAAATAGATTCCATTTACAATATAACCAAAAACTAAAGAGGAAAGGTTAGTAAAACTCAAACCAATTTAACGAAACGTCATTAAATGTACAAACTGTGTATGTTTCAGAGGTAAATACCTCCATCTTCATCAGTCAAAGCTATTTTTTTTCTTATACGTTAACAATAATAAGAAAGTAGGGGAGCATAGAAGACTTACATAATTAAAACCCCAACCATGTAGGAACGCCTAAGGCCTTTAGCATCTTCACAACAGTTAAAGAATTTTTTTAACTATTGTCAAGTTGCCAAAGGCCTCAGGCGTCCCTACTTTGTTGAGGTTTTAATTAGGTAGGTAAGTCTTCTACTTCCCGTTTTCTCTATATTGCCAACCAACCAAAAAATGTTTGACTGCTTCGACTGCTGATGGAGATATTTACCTCCGAAACATGTATAGTTTGAAACATTAATCAGGTTTCATTAAATTAGTGGAGCAGACTTTGAATCTTACTAACCCTTTCTATACTTTCACTCCACTGTGAGATGGACTACTTCCATAAAATTAAAATCTAAATATTTATAGATTGACAGTGTACTACAGTGGTACAGTGTCTGTACAGCTCTAAAACCCTATTTATGGCATGTAAAAGGATTAGATATATTTACCAATACTCCTGCTAACATGATAAAGGAGTTGCTTGGGATATATGGGTAACTAGCAAGCAATAAAAACAAAAAAATCTCTGTAATTCTTATATTTTTTACTTTTAGTTTTAGTCAGGTTTTTTTTGAATGTGATCTTGAATCTGGATCCCTAAAATAAAGAAAAAGAAACGTGTAGTATTTGCCTTTTTTGTATCGAAGAAGTGGGCTATCAGTAGCCCTCCAAAAACCTATCCCACCAACAGGGTAGTATTATTAGCTACAGGGCTATTCCCTATATAATATGCTATACATATAAATGCTACCGGCCCTATTAACAAAGAAATCAAAAAGTAGTAAAAGACAAACTTGTACATTTTTTTTATAAATTTTTTAGATATGCCATCAAGAAAAGCAAATCACCATTGTGACAGGAGATTTTTACATAAGCTTCAGTTCTTTAAATAGGACACCCTGTATGTATTATATATATTTAAGATTTGTTGTTCTGATTTCAAAAATATATAGTTTGATGCCATTCGGTACAACTGGTTTTGACTTATTTAGGCTTAAACATTTAATAAAATTCACTTATTTATCAAGGTAGCCATGAACGCTTAGGCTAACGTTTGTGTTTTCTTCTTAAATTCAAATTGAGCAGGCCATTCTGAATAATTTTAATTGCATGTTCATGGCTACCATGATAAATAGGTTACTTTTCTTAAATGTTTAAGCCTAATTATTTCAAAAGTGACTAAACCAAATTGTATAAAACTATATATTTTTGAAATGAGGAAAAATATTTTATATAATTCCATTTAAATCCATTTAAAAAACTGACGTTTATGTAAAAATCTCAACTTTCCGATGGTGATTTGTCTTTTTTGATAGCATATTAAAAATATTAATAAAAATATGTACAACTTTCTCATCTAAGTACTACTTTTTGATATCTTTGTTAATAGGGCCGGTAGCATATGAGTCAGATTTTGACTAAAATTAATAATAATAATAAATAATAATAATAATCAATCTTGATATCCTGACTACAACCCCGTTACCGGGATAACATTCCGAAGTGTAGCTATCAGTAATGGTTTAGATAATTTTTTTATAAGTAGAATTTTACAATGCCTACTTCCGTTTTTACACGTAATTTTAGATTTACAATTCCTTAGATAAACTTTGCCTCGAATAAAAAAATCAAAAAAAAAATCTTACCTTTAATTTTCACCCTCATTGTTTACTACAATTTTCGAGATATCCCTATGGTATCTTTGTTTTCCCTGTCATATCCAGTCACTGGAAAATGTATCAAACGTCTTTTCCGAAAATAATTCTGCATCACATACAGCGTCTAAAATGATTTTAAGAAATAATTAGTTAAGTCCAGTTAAATTATGATATGTGGGTTTGGACATTCCTTGATAAATGCCAATAGTACCTAAATGGTTCAACGAATTTCTCATTGGAATATATCTGTCCAAGTATGGGCCAAAACTGACTTCCACAGCTGTTTGAAATGGGTAGTCCATCCATATTCACCTTGATCTCAATCACCATAGGAATAGTGTCATCAGCAGCAAAAGACTTGCTGATAGAATTCGCTAATGACAATTCCAAACCAAAGTGATAATAACTACCTGGACCCAAAGGAACAATATCCTTATGATGAGAAGTTTGAAACAAAGACCGTGCATCAGTAGGACGGTCTTTATGCAGGAGTTTATTTAAATGAAACCTGCTAATAGAAGAGTTAATCATCCACGAACGTAACTCATCCTGTAGAGGCTGTTTCTGAATCCCATATTGACAGAATTCAGTATTATTTGCTCCTGAAAAACTCTCACCAGAAGTATCATTTAAACATTCCTGAAAACTTATGGGAATGGATGGGTAATCTGAACAGGAAGAACAGCTGGAAAGATCAGCACGAGTAGAATCTGAGCTAGTGCTCGTACCTATGGGTGGGAACTGACTTACTTCGGGGGCCCCATGTGATAGCCTTGAACCAGTGGGGAAAGAATTTTCTGAATTATTGGTTAAAAGTGTAGATGTTTGGGGTGTGGAATTTGGGTTAAATGACCTGTTTTATGTGACGATATTAGTCTTCATTGTTGCCTTTCGGATAAACTTGAAAACGACAAACTACATTTTAAACGTCGCGTCGCCTAGCCATGCCTATAAATACGCAAAGGTAAACTTACCAATATGGAGGTGTAATTTTAGGGGCTTCGGGGAGTTTCTGGCACAGCTTTCAGGGTTTCATTCATAACACTATCCGGACACCTTTAATTTTGGAATTTGACACATTTTTTTTATTAATATTGATATAACTTACGTTTATAAATGACCTTCAATGTGGAACATACAATATTTTTACTCAGAAATTACTTTATTAGTAAAAGCATGATTTTTATCAACTATTTTATTTATAGTTTTGTAACATATTTCAGGTTATGGTGTGGCGTTTTGGATTATGGAAACACAGTGTTGCCACATTTATTATTGTTTTTTGGTGTTTTTATTCTTTTTTGAAAAATTTTGGCATTAAAGCAAAAATATACTTATTAGTTGTAAGTTGTGATTACTCTGATTACTGTCGTCGTTGGAAAATGGAAATAAATAATACTGTAATATTATTTTCTATTGCGGAGCGATTGCTCAGGTTTGCTCGGTTTTCATCGATATCGGTATATATTTATATACATACCCTAAAATTCTTAATATTTTAGATTTCCTCTTAACTTGTTTCAAGCCGCAATGCCGCAATATCGAGGATATCGAGAATATCTATAGGAAACTCTGTCAACTTTGGCAACACTGCATACAACTGACTTTATTATGCAATTTTTCAAACTTCTTTATTTTTTTTTAAAGAAAATTACTGAATATTCCGAAATTTTTTTTTCAAAAAAACACTTTGAAATACCTATTTTTCGATGACATATGAAAAACTTCGTAATTCGGTTATCCGGAAAGCGCTCCGGACCCGGTCATATCCGCGTCCCTGTCCTTCCCTCATTATTAAACAAAGAGAGTCGTATTACTGACTTCGCCGTGATGTTTAATTTGAATGGGTTTGATGTTTGCTTGTCCGTTTTGCTGCTCTGCTCTGACGGAGCAGCTCTGTTCACAAAAGTAGAAAATATTGGCCCAAAAAATCGCAGAGCGCAATATTTATCAAGATTTTTTAAAATACTTTAGTAGGTCTCATATATTATTAACGTATAGGCCACATACCTATCACATATTTATGGTTTATCGCAATGAGAGATCAACTATATCACATTGCAATTTTAGTAGTATTCCAAAGCTCAATGGGATTTAGTAGTGATATAGATATGATTTGTATAAAAAAAGGCGCATTGCGCCTCTTTTGAGTAGGACATTTGTGGATGAATGCTCCTGCTATACTATATATATACCTGAGCTCTGTATGAGATATCTCTGTGATAAAATGAAGAATTTGATATTTATCTCGGTGATGTAGGTAGCCCCTGTATAAATTGACCGTTGTAACGCAAAAAGCTATATGAACCCACATAAAACTTAATTGTATTTAAGTTATTGAGTTTAAACTTCAGTTTGGATAGTAATTAAAATACTGTAGGTAAATATTGGATACAAATTTTTAAAGACCTATATATTTGGTGATTCTGGGTTGGGAGGTTAATGCAAAACAAAGAGTAGAGGTAGGTACCTACCTATAAATTTCATTCGGTATACGTATGAGACGTATATACATAGTAGGTATATATGCAGTAGGTATAGGTGCTCATTTTTTTCATTTTGTGCGTTAGAAGTTTTTTGCATAACAGCTAGGGTCCAATTAATATGCAATACTGGGATATAACTGCCCTGTTCAAAAGATGTTTTTTGCAACATTCATGTTTTGTATATGTGGAAGATCACAAAACGTCACAGTTATAAAACATTGATGTCACATTTAAATAAAATATAGCTTTGGTGCAATTTTTCATTAAATCAACATTGCTGGTACATAAAAAGAATACATAACAATGTTCCCTTATTGAACTCTAATTACTATATCACAGGTATATAACTGGTCACCTGGGGTTATTAGGGTAAAAATAGCTAGTATTTTTTCGAAACGCCCAGTGCCCGAAGCGTAGCGAATATTAATCGAAAATGGCCTTTATTCTTGATTTTTGCGCTCGATTAAGTTAAAAATATTGCATTTTTTCCGAAATTAGAATTATAATGCTTTTGGTAATTTTGAGTATAGGTATACCTGAAAATGTTTTTATGACGCTGAATTTAAATACGACAATAAATTAATAAAATTATAATCTCTTAGATACTTTTCAGATTTGAAATTAACCATCTAAAACTGCAAAAAAGATCCCATTTAATAGCTTAAAATTGAGGACACACTGAGTCTAAAGGAGATTATAAAATACTTAATAACTCACAACATAAATAACAAAAGAATTATAAACAATAGTATCACAAAATATAATAAAAAAAAACATTCCCTTTTATATCTAGCTATGTCCTGCAGTGGGACTCTGCGTCGTTATAGAAAACTACTATTGTTTTCTACTATAGAAATCTATTCGCGTTTTCTACTAAAGACAATTTGCAACTCTATTTAATTGTAGACTAATGATCGGGTATCTTCGGAACTCGCCAAAGGGATAACTATCGGAGCTAAAAACATTTGCGAAAATTCTAGGGATTTTAAATTTTATAACTAGAAGTTTTGGATAGAAAGAAAAGTTTGGTTATATTTAATGTTCAAGGTTCATGTTCAAAAGTATTTTACCCTTTACCTAAGTTCAATTTTTTCATTTTTTCCATGTGCCATCCAAAGCCCTTCTAGAACTAGTAACACCTAAGTATAGCTTATACAATAACACAGCTACCTAAGTAAGTTAAACAGGGGCGCACCCAGGATTTTGTCTCAGTAGTAGTTTGTAGGAGTGTTTCAGGGATCACGCGATTTGGTGGATTTTTTCAATTATTAGTGCACTTTTTTAATTTTTGTGTGTCTAGGATGTTAGTGTAGGGGAATCTTAAACAGAAAAAGCAATAGTTCAAACATATGACCTCTAAAGCCTTCGTTCACCGAACACCGAACCGGCAGTGCTCTGATCCAAAAACATGTAAACAACTTGATCCATAACCTCACAAAACCGATAACTACAGCATTGGCGATGTCGTTTCAAGACGACAAGATGGCTGTCACATAATCGACTTCGAACCATACGCAGAGTACGAAACGATCGTTCCGTTTCTACAAATAGAATTCTATGACATCGTGGAGTCCCACTGCAGCGTTAGCGATGTAGCTTTCGTTTCAAGACGACAATATGGCTGCCACATAATCGACTTCGAAACCTACGCGGAGTACGAAACGATCGCTTTGTTTCTACAAATAGAATTCTACGACATCGCGGAGTCCCACTGCTGGTTAACCGCTCGGTTTCTTCGGTGACATTAATGACAGATATTGCGTTTCCAATCTGCCAACTTTTCAGATTACCGATACTTACGGGACACAAAACCGTAACCGAAGTTGACAACGGTACACGCCCCCAGTCATAAATTTTTAAAAATTTCTGAATGCGTTTCCCGCGCCAAGTTTTCTCAGTCGGTAAAGAGGTTAGCTGTTTTGTCAATAAACAGTGTTGTAACGGAAATACACTGTTCCGTCTTTTCTCATACCGTTTTATTTTCTTTGGTGGAAAGCGATCATCGTCGCTTTTTTTGTTTCGGCTGCTGGGCGTTCATCTTCGCCCTCCCCCTGGAGTAGACATGCTCCCAGTGCGTAGCTGCTGGAGTCAGTACGTAAGATAAAAGGCAACCTTGAATCAGCTTGCCTGAGGATTGTGGCAGTGCTTAACAACGTTTTTAACTGATTAAAAGACGCGACTTGTTGCTCTTCCCATTGCCACTTTGCATTTTTCTTTGTTAACGAAGACAGAGGTTTTGATATTTGGGCAAAGTTTTCAATGAATCGACGAAACCAAGAGCAAGTTTGCAAGAAGCTTAGGAGTTCTTTAACAATTTTCGGAGAGGTCATATTCATTATAGCAGAGACTTTGGAATCGTCAGGTAGTATACCTGCAGGGGTAATGACATGTCCAAGGTATCGGACTGAATCACAACAGAAATAACATTTTGCTCGGTTTAATTTCAATTTCAATGTGTTTAGTTTAGAGAAATCCTTTTAGAGGTCTGCGAGATGTTCTTCGAAACTATTAGACATGACAATTAAATCGTCAAGATAAACTAAAAGGAAAACATCAGGAAGACTTGATCGGAACCGATTCATTAATCTTTGGAATGTGGATGGAGCCGTACAAAGGCCGAAGGGCATGCGAGTGTACCTAAAGGTACCAAAGGGCGTAACAAAAGCAGTTTTGTCTCTATCAGAGAGTTTGACACTGACTTGGTGATAGCCACTTTTTAAATAGAGGGTGGACATAAAATTAGTTTTTTTGCTTCATGGAGTAGGTCATCTATCCTTGGTAATGGCCATTGGTCCTTCCTAGTTATGGCATTAATTTTCCTGTAATCAACTGTCAAGCATATACCTCCATCCTTTTTGGGCACCAAAACCACCGGGGCAGCATAGGGTGACTCACATTCTTCAATCGTACCACTTTCAAGTAATTTGTCCAATTCTTCTCGAAGTTGGTTCTTTTTAACTTCTGACGTGCGGTAAGGGGGCACAGCTACTGGATTGTCATCAAGTAAGACAATCGAATGTTCGGCATAAGGTGTAGGCTCATTGTTGGGTTCAAAAGTACTTGCATTTTCCTTTAATAAGGTGTTTAACCTTTCCTTTTGTTCTGGGTGGAGGGAACGGCCTTCATTTGAACGTACTGTAATATCAGAAAGATCTACATCGTTTACTGCACAAGTTGATATATTCTTCTCTGCACAAAATGAATATTGCATCTGTGGGTTTTCACTGAAATAATATACATTATTTGGTATGTCAAGAATAAGGCTGATCGCTTTTATAAAATTAACCCCCAAAAGAGAACGACTATTATGGTGTTCAGGTACTGACAACAGTTGTACGTATACTGTTTTACCTTGTAGTGTAATGTTAAGGTTAAATATAAAAACTGTAACCTTTCTTCGTACACCATCAGCAAGTATCATCTCGAGGTAATTTTCTATAGTATAAGGAACATTATCGTTAAGTAATAGCTGCGTTAGCATAGAGCCAGCAATACTTGATTTAGCACCTGTATCTATGTAAGCATAACCATTATGTCCTAGAATATTTACTGGGGCTAATGGACGAAAAGAAGAATCCTCTTCAAAAGAAGTGCATAAAAATTCAGTGGCCATGACAGGACCTTTAGTATAAGTACTAGCAGTTTTATTGGAACAGTTTGGGCTATTACTACGGATAAATCCTGGAGTACCACAACCATAACACGACAGAGATGCACCCTGATTTGATGTACTCATAGATGTTAGTTTATTTGAATGTTCTTGTTGACCGTTTGCATTGTTTTGCCTAAGCTTGCGACACTCGTCTTTAACATGACCGATATTTTTGCAATACACACAGCGTTTTTTGTCTTTTTGGTCTACATATTGTTCTGACACGTCAAAAGTTTCCTCGGCTACGCGAGCATGTGTTAAAAGTTCTTGAAAAGAGTTTATTTTATCACGCGGCACTTTCTCACGAATCCTTTTATGCAATAGTCCGTACACCATATCAAGTTGAACAGTCTCAGTTACAGTTCCACTAGGTAACTGAGCAAGAATAGCGCGTGCTTTGCAAATAATCACATCTGTTTTGGTTTTAAAGTCTTGTTCTTGGGCGAAAAGTTCACGATATACACGATAAGGAGGTTTACTTGGGCCGAAAGTTGATTTTAGTAAGTCTATAGTATCATTCCAGATCGTTAATGTCTGTTTGACCCCTTGAAACCATGTCGCGGCAAAACCATCAAGTAATATAGGCAGTCCTTTAAGCCCGTTTTCGTCAGTGATTCAGTGATTTGCGTGCAGTCTTTATAGATTTCAATCGCATCGATAAACGCGCTTACATCTGAGTCTTTCGAACCGTCAAATCTGGAATTACACTTTGTAAAATTACCGGTAAGCGCAGGGGCTTGTGAAACATTTTGCCCTGGTTGTTGAGTAGATACCGTCAAATGGGATAAAAGTTCTTGAAACTGTTCGTTTGTTAGTGTAACACTCATGTTGTTAGATAAAGTTTCCCTTGAACGCAACAAGTATGGGCTTCTTGCTTTTGAAGAATCAATGTTCGTTGCCTCGTTGTCCGTATTCGAAACAAAATATTGAAACATGTACTTACAATAGCGTCAGCCTAAATTAATTCTACCATACAAACTCGTTGACACTCGTCGTTGCTAAGGTCTGGGGAATACAGCCAGATAACCTTGACCTTCAATTAGATTTCTTGAAATAATGCACTAACACAACATTAAAACAGTATAAAACCAAAATAGTCCTTAGGCCTTTCCGATTGCAAAACTAATCCGGTGATGTCCTACATGTGTAGAAGCAAATCGGTGCGAATCGAAAAAAAAGGACGCCTTCCGAAAAGTTCGGCCAGCACTTAAAACATGGATTTCACAACACTCGCGATTTTCTCTTTCGAGGGTCCACGTTAGGGCGCCAGTGTAATAATGTTAATTTTCACTAACAAAGTTAATTATCGTAGGTTTAATCGCCGAAATAAAAATAGAAAATCAGCGGGGGTGATCTCCTGTAAAATCTTAACTGTATTAAACTTTTTGCTTGACTAAACAATTCTTATATTCTAGTTACAACAATGATCAACTAAGTTATTGGTCTCTAGCATCGCGGAGGCATCCTACTCTTAGGCAACACACAATACACTGCTGAACAGGGTTGTACTTCTTAAAGTTTGTTACAGTATTTAATAATGCCGGTTGAAAGTAGGACTTGTTAGAAAAAATTAAAAAAAAACAGTTTTTACCCCCTAAATACGCTCCTGGATTACCCATTCGAGATTAATTTTAAAGCCCTATTATCCCTCTATAAGATGGCGTTGAAAAATTTGAAAAAATTTAGATAGGAAAAAATACAGAGTGATTCAAATGTACCGATATCGAGGGCAAAAAATGGAAATTTAATCGTCGATTGCTCCCTTCCTATTAAGAATGAAAAAACTAAAAAATATGGATTTTACGTATTTTGACGAGCTCTTTCTGATTAGGTATATGAGATTTTGATTTGGATCCATTTTGACCTCCAAAAAAATTAAAAACCATGAAAAATTTGGGTCTAAAATCTATATTTCCAGTTTTTCTCAAATAAATCCATTTTCCAGCCGTTTTAGGTATAGGTAAATGTATTGCAAAAAGAAAGTATTTGAGTTTCTAAAGTTTTTCGTTGCAATGCATTTTTTGTCCGACGTTTGATTTTCGAGTTATTAAGTACCAAAGAGGGGTCTGCAAACGGCATTTTTCGAAATAAAAAATTCAAATGAATTACTTCCCATTTTCCGAATATCGCCAATTTCAATAGGGTTCGGAAGCCCCCGGCCCTCTACAACCTCCGCAAATTTAAATCGATGTAATTAACTTTTGCGACCTGTAATCGATATCATACGAAATCGCGGAAATTTCGACTTTGACGTTTAATAACTCCGAAACGCGACACCCTGTGTAAAATTTAATCGCTCCCGCGCTAACCGTTTTCGAGAAAAAAATTTAAAAGGTGAACATGTCGACAACCACGCCAACCGACGAACATTTTTTTGGCCAAGAGGGGGTATATAGACCGCTTCGCGGTCTATAATAATGCTTTATAAACCTACCTATGATAAGAAAGCCCATCTCTTGCTCTTGTGTTATTAGGGCACCCCAATATAAAACAGTGAGGCATCTTATAACGGACTTTAAATGAAGTCTGAAAATAAATAGCACTTATAACTGCACACCCAAAACTAAACGTTGCTGATACGAAACTCTCCAAATAAATAATAAATAATAAAACAGTAAACAGTCACAAGTGACAACTGACAAAGTTTATGCAAGAACAATGTTCATGTTGCCAACCACTGAAAAAAAAGGAAATTTCAGTATTTCCACCAATTAAAATTTTTTAATTCAAATATCCCGCCTGCAATTTTCATTTTCCTATGCATTGGGGACAATGAAATTCAGTGTTGCCATAAGTCTGTGCACCCAACATGGCGGCGCCCATAGTGGCGACCATATAAGTATAAATAAATATACCGCTGGTTGTCTCGAATTTTTGGTGCCAACAGTGTGAAATGGACGCGCATGCGTTAATACGAATTTTTTCATTGATCAGAAATTGTACTGAATTAGATGCTGAATGGTACCAATCGGCCGTCATGCATATATTTCGTACGGACAACAAAAAAACCAATAGTATTTACAATGAGATTTTGGAAAATTTCGGAATAAAATTTTTTGACGCATGTTTTTAGAAACTTTTAAGCCATGTACTGACTAGAGCATGCTCACTCGCATGAGCCGCTCACGTGTGTGAGCGCGCTCAATGTTACCCGATACCCGATTCACAATTTGGTTGAGCCAGTGTCTCATTGCTCAACACGACGAGCCATTTTTTATTTTTGTTTTCAGTAGATGTTAATAACTTGTAAGCATGGCATCGCCACAAAATGTTTGTACCCTCGGGGCTGGCTTAATGCTAATTAAGGCCTTAACTAAATCCCACGAAACTCTTACTTTCATATAAACTAATAAGTATAAAACACTTTTCATTAGTCCACATGGCTACAAATTAATAGACTACGGAAAGAAATTATCAAGAAACAGACAAAGTTTTATTGTGCACCGTTCGACAGCGTCCACACTCGAGCGGCGATCACACACCTATTGAGCAAGCTCGCCTTTGAGCATCGCCAAAAAACCGACAAGTCGGGGCTCGCGTCGAGCGCGCTCGGGTGAACCAAGCGAGCATCCGAGCGCGCTCAGATCAGGGGTACACTTATGAGCCTCTCGCGAGGGTGAGCAGCTCATTCGGGTGAGCGTGTTCTAGTCAGTACATGGCTTTACGTTTTGTTTTTACATCTGAGCAGTGAGCCCTGCCAACTTTAAAAATGACGTTATAATTTTGAATTTTATGAAAACAATCTTTATGATGGCATTTTAAAAGTAAATATAGAAGTTAGAAAATAAAAAATGTACAAAATTATTTTAAAATCAACGTTTGTCACAAAATAAAATGGTTACAGAAAACTAGCCTGTACATTTTTGTAGTGTACTAAATTATGCCCTGATGTACAAAAAGAAATAAACTAGTTCAATTATACTAAAAAACTATCCCTGGGGCAACCCACGGTATATTTATTAATACGTATATGGTGGCGACCCTTGGTGGCGACCATATACGTTTATTTAGGCTGTGTACCGTTGTCAAACCTGGTTAACTGTAATATACTTAAATAAAACACCGATGATCGTGGATGTAGTTTATTACAATGCCCGTTTTACAAACGAAGAACACACCTGTTTCCAGAACATTTCAAAAGTAAAAAGTAACATAACCTCCTCTTGCTTATTCGTTTTATGTACATTTTAATAACACCTTAAAACTTCTTATAGACAACCAACCAAACATAAGGTATAGTGGATTGCCTAAGCTACGACACTACAAATACCTCCCCTCATATATTTAAGCGCTGGGGTGGCTTAATATTTCTCTTCGGTCTCTCATTAACATTGAGATTACACTCATTATTCGGTTTAGACACAAATTCCATTAGAGACATTTGTATTATAATTTTTTTTATCCTCAGTTATACTAGGTAACCCCTCATTATAGTCATTGATATTTGGCTCATTTTCATAATTTACCTTTAACTCCCGAGCCTTCGCGGTTACAACAGGTTGCGGTAGCACTAGGGTACTCTGCTTTAATGTGCCTTGCTCGGTTCCACTATTATTACCCGACATTATTGAATTTTCACTATTGCACTGCACCACACTGCCCCTTGTCTCTTCTGGTTTCGATGCATTCCTTAAAATCTGGTTTAAATGTCTTTTCCAAATAACTTTTTCATTTACTAACTTACAAAAATAAACCCTATTACCCAGAACTTCATCTATTATACATTCAACCCAACTTTTCCTATATGGATTTCTATAATCCCTACATCAAACTCTATCCCCCACCAAAAAGCTTTCTTCTCTCTTTCTTTTATAATTTAACTCTTGCTTATCCTCTTTGTCCTTTACTGACACCCCTTTTGGTGATACCAAATCCAAACGGGTTTTAATTTTTGATTTAAAAACAATATCAGAAGGTGCTAACCCCGTGGTTGCATGAATAGAATTTCTGTAGGAAAACAGATAACGATGTAGCAAAGTTTCTAAAGAATCATTCTTATTTTTTTCATCCAAAAATGATTTTTTTAATCCTAGCTTAACAGACTTAACCGCATTTTCAGCAAACCCGTTAGTCGCTGGATGAAAAGGTGGAGATGTTAAAAATTTTATTCCGTTGTTAATTAAAAATTTGCAAAATTCCTCCGAGGTAAACTGACTTCCGTTGTCTGTATGAACTACACGCGGTATTCGAAATCGTGAAAAACATTCTCTAAATCGACTTATGGTAGAATCAGAATCTGTACTATTCATGAAAGCCTCGGGCCACTTAGAATAAGTATCGATAATAATCAGAATCATTTTACCTTTTATTGGTCCCAGAAAATCAGCATGAATGAGTTCATAAAAATAATTTGACATTTGTGATTTTATCAATTTAGCTTTAGTCGGTTCAGGACGTACCTGACAACAAACCTTGCAACTATTAACTTTGTTTTCTATGTCTGCATCTAATGAATGCCGCCAAAAATAAGACCGTGCAGTTGATTTCATTCTGATCATACCTTCATGATTACTGTGTAATTCCTCAAGCAACTTTTTTCTTAAGCTAACAGGTATTACAACTCGATAACCCCACATAATAATGCCTCGCCCTATAGAAACTTCATTCTTTCGAGCTAGGAATGGTTTTAAAAGTAGACTATCAGTTTGATTAGGAAACCCATACCTAATTAAATTAAATACTTTTCCTAACACTGAATCCTTTCTGGTTTCCGATCTTATTTTATAAGAATCTATTGGCAATAAACCCTCTACTAGGTTTAAATAATCATAATCCGGCTCACTACAGTCATTCCCACACTCAGGTAATGGGAACCGTAATAAAGTATCTGCCTTTGTATTATCAGACCCTTTAATAAAACGAAAACTATAATCAAAACCAGCCAAAAATAAAGACCATCTTTGAACCCGACCAGCAGCCATTTTTGGTAAACTCTTGTGTTCTCCAAAAATTGCTTGTAGTGGTTTGTGATCACTTAAAATCTCAAAGTTTCTTCCTGCCAAATATTGATATAACTGGGAAACTGACCCGTAAACTGCCAATGCTTCTTTCATAATCATTGAATATCCCCTTTCAGCCTTGTTCAAAACCCTTGAAATATAACAGACAGGTCTCTCCGATCCGTCCGGCATTACATGCAAAAGCACAGCACCAATTCCATACTCACTAGAGTCACATGCTAAACGAATTGGCTTACCTTGGTCATAATGAACTAAAATTTTATCTGAAGTTAGCTCTTTCTTAGCCCACTGAAATGCTATTTCGCATTCCTGGGTCCACTTAAATTCCTTTCCTTTCCGTACCAAGTCATATAACGGTTTTAGCTTCCCTGATAAATTTTCACAAAATTTAGAATAATAATTTAACATTCCTGCAAAAGCCCTAATTTCTGTTATATTTTAAGGTCTAGGCAAATTTACTATTGCCCTTGCCTTCTCCTCATCTTTTTCTAACCCCTGACTAGAAATTTTATGTCCCAAATAAGAAATATCATCTTTAAAGAACTCACACTTTCTTTCATTTAGCCTAAATCCGGCCCTGCTTAATCTTTTTAAAACCTCTTCAAGATTTTTCAAATGCTCAGCCTCGTCTTTTCCCGTTACTACTACATCATCCAGAAAATTTACAGTTCCCGCACAGCCTTGCAAAACTTTCTCTATTATGTTCTGAAAAATAGAACACGCCGGTTTTGTACCATATGGTAACCTTAACACTCTAATACCCTGCGGTGTACTCCATGCTAATAAAGTACTTGTTTCGTTATCTAAAACTAACTGTTATAAGCATTTAAAAAATCAAGCTTAGTAAACTTTTGACCCCCTTAGAGTGCAACAAAAATTTCCTCAATTCGAGGTAATGGGTGGTTAAAATCTTTTAGAAATTTGTTAACCGTAATTTTATAATTTGTGCAGATACGAATATCTTTGCCATTTGCCTTCATAACAGGTACTGTGTCCCCCAAACAGAATTATCAGTCTTTTCAATCACTCCCTCAGATTCTAATTTTCTTAACTCAGCCTCCACCTTTTCACGAAAAGCGAACGGAATAGGGTGTGGTTTGTGAAAAACTGGTTTTACATTTTCTTCTATTTGAAGACCTATTTTTTCCCCATTATAAGTACCTAACTCATTCTTAAAAATCTCCGAATATTTTGACAACAGATTTGAAAGTTTATCAGGAAAAATAGCTACCTTATTAACAATGACCTCCGAGTCGTGAAAGGACAGATTAAACTTTTTAATAATATCTCGACCTAACAGAATTTTTGTAGCTTTTCTTACCACTATCAAATCACAAACCTTAGAAATGTTTTTAAATGTAACATTTATACCAATTTTACCTTCGGGTACTACTATCTCCCCGGAATAGGTTTTTAACTTTATAGAAGTGTTCTCCAATGGAACGTGAGCTAAATTTTTCTTGTAAAATTTATAAGGCAAACATGAAATTCCTGCTCCCGTGTCAAGTTCCATTTGAGTTGATACCTTTTCTAGTAAAACAGGTACACATAATGGGTTTATTACATTGATATCTTGAAACTCTGTTACATTAAACAACTGAAGAGTTTCCTCTTCTTCTTCCTCGACATAATGATTTTTATCTGTGTTGCCCTTACAGGCTGCCCTTATGGGCCCCTTTTTACCACATTTATTACAGATAAATTTTTTGTACTTACATTTACTGAATGTATGATTCATTTTATTACAAAAATTGCACTTAAGTTCTACCTGCTCTTTTTTTTCTTTTCCATAAGTCCCTTGCTTGCTTCCTGGCTTCCTTTGCTCCTTTTCTTTCTTCTCCACTTTATTTACTTCAGTGTTGTGTTTACCCTGTTCTATTAACGCAGCCTCCTTGTTTAATGCTATCTCCAATAAATCCTTGAACTGCTTCGTAGGACTTTCCCCACAAAGGCGATCAAGTATTGGACCAGGCCTCATACCAACAACGAACTTGTCTTGCACTCTGTATAGTAATTTATCACCAAAGTTACACTGAGATGCTGTGTTTTTAATTTTTAGGTACCAGTCATTTACAGACTCCTGCCCTTGCCTTAATGAATCAAAAATAATTCTCCTTCTGTAAATTGACAGTCTTGGTTTAAAATGTGTACCCAGCAACTGCATTAAGGTGTCAAAATTCTTGCTTTTAGGTTTGTCTGGATTGCATAAATCTCTTAAAACTTTGTAAACCTCTTCACTTAACAATGTTAGCAAAACTGCTACTTTTCTAGAGCCCTCTACCAGATTTGCACTTAGGTACTTATTGCTCGAGGTAGTGTTGTAAATATCCGTATTCATTAGATATCCGAATCATACGGAATCGGAATCAGCTAATATCCGTATCCATTATCCGAATACGAATCCATTTCTTGACCCGCGCGAAAGCGGTTACAGATCATGTATACGTATGCATGCAACAGACTAAAACATTTTCTATCCGGATACACGGCTAGGTAGGTCGATGCGGTATCGGTATCATACCAGTCGAAGTCGAAGTTTAGGGATAAGAAGGCACCGCGTCGCGCCGCTCTCGTTTGAATTCGGTTCGGGTGAGGCGGGACTAGTTTAACCAATGGGTCTCATCTCATATGATACCCGTTACCCCGATAACTATGCCATCTTTTTTTAGGAAATGTCATTAGAAAGAGAAAGCACAATATCAAATATGCCAAATCGCAGACCGTGTTGTTCGCTTACACTCGATTCCGATTCCGTTTTCTCTTTGCACTTTGCATTAGTAACCACCCGATGCGAATTTATTTTGATTCCGAATCCGTATTCAAGTTCTCGGCCGGTTCCGGATAATCCGGATTCTTTTAATATTCGGATCCAACGGATTTTTGGATACGTATCCTTACATCACTAGCTCGAGGCGCTCCTCAAACACCTCAAAATCGTCACTCATTGCCCGTATTCACTACTGTAATAGTTGGTTGCTGGTTCTCCATCTTTTGAAGAGAAAAAAAAATTCAAACTTTCCCGACTTCGTCTTTCCCGGAAAACAAAGTACAAGGTATTTCTTCTTAAAAATCGAATTGGTATTTATCCTCGTCGCCAAATACTTGTAATATACTTAAATAAAACACCGATGATCGTGGATGTAGTTTATTACAATGCCCGTTTTACAAACGAACAACACACCTGTTTCCAGAACATTTCAAAAGTAAAAAGTAACATAACGTCCTCTTGCTTATTCGTTTTCATGTACATTTTTATAACATCTTAAAACTACTTATAGACAACCAACCAAACATAAGGTATAGTGGATTGCCTAAGCTACGACACTACATTAACCGCATCGGTTTCTTCGGTGACATTAATGACAGATACTTTACAGAGGAGCACCTGCCTCCAGCGCTCTAATCCGATGTTGCCATTTTTGTCCTGATTGTGTTTTGCCGCCAATGTTAAATGTTAAATCTAACCTCACTTTTTTGTGTTTTGTTACTTCTTGAAGCAACAATTTATTGTTAATAATTGTTCTAAATATATTTAAAATGCCGGTATTTTGTGTCAAATGCGAAAAACTATTCTCCTCTCAGCCTAATCTTAACAGACATGTCCGGGAAGTTCATTTTGGTGAAAGTGATAGTATTGTTTTGTATTTTGTAATTGAAGACACCGGTGCAAAAACGAGGTAGCTCCATTTTTTTATGATTTTTAGTTTTACAGCGTAACACAGTAACAAAAGGATGCTCCATCGTTTGGTGCAACAACGAGGTAGATTCTTTCATTTGTACCAGGGTTATATGGAATATTCCTATACCTCCTACTTTAATTCGGTGCAAAAAGGAGGCAGCTCCGGAGCTACCTCATTTTTGCACCGAGTTAGATCATATTTCTGCCGCTTCGATGCGGCACTTGTAGTATTAACACATGTTGGATTTGCAAACAATAAAGAAGTAGTGCCGTCATTATTGTGTTAGGCTGTTGGCATATTTTGAGCATTCCTTACTATCAGTTGTGGACCGTTTTTTACTATCAGTTGAGCAAAAGTAAATTCCAATAATTTTCCTCTTTCTTTTTATAAATCAGTAAAATGTCTCGCAGTAGGTCATGTGAACAGTTTGATGATTCGGACAACGATCCTGATTTTTGTCCCGACCTAGTGGTGGGCGATTTTCTCTGTTTAATTCGTGAGTCGGGCTTCCCCAGTACACCCCGGTACATGGTCTTCGTGGGCTGTCAGAAGACAAAAGTGCTGAGATTTCTACCCTAACCGAGAATGACTGACAGTGATGAAAGAATAAAAGTAAAAAAGTTAGCAAAAAATGAGTTAGAGATGAAAGGTCGTGGAAAAAAATGTGGCGAAAAAAACCGAAGGAAATTCTTATGTTGTGGTTAAAATCGAGAATAACTGTGTGAAAGAAGAAAGAAAAACTGGAAAGAAGAAAAAAGAAAAAAAGCGAGAAAGAATAGTGTTACCAGATTACCAGAAGAATGGGTACCCCTGGAAAAAAATACGTGTCGCAACGTTGAAGGAGTTCCGGTTATTCAAGATAAACTTTTAAGTGACCATTTTAGTGGACTTTTTAAGAAAACTGCTTTCATCCAAAAAAAAACGAAAGTTTGCTGTCTCTTCTTACCGTGTAATGGAATACACATAAAAAAAGTTGCATACAATAGCTCCAGTGCAATTTTTAAAGATGAATTTATTATTCAACAACCTAGAATGAATCTGACTTTACCGAATCCTGATTTACATCTTTACTCCCGGTCCTTTAGCACTAAAGCGCCACAAATACATATCTTCATGTAAACGGGCACTAAATACGTATCCGCTGGTTGTATGTAGTTAGTTTTTGGGGGCTGACAGATTTTATATCGCTGTCCGGTGCAAAAAGGAGGCAGCTCCTTGATATATTTTTTTAAATTATGCTTAAACTAAAATAATTAGAAAACGTAAAACTTTAAGACATTACGCATCTTCCATCAAACTGTAACATAGCGTTTATAAAAAGTACGTTAGAATTTGTCTTTTTAAGAAAATAAGTTTTTTCTGTCTCCTGAAAATTTTATAAAAATGGAGCTACCTCCTTTTTGCACCGGTGTCTTCAATTATAGTTTTGTTCATGTTTGAGTGCTAGTTTAGACGCCTTTTATTATAGTCCATACCATTTAGAATGTTGTATTCTGTAGTGTATGATGTTTTTGGATAAATAAATAAATATAATTTCCCCATATGCTTTATTGTCCAAGAAAATGAAATTTCTATTAACAAAGCAAAAGCAGTCTATAAATATTAGGTAAATATTAAAGGTAAATTCCATTTGTAATAAAAGTAACAAATTATAAAAATTAAAACCTACTACTAAGTACTATAAGAAATCAGAAATAGAACACGCCAGTTATCTGTGTAAGAACTATATAAAACTTTGTAAAAATGACGAACCTCCATTTACTTCTATCCAAACACTATATTCAAAAAAACATCATTATGGTTATTATAGTATTATTCCTCTAAATTATAATAATTCTTTTGTAACAGAAGGTTAGAAGGATCGCCGGTATATCACTACCCTTAAAAGAGGAACAGCCACTGCTCTCTTTTTTAGACATGATGGAAATTTCCCCGTTGCAAATGACTTATACAGGGTGTTATGAAATTCACTGCATATATTGAAACCGGTGAATGCTGGTATGAATTCAGACTGAATAAAAATATTCATAAATGGCGCTTCATGATAAAAAATGGTAGATATCGCCCCGCAAAAAAAAAATTTTTTGTAACTACGCACCACTGGCAATAAATACATGGCCATATAAAAAACATCGACAAATGTCAGTTACAGAAAAAACTCTTTTGTTTTGACGTCAGAAGTCACTGTGACGTTGCCAATTCTTCCTAGAATATTCCTATGTAACAGGTTTGAAAAATAATAGATTTGTTATCTTTAAAGTAAGAAATCATACTAAATCTTTTAAAACATTCAAAAATTCAAAAAGTTAAAATACTTACTACAACACAAAAAAGCCAGAGAACAGCTGTTCAAAACAAGAGTAAAATTTTGTTCCACTAGGCCAACCAGAAATTTTTGGAAGAAAAAGAGTACCTGTACAAAAATTTTGGTTCCAAATTAGCTTTAAACAAAAAACTCCTAACACTTAAGCATGTCCTTTTTTTTATTTGCCTATTTTAAATCATATTTAATAGAAAATTTGACTTTTATTAACAGGTTTATTTATATCGTCCTTAATTTTTAAGCGAAATTCCTCACAACTAAATTAATAATAAACTTTACCTTCAAAAAAAAATTACGACAAACAACATTCAATAACTCTACAAAATAACTATAAAAACGAACGCGCTTCCAAACGACGCATTACGAGCCTCTTGACTGGAAGTAAAGTCCAAAATGAAACTTCTCTGACGGACTCGCACGCTGTTCTTCAAACAATAATAAAGGTTATTATTACTACACAATACAACCCATCCGTTTGGTTAAAACATGAAAGTCTGACAAACACTACGAAATGTTTTGTTTTCTTATAAATAATCAACACTATAAACACATACGAATCATACGATAGCACCTTTAATAAATTGAAAACTTTTTTTTTCACTTGGATGACAGAATTTTACAAGCCGGCCGATAAAAGTGCGCGGTCGGAGCTGGCGGAACCACTGCACGCACTCGTGATGTTGCGCAGTCACCTAACGCGTCGCCATGCCACATATTTAACCAATCACAGCGTGAGCTTTCGTCGCGGACGCGTCCGGCGAAAATTGAAGCGTGAAAGTGGTAGCCGTTAGCTCCTCTTGGCGCAACAAATAGATGGAGAGAGTAGAGCGAGAACGAGAAAAGAGAGAGAGCACGACGTCCGAACGTATGATCAAAGCGTGTCGCCTTGTAAAATTTTATGTCGATTAATCCAGAACAAAAAAATAGATTTGTAAAAAAAGCGAGCATTAAAGAAGATATGGGGAATATTGTTGAAATATCTTTTTTTTAAATACTTTATTATGTACTAGCTAATATGCTTTACTGTATAAGCAACCACACATGCCTGCGTGTATTATGGGTTGCGTATAGTTATACATTTTTTTAGCAAAAAAGAAGAGAAGTCAGGTCTTAGCCATAACCTTAATTGTTTATTTATTATTTTTGTGTGAATTGTCAAATTTTTTTTATTTTTATTAATACTGAATTTGGATTATAGTAAAATGTTCCCTGCACAAAGGTTTTTAATTAATAATTTAGAAAACAATGTACGTATGTATGAAAATCGGGTTCAAAAGCGTGTGATGAGAGACGAAAGTGATCCCTTTTCGCTACACGACACAAGGTTTATAGAATTATTTCGTCTCAACAAGGACTTAGTGGCATATCTGTTTAATAATTTGGTGGACCATTTAGAGGCAGAAAATAAGGTCAACCAGAATACCCACACAGACAAAAATTCTAATTATTGCTTCAAGAAGGTTCTTTGCCACAGGCAATTATCAATGGGGCATTGCTGAAGAATTCTTGTTATCTACAAGTCGGTAAGTAGTGAGGAGTAGATGCACCTATGAAGTGGCCAATGCAATAGTGACTATTTTAGGTCATTTGTGGATTAGGTTTCCCAGAACCCCACAAGAAATTAACGAAGCTCAAAGGGGTTTTATGGAAAAGCTGGATTTCCTGGAATCATCGGGGGCATTGACTGCACTCATAGCACCTGCAGAGGATGAACATCTTTATGTTAATCAAAAAGGATTTAATTCAAAAAATTGCCAAATTATTTGTAACTATGATCTACAAATCATTAATTTTAATGCCAAATATTGTGGTTCGACCAAATTTTATATGGAGGGCATCTGCAGTGAAAAATTTATTGGAGCTTACATACAACAGGGGTTAGTATTTACAGATTAATAATATGTTTTACCTAAAAATATTTATTTTTCTGAAGTTAAAAAATCTGTTTTTGTATGTTATAAATGTATGTAAGGAAATCCTACCTAATCTTTTGATTAACTTTGCCTTGCATTTATATATTTAAGATCTTGGTCTATATTCATAAAAATAAACATAGCTTCTTGGCTAATGGAAATCTTCATAGCCATAACACTAGAGGTAGACATTTTTTTCGATTGGATCGTCCAAATCACAGTTTCTATAAGAAATCACCAGTTTACTCCGGTTGTAGTCTCTATAATGGATTTAATCATTCGCTGAGACAAAAAACGTCTATTGTATTATTTCGGAAAAAATTGAAGGACATTTTAGTGAGCAATTGTTTTTATTCCATTGAAGAATTTACTGTATACTATGACAGTGTTGTTAATGCTAATGTTTAATTTTTTTGTCCTTAATCGTGTATTTGTTTCCGTCTTGCATTGTGATTGTTAACTTTATATATTTTTTAGTGACGTGTCTTATCTATATTATGTATATAGCCGAAGGATGAATAAATATTTGAACTTGAATTTGAATGAAAAAAAATTATATTTTTAGGTTTAAGAGCAGCCAAGGATAAATTTATTATTATTGATAGATGCAAACTATCCCATTGCCGACAAAAAAAAAGTATGTTGAATATAGAAAACAAAAAACAGCCTGTGATTTTGCCAGTAGAGGTGACAACCACTTGCAATGAAACAAGAAGGTTACAAAGTATCGAAAACAAATTAGAACAGACCCCCACCAAAACAGGTAATCAACTAAACAAAACATTTTACGAAATTTTTGTGAAGTCTGCTGCTTATAAGTGTTTTTATATTAAATGAAAATATGATTGGCTTAATCTATACCCCTGGTCAATTGATTTTTATTTTTGTCAATAAATTAGGACATCCCGTAAAGAGCTGATGGTAAAGTAGTGAAAGCACATATGTATAAGCTCTGTCCATAAAGAAATCATAAACCGATCAGCGCCAATCAAGTTTCAGCTATTTGGTCACATGGCAGTTTGCGGACTGGTTTCCAGTAATTTGATTGGCTCTGACTAGTTTGTGATTCTTCTGCGAACAGAGCTAATTACAATGTCAGATGATCCTTTTTCTCTTTTCGCCAGGGGCATCCATTTAGGGCTTTTGTAGGGATTTTTAGTACATCTTTTCTTTAAACATCTAATTTAGTCTAGAGTCAGCTTAGTGTATTTATACTTTACATATAGTTTTGTTTATACTTTTTTTTTGAAACACTAATTATTTTTAGGGCAATGCCTTTCAAAGGAGATGACAATAAAAGAAGAAGAACATAAATTACACATGGAACAGTCAACAGAAGAACATACAATAAAACTGAGAAAACATAAAATAGAACTTGACATTTTAGAATTAGAACTAGAAAAAAAGGTCTTAGCCTAAGTCATCTTGACAAGTTTTAAAAGTATTAGAACAAATTATTTCATTTTTAAAAATCAGTGTTCTGCCAACTGTTTTATCACCTAATTAGGTGATTATTTTAGGATGTAGGTTTCGTATGACTGGCTGTCAATTTTAAATGAGAATATAGAAGTAACTGTAAACAACTTTTATTCTGTTATGTATAATTGTTGTGATATGTTTGTACCTCTGAAACGGTCTCAACTTGGCAATAAATTTCCAATCTGGTTCTCACAAGAACTGAAAAATCTTATATTTCAGAAGAAAATCGCACACAAGAGATACAAACAGTTGAACAATCAAGAACATTACAATATCAGCTACGAATGCAATGTAGAAACCTAACAGAAGAATGTTATCAGCGGTATATCAGCAGCGCCGAAAACGCCATTACAGAAAATCCTAATTTTTTCTGGAGCTTTATTCGCTCTAAATCCAATCAGGGTGCACGTCCAAAGAAAATGCACCTTGATACACACAAAGCTGATAGTGGTTCTGACATTGCAAATCTCTTTGCCTAATATTTTTCATCGGTCTTCAACCCCAAACACTCTTTTAATCCCCAGCAAGCTTTTCCTGATGCATTTGACACTCTCACTAATATTATCGTAAGTGCTACTGATATTCAGAGAACTTTGCTCAAGCTTGATGTCAATAAAGGTGAAGGTCCTGACGGTGTTCCCAACAGAGTGTTAAAATCATGTGCACATTCTCTTTATCCCCCTCTATAATATATCTTCTCCCAATCTCTTACTTCTGGTAACTTTCCAAGCGTTTGGAAACTTTCATATATTTGCCCTATCTATAAGTCCGGCAACAAGAATGACATTAAGAATTACCGACCAATCAGTATTCTATCAGCAAGACCTAAACTATTCGAACACTGCATTGAAACTGTATTAACTAATCACTTTCAACAAATAATAATTAGTCAACAGCATGGATTTATGTCTGGTAGATCTGTTGATCTGTTCTCTTTTCCTCTATGTCAATTTCATTAACACATCCTTTGCACAGAATTCTGAGACTCATGCAATATACACCGATTTCAGCAAAGCTTTTGACAAGGTAAACCATGCCATCCTGCTTTCAAAGTTATCAAGGTACGGGATGGCTGACACTCTGGTTGAGTCCTACTTGTCCGAAAGAGAGCAACAGGTTAAAATAGATGGCTACCTGTCTAAGCCCTTCCAGACGACGTCCGGAGTTCCTCAGGGCTCCCACCTTGGACCTCTTTTATTTAGCTTGTTTGTCAACGACTTTGGTAGTTTGTTATCTTCGAATCATTTACTGTTTGCTGATGATTTGAAACTGTACACATGTGTGACATCCTCTTGTGACACGATTTCCCTGCAGAGGGATATAAACACTGTTTTTTCCTGGTGTCAGCTTAATGACATGTCGCTCAATGTCGACAAATGCTGCTTTATGAGGTTCAGCAGATCAAAGTGCCCATTTCCTTATCAATATTGTATAAATAGCATTCCTCTGAAGGAGGTGTTGGTGGTTAAGAACTTGGGCGTTTACTTGGACACTCAGTTAACCTTTACTGAGCATTTTGATGCTATAACTTGTAAAGCGAATAGAATGCTTGGTTTTATTAAGAGATCATGCAGGGACTTTAGAAGTGCGTACGCTGTAAGAACCTCCTTTATTTCATTTTTAGAGTGTTCAAGCATAGTCTGGTCACCACACTATCAAGTTCATATAAATAGACTGGAAAGTGTCCAGCACAAATTCGTCAAATTTGCCAGATTTCTACTCTTCAAAACTGGGATTAATCTTACAGATGACCAGACTATGTCCTACCTGAACCTAGCCACGCCTGCGTCCAGAAGGGCGTTTTATGATGTCTGTTTGGCCTTTAAAGTACTTAACAACATGAGAAAGAGTCCTGAATGTGTTGAAATCTTTTCAATTATTCCCGTACCTAGCTATCAGACCCGTAAGCAAACCCTTCTCCCCACATTGTCGGACATACTATTTGTTGCATAGCCCCATAAATAGGGTAGCAGCGCATGTCAACAGGTATTATGACAGACTGCATATATTTGGTGTCTCGGTAAAGAAATTCAAAGCTTTGGCTACAAGTGTAATTTTAAAATGGTGCAGATTAATGAGTAATGACAGTGTAATTTTAAATCTTGTAAATGTACAATGTACGTTGATAAATAAATAAATAGTTTGTTGTTTGTTTAAAGGTTGTAGACCATAATGTATGTTAAGGAATAGAATATTGTCTTAAGTTATTGCTGAATCATAACGTTTCAACTGGTAAGTATGCTCCGCCATCTTACGTTCTTGATTCTGCAATAACTTAAGACAATGCAAGTCTAAAATATATCTATTCTTTAACAAAGTTTATGTTTTAATAAATGTTTTTAGAAAGAAAATTACTTCTTTTATTTTCACTTAGATTACTATACAATCTCACTTATAGTAGTAGTAGAGGAGAAGGTCCAATATTGGGCTACCATTTACTTTTGATATTATACCTTCTTATTCATTGGAAAAAATGTTGTCAATTCGTCAATTTACATACACTGAATATGTTTGCTTTACGAATTAATTGTTTAAATAACTTTACAAACTTCAATTTTTTTGTTTTGGACATGTAAAGAAAAAATTGCATTTCCGTTACTTTTGAAGATGGGGTCTAAATTTGGGCTACTATTGAAAATCTGAGAAAAATCACTTAAAACACTAGACGACAAAAATATTTTTGTTGTTAAGTACCCACGAACTCAGAAAGACAGTATGTATATATTTAAAAACAAAGTTACAAAAAAACAAAACATAATCCATACTCTATTTACAAAAGTCTCAGATATAATCTTGATGCTCGGCACCGGCGCATTCATTATAAGCCCACATGGAACACATAAAGCACATAATCCACAACTCTCCCTTTGTGTCACTGGAGAATTTTCCGTCACAAAATAAACAGTTGGCATACTCATCTCCCGCTATCCTTTGACCAGGAGTTACTTCCAGATCACTCTCATCGTCATCAAGAGGAGGATCATTATAAGATTCCTCTGTTTCAGAGCTATCCCTCACCGGTTTTAGTGGTCTTTTTTCTTTTTTTATTTCCTTTGCTTTCTCGAGTCCTTGATTAATAATTTTCTTGTTTTTTTTCTTTTCCAGTGTCGTCGACGTTATCAAAAGTAACTTTTCTTTTACCCTGGTTTTTCTTCAGTCTCAATCAATTCACTTTTGTATGGGCTTGCGGATATAGGTAATGCAAGTACTACTTGATATCCTTAAACAGAACATGGTCCAAATTTGGGCTACCGGCCCAATTTTAGACCATGCATGGTAGCCCGAATTTAGACCATTTATAGAATGGCATTTAAAGGATATAATAGGTATAACATGCCTTTTATTTAGCATTATTAATTTAGGTTACTTAAAAGCCCTAACTATCAAGAATGTGCTACTCATAGCAGCATTGCTTAAATTTTATCTAATTTAATTTTATTAATTAAAGTATACCTACCCGATTAAATTTAGTTCGGCGAAAAAACAGAAATTTCACAAGTGTCAGCTGATCTCTTCGCACTCCGAGTTGAAACTGAACTAGGAATCGTTATATGCATTAACACATTAGTTAACACTCGTTCCGCTAAATGGCAGCAGCTCATAATGCGTAAAATCTCGGTAGCCCGATTTTAGACCCTAGCCCAATATTGGACCATCTCTAAGTAGTTGTTGTAAAGGTTATTCCAATACAGGACAATTTCAGAAACACCCTGTAGAATAAGATTCTTATTTTCTACTTGCAAATGCCATTTAATAAACAAAAAAGTACATTCCAAAACCATTTTATTTATAAATTGTGAAAATATTGTTGTTTCCTTTTTTAATCTTATTGTCAATTCTAGTATCGGAAATCTTCTCTTCCATACTCCATACTGCCATTCTACTACATTTCTAGATCTGATTTGGGATTCATTATATAGAGCTTCGGGTCGAGCTTGTGGATTTTCTAACGGAATCATCATGTATTCGGATAATGTATAACCGGAATAACCCAAAAGAAAGCTTTCATGAAAATTGCCATCCTCAAACTGTGCTTTCAGCCGAGAATTGGCAAATATTGTATTGTCATGTGTAGCCCCTGGCCACCGAGCGACAATATCTCTTATTCGTAGTTGGGGATCAGCTACAGTCTGCACATTAAATGAAAAAAAATCCTTTTCTGTTTCTGTAATTTTCTGCATCATTTCCACCTAAAAAAATAATTTAATTAAAACAATTCTGGAAAAATTCTCTCGGGTTATCGATCTTAGGTAGGGCCAAAGAAAATTCTTTTCTTTTACGCTTACGCTTATACTCTATACTATGGCAAAAATATAGATACTTTTGAGGTATCGAAGTATCAGCATCCCTATTTATTTTATTTATTTATTTATCCAATATTAATATATAAAATTTACCAAATAGGTGTAGACCGTGTCACAAAATTTAAAACTTACAACTAAACTTAACGTAGGACACTAAAAATTTGAATAAAATAATTTGTTACACATTAGGTGGAAAGCCCTATTCTATTTACATCTCTATCTTCTAAGAAGTCGCTTATACTATAATAACATTTTTCTATTAAGAAGTTCTTTAAAATACGCTTCTGACTAGAAAGAGTTAAGCGTTTTAAAATATTGAGGTATTCTGTTCCATCCATATTTTCAACCTGTTTTCCTCGGTGTTGGGTTAGGATCTTCCGACCTCTTCTTTTTTGTGCTTTGTCATTTTCGCTACTTTGCCCATTCTGAGCCGAATTTTGGCGATTCAAAACCAAAACCATGTGCTCTCTTTGTTTATCCAACGTAAACAAACAAAGATAGTGTCACAAAAATCAAAACCATATTGTTATCCTTATTTGTACAATGCAGTCAAATCTAAATAAATAAAGACAATGATAAACCCTCGGGTTTGGCTTTGACGGTTTTCGATCGCCAAAAAACGTCTCTTATGTCCTTCAGTGCCCGAGCTCTAACCATTATCGCTCACTTCACAACGTCGTTGATCTTCTTTTTCGGTTGAAACTGTGGCTGTTGCTGCTAGTATTTTTGGCGCCAATTCTTGGAGAGATATAACTGATTTTTAATCTGTTTTTTAATCCAAAATGCCGAGAACTTCAGCCGAGTTTACCGATATCGTTTTGTGTTATGGAGCAGCACATGAGAACGCTCGACAAGCGCGGCTTTTGTACATTGAAAGATTTCCTAATCGCGAACCTCCAAATGAAAGAACATTTGTGTCTGTGGTACAACATCTAAGGGACCATGGAAATTTTCATGGTTTTAATGCTGATAGAGGACGACCCCGCAATCAAAATACTTTGGCTGCAGAAGAGGAAATTTTAGTGGCGGTTGAAGAAAATCCTGGAGTCAGTACGCGTCGCTTAACGACGCAAATAGGACGAGCGTCGAATTATATCACCTGGCGCACGTTGCAGGAAAACTCGCTCCATCCATACCACGTGCAGAGAGTACAAGCACTGTACCCGGAGGATTATGGTACACGAAGGGAGTACTGTCAGTGGTTTGCCCAGAAAAGCGAAGACGAGCCAGACTGGTTCCACAATGTATTATTCACTGACGAATTTACAAGAGACGGAATAATGAACCAGCATAACACGCATATTTGGGCCAACGAAAATCCCCATGCATATCGTGAAACCCACCACCAGCGGCAGTTTTCAATAAATGTTTGGGGTGGGATATTAGACAACCACTTAATAGGACCGCATATCTTACCTCCTAGATTGAATGGCGAAGGCTACTTAGCATTTTTACAAGGTGAGTTACCAGATTTGCTAGAAGATGTGCCACTGGCCGTGAGAAGAGACATGTGGCTTCTGCATGATGGCGCCCCTTGTCATAACGCGGGAATAGTTAATGAATACCTACAGGAAAACTTCCCCAACAGATGGATTGGACGAAACGGGCCTGTCCGATGGCCTCCACGGTCTCCTGACCTCAATCCATGCGACTTCTTCTTGTGGGGTACGATGAAGGAAATGGTGTATAGTGTCCCAATTGAAAACGTGGAACAACTGCGAAATCGTGTTGAAATGGCAGCTGAAGAAATAAGGAATATGGAGAATATTTTTGAACGAGTTAGAGACAACATGTTGCGTAGAGTACGGGCTTGTTTAGAAGCAAATGGGGGCCATTTTCAACATATTCCTTACTACATAAGTATCAATTTTTGCAACTTTTATTTATTTATCAGTTTTACATATTGATATTTAAGCCACAGTCCTTTTGGAAGCAATATGCCCATTTTAAATAATTATGTGCATGACAACTTGAGAAATACTCTCCAAATTTGTTTGTGTCAGGATCACCAAGCAAATTATTTAAAGCACTGCTTAACTGTTCATGGAATGAGGATGTGTCTGTAGTTTTTAAGAGATATTTTAAAGTTTTATAAACTAATACATTCTTTATCACGACTGCCAATTTTACATAAATTTGTACGCCAAACACAATCGACATGCCAAGAACAGTAAAGTTGGTGTTGTGAAGCGCCCAAAGCCTCGACCCAAGCATTATAAAATGTCCCACTAAGATTACTCATAAATGATTTCCATGAAATGACTCCTACTTTTTGCCTTATCGCTTCAAAAAATATTTAATTTATAAAGGTATCTTTTCTGTTACGGAACATTAAGGCAACTGGAAAGCCTTCATTAAAATCATCCACTACCATAATAGTGGTCCTCTCAGTCATAATTATTATTAAGCCCATCTGTGCTATCAATATTTTTTTTCAAATTGAGACAGTAGTGATGCTTTCATGACAATAAGACAAAAGTCAGGTCCATAAAATAATCATATGATTGACCTTGTGGTTTGTACATTAAGAGGATTATTTTGAGCTGTTTTACATTCCTGTACCCATAACTCTATACTAATACACAGCTTTCTAAAACTTACTTTGTAGTCTAAACACCTTTCTAATAATTTTACTTCTAACTGTTTATCAAGTTTACGTATCCTTAGGTGTTAGATGTCATTTGAATGTCCATAGTGTGATGTAATCCTCTTACCTTAAATAAAACATAATTTTATCACTTGTCAAAACCAACTGTTTGTGTAATTTAATTATCTATTAAGAGACAACAATTTTTCTAAATTTTATTGTAGGTATATTGTTTGTATACAAAATTATGTACTAATATTTTTCATACTTACCACTTCTACAACAACGGAAGTATTGTACTTCATCACCTGAGCCTAAAATGTTCTTTCGCCCATAAAATTATTTGGCATTTGTCCCTACTTTCGACATCGGCTTTCCAAGATTTAAATTCTAAAATACTTTATTTTAAACATTTTCCACGCAATTTTATAATAACAATACCTTGTATACTATGGAACTATTTTTCTTGTTGTTCTATGTATATTTAACGAATGTTCATTTTGTAAGTGATAAATAAAATCATTTCCAAAAAAACCAATGACAGTCCAAGCACAGAAAGTTTAATTTATTTCCAGCATATAAATACACTTGCTTTTTAATATCGTGCTTGCTTCTACAATGTTCGTTTAGATTAAATTGGATACTAATTACAAATAAATTGAACCAAAAATTAAATAAAAATATAACCTAAAAATTCCACCTTGACCTAGGCTCATTTGACATACGAATCACGTGCACGTGACCAGCACTGACGAATAGAAATAAAGCCAATCACGTGACACTTTTAACCACTTGAATCATAATATAAGGTATAAGTGGTTGCCTATGACTAGAGCATATTAGCTAATTTCAAATAAAGATATTTCAACAAATTTGACACTAAAAATTTTTAAGTGTTACATTTTGTATGTATTTTATATTTTAACTGCCCCGGAAGAGTTTTTACAGCTTATTAGAAAAAAGCGCTATCTAAATTACAAATTACTCGCGGAATTTCAAAAACTCCGCCGAAATAATCTGTAACCAATAAGAACGCGGTTACGTCTCCAAGGTCTTTGGTCGTCTCATGAGTCATGATGCCCAATCGGCGCAAAACGATTAGTGAATTGCATGATCAACTTAACCGTAATCTATGTGCATGATTTAAAAAAATATCTTATAAAACGAGAGGTTGTAGCCGATTTTTAATCTGTTAATCCAAGATGCCGAGATGCTTAGCTTGTTTTGTACTACGGAGCAGCTAACAAAAACGCCGGACAACTTTTGTACATTGGAAGATTTTCTAAACTTCGAACCTCCCAGTGAAAGAACATTTATTTTGTGTTAGTGGCACCTACAGCAGCTAAGGAACCATGTCAGCCACTTCTTGTGGGTACGATGAAGGAAATAGTGTATAATGTGCCAATTAGAAAAGTGAATTAACTGAGAAATCGTGTTGAATGGAGAACATCTTTTTACGGATTCGGGATATTGTGCTACGAATCGTGCTGATTTGGGAGCAAATTAAAGACATTTTCAACACATTCCCTACTAGATAAGTATCATTTTTGCAACTTACTTTTAGTTCTACTTATTGATATTTAAATTATGTTAGGCAACTACTGGTTAAAACTAAGGCTGCTGACAAAAAGGATTGATTTTGCAGTGGTCGTTTTACTATTTTTTTTTATTTTTTCTTAGGAAAAGGTTTAAATTTGTTTTACCTGTGTCTTAAATTACGGTTAATAACAGAAAATAAATGATTCTTAAAGATTTATACTATTGTCTGGCAACCTTACAAAAAATTCAATTGTTTTAAGTTTTTCCCGCGCAATTTTCTGTCAAACGCTATGACGGACAATGTGCTCGCTGAGACAGGTGCGTCGAACATGGACGGGTTTTAGGGTATTTTTGAAAATTTTTAAAATGTTCGATTTAAGAAAAAAAAAGTATTGGGTATGTCTGTAGACTACCCCAGGAGTCACCCATTCCAATATATGCAGTGAATTTAATAACACCCTGTATATTGAATAAGAACTTAGTTATAAATACTTATCGGCAATAATCTTAGGAAATAATGTTTCGTATTATATTTTTTGCAAGTTCCTGAAGTTCTGTCCATGTAATATGGATTTATGGAATAAATAAATGATATCTATTTATCTATAACATGATTATGTAAGAGATTTAAATAAAATAAAGATTGTTTTCTTGTTAATTTACTTTTATTATTTCTGCCCTAAAAACAACCATTAAAAGTGCACGCCTTTTACTGTATTGTCATTTCAATAAAATTAACTTATATTTTATTTACTTTACAAGTCACTTCGTCAAGGAAGCAAAATAGAAGTGTGTGATAAAATAATAACAGAACTATTTTAGTTTAAAGTTTTCTCATGGCGCGTCGCGCACGCGTATAAGAACAAGGAGTAGATATTGCAGATCTGGCAACATCGGATTAGAGCGCTGGCGGCAGGTGCTCCTCTTTACAGGGACTGCGTTTCCAATCTTACCAACTTTTCAGATTACCGATACTTACGGGCAGTGAACTCAATACTACCTGGAACGGAAGTTACGTGTTACGCCACTGGTGAAGTGTAGTTATAAAGATAAAGACTGGTAAATGCCTAGAAAGACTTTATTTAGGTTCTTATCTATTACACTGCGTAAAATGATAAATAAGTTATAAGTGCATAACAAGAGTTTTACCGACCATTATCTTTTATTATTTCTCTGCATATATATTATTTCACATTTTATCAGTTATTATATCTCTTACATGAATAATGTTAAAACATTATATCTATTTCACCGTAAGTTATCTTTTGCTATGAAGCATTTAGTTAACATTTTATCTAATAAAATAATATAAATACTGTAAGAACCTGTGTTAGGATATACAGTATATTGTTAGACGTCTCCACGCATGTTAGTGGCGGTATATTTGTATCACTTGTCCTAATATATCTGTTTGAGGTTACCTGTATAGTTTCATTGGCAGTATATTAGCAAGTTCATACGGAGGGGTTTCTACGAACCACCCTGCTGGAAACCCAACGTAACTGGCGCAGTTCGGTCAAGGATTAGTGCCCGTACAAGAAGTTCAAGTGTAGTGCCGTAACGTATATACGGATAGCTCTTAAACGGACTGGTGATTTTCAAATCTTCAACGGGTCAACCACAAAATCCACAAAAATCAAAGCAACAAATCCAGTTGAGGGATCAGTAGTGTAACAAGCGAGGTCTTGGTCACTTTCCACCCTCTTCATCATCGTCAAACTCACGGATTCATAGTGTTGGAGTGCTCAGTGCCCATCGAAATAGTGGTCCGCAACCATCCACAACCATCCAGAGGAACGTATATCCAGTGGAAAATCTTCTCAACCATCCACAACCATCCAGAGGAACGCATATCCTGTGGAAAAGCTTCACATCCATTCACACAATCATCCAGAGCAACGTATATCCTGTGGAACAGTTCAAGTCGAAAAGAAGAAGTCAAGTAAGTCATTTTTCTCAATCCATTTTTTTTATCTTCCTTTTTTTTTCTCTCCTAATGAATAAGTTATTCTCTCTCGTTCTATGATCAATAAGTTTAAAGTTTCTTTGCGTAAAAATAGGGAATATAGGCAAAAGATAAACGAAATTAAAAAACAACCAGACTCTTCAAGTTCTGATTCTGAGTCAGACTTTGATATAGATAGTCTTGCGGCTGAATTACAACAAATTGTTTTAAGTGATTCTAAACAACTAGAACCAAAAATGCCAGAAGTAAATTATTCGGAGGTACGTCTTTTCCTTGATATTATCCCAAATTATAGTGGTGAACCATGTGAACTAAATAACTTTATCGCAGCTTGCGACGAAACTGTAAATCAGTATGCAGCTAATCAAACATTGGCTAAATTAATTTTTCGCGGAATTATTGGTAAATTAAAAGGCAAAGCTTTAACTATTATATCAAGCCGTGTCGAATTAACCACTTGGGAACAAATAAAACATATTTTAAAAATTTCATTTTCTGATCAGAGGTCATTTTCTTGCTTATTACAAGAACTACATCAAATAAAACCTCAAAATAAAGAAAACTCTTATAGTTTTGGTGTAAGATGTCAGTATTTAAGAAGTTTAATTTTTTCTTCTATAAATAATGACGTTACTTTGGCTCAACCTGAAAAATTGGCACAAATAAATAATATCGAAAAACTAGTTCTAATAACTTTTCAAAAATATCTTCCATCTCAAATTCAAATGGCAGTTCGATTAAAAAATCCTCAAACTTTAGAAGAGGCTATGCAATACTTATTAGAAGAAGAAAATTTTCTTTCAATGATTCAAGATGGTAGAAAAAATGTTTCATATACTTCAAATCAAGTTGTACAAAATACTCCAAAACCAAATTATTTTAACTATTCTACACAGAATTTCCCTAGGCCAAATTTTCAAGCTCCATTGACACAACAACCTTTTACACCAAATCAGCAAAAACATTTTCCGAGTCAACCTATTAATATTGCCTCAAAACAATTACCACCCCCGAAATATTTCTCAAATCAACAGGTCTTTGGTAAACCAACTAATGTTTGGAAACCTAAGGGAACAATGCAACCAAGACCTACTCCAATGTCTGTAGTTACTAAACAAACGGTTCAACAACCAAGTACTTCATTCCATCGAAGTCCAAATTATTTTCAGCCTCGATCTAGACCAACTTTTATATCTGAAGAATTGTATAATATTGACAATACTGATAATGACCATGAATATTTTGACAATACTAACAACGACATGCAGGAAACTGAACAAATTCAAATATCGGAAATTCAAGAATACGAGAACTATCCAGAACCACAAATAAATGAAGAAAATAATATGCCAGATGACATAACTGAACTGACTAATGAACCAAATTTTCAACTAATGGCCTACAATATGAATCAAACATAGAATTAAATTATATAGATAACAGAAAACTTCCATATATCAAAATTTTAGGATATGGCAACAAACCGTTAAAATTTCTTTTAGATTCGGGAAGTCATATGTCACTGCTAAATCCCGTTTTAGCTGAAAAATACTTTTCTGAACATATTATTATAAAGCCAAATGTAATTAAAACTTCATGTGGACAACTTACCACAAAGTATGAAACGCATATCCCTGCTTTTAAAGAATTTAATTCAAATGAAAAAATTATTTTTACACTTTTTGACTTTCATAAATTTTTCGACGGCTTAATTAGTTTTCGAGATATTCGCAATTTAGGTTTTAATTGGAATATTCAAGATGGCTATCTTAAGAAAGAAAATATTAATATACCTGTATATCAGTGCTCTCCATCTGAGTATGATTGTCATAATATATCCTTAGGCGACAATGAAATTTTAAGGACAGTAATCCCTATAGATGTCCCTAATGACGGAGATTATTATATCCCCGAGATAAAAGTTAATTCACACTGTTATATACCTGAATGTGTAACAAAAGTAAATAATGGCCAAGGAATTGTAGAAATTCATAACTTGGGCATTGACGATACATGTGCTAACTTAAGAAAACCTATAAAAGCATACCCTTTAAATGACTTCGAAACCTTTAAAGGAGAAATTAAAAGCAACTACGCTTATTCTAATGTTGATCAAATTAAAAACCTACTTCGACTAGACCATCTTAACGCGGAAGAAAAATCTAGGGTAATAAAACTATGTAGAGAATTCCATACAGTTTTTCAGTACCCAAATCAACCACTTTCAGCTACCACTCAAACCCAACATATAATTAAAACCACTGATGAAGAACCAGTGTATACAAAATCTTATAGATTTCCAGAGGTACATAAAAGTGAAGTTCAAGAACAAATAAAGAAAATGCTAGAAGAAGGAATTATTCAAAACAGCACTAGCCCTTGGTCCAGTCCAATATGGATTGTCCCCAAAAAACTTGACGTGTCCGGAAAGCAAAAATGGCGGATAGTCGTCGATTATAGAAAACTAAACAACAAAACTGTTCAAGATAGGTTTCCCATACCAAACATTGATGAGCTACTTGATAAATTGGGCAAAGCTTAATATTTTACAACTTTAGACTTAGCTAGCGGATTTCACCAAATTACTATGCACAATGATAGCATTGAAAAAACCGCTTTCTCTACAGACTATGGTCATTTCGAATTCCTAAGAATGCCATTCGGTCTGAAAAATGCTCCGGCAACATTTCAGAGAATGATAAATGAAGTATTAAAGGAATACGTTAATCAGATATGTTTAGTATATATGGACGATGTTATCATATTCTCAACAACTTTAGATGAACATATCCAGAATCTCAGGAAAATATTTAAAGCATTTGAAAAATATAATTTAAAAGTTCAGTTAGACAAAAGTGAATTTTTAAAACGAGAAACTGAATTTTTAGGTCATATAGTGACACCGGAAGGTATTCAACCCAATTCTAAGAAAATTGACGCAATCCTTAAATTTCCGTTACCTAAAACTCATAAGCAGATTAAAAGTTTCTTAGGAATGATTGGATTTTATAGAAAATTTATAAATAATTTAGCAAAAATAACAAAACCTTTAACACTTTGTCTAAGGAAAGGAAAGAAAGTAGAACATACAGAAGACTTTATTAAGGCCTTTGAAACATGCAAAACAATTCTATGCAATGACCCAGTCCTTGCTCACCCAGATTTCTTAAAGACATTTCTCTTAACAAATGTCGCAAGTAAATTTGCAGTAGGTGCAGTTTTCAGTCAAAATGGTAAACCGGTATGTTATGCTAGTAGAACACTAAATCCTAGTGAAGTTAACTATTCCGTTACAGAAAAGGAGTTACTTGCTATAGTATGGGCAGTAAAATATTTTAGGCCTTACCTTTTTGGAAGACATTTTAAAATTAATACCGATCACCGACCTTTGAAATGGCTAGATAACCTTAAGGAACCCAATTCAAAACTTATCCGATGGAAACTTCTTCTGTCAGAATTTGACTACGAAATAGATTATATTAAGGGCAAAGAAAATAATGTTGCTGATGCACTTTCTAGAAATCCATCTGATAACACAGAAATTCGGTCCTTATTTAATGAAATTGGAGATTCAGATGACGTCATACAGCAATTTCTAGATACAAATGAAAATCATGTGTCTACTGTGCATTCCGCAGAAGAAATGCCTATTTTATCTCTACCTTATGTAGAAAAACCACTTAACTATTATAAGAATCAGATGATTATAAAAATATCTGAGTCTTCGCCAGTACCACTTTGTATTAGAGAAAAAGTTTTTGAGAATCAAAGATTCTTTATAAACTTAAGAAGACGACACATAAATGATGACTTAGAAGAATTTATTGCAAACCTTAATAATAATACTACTTACCATCTTTATTTTCCTGATAAGGAACATGAAAGATTTTTTTATAAAATACCTACAAGACAAGCTAGTAAGAATTCATTCTAAGCTATTAATTTGCTCAGACAAACTTACCGACATAATCAAAGACAATGAACAAAAAGAAAAAATGAATTACCATCATGTATATAAAACCGGACACAGAGGTATTACTACCACTATTGATTCTTTAAAGAGACATTATTACTGGCCAAATTTAGATAAAGACGTAACTAATTACATAAATAATTGTAATATTTGTCAAAAGGCAAAATACGAAAGGCAACCTAACACTTTTGAGTTTCAAAAATTACCATTAGGTACTAAACCATTTGAAAGAATACATATGGATACATTATCAATTTCTAAAGAAAAATATTTGACAATAGTTGATACGTTTTCAAAATTTGCACAAGCATATAGCATACCTGGGATTAATTCAGTCAATATCCTAGACGGATTATTGGTCTTTATTTCCCACTACGGTATTCCACAAGTCATCGTCTGTGACAATGGAATAGAATTTAATAACAATTCATTTTTAGACTTTTGTAAATTACATAAAGTCCAAGTTCAGTTTACTACTCCTAAAAACCCCAACTCCAATAGTTATGTGGAGAGATTTCATTCCACACTTTTGGAACAAATAAGAACAAAAGTTCAACAAAATGCTAAAGAGTCATTAGATAATTTAGTAAGATATGCCATATTACATTATAATAACTCAATTCATTCGTCAACTAATTTTACACCATTTGAAATTGTAACAGGACATTTTAGTGCCAAAGATCCTTTTGATATCCAAGAAAGGGATATAGTCAAAACTGACCCAGTAATGGACACTGTACCAGTAATGGACACTTATTCGATAAATTCACAGAAAATAAGCAAAATACTTGATGTAACCCTAAATCGGACTTGGCTTAATGACCAGAGGACTATTAGCCATCATATTACCAAACAATAAGTTGCTAACTTCTCTCTTTTGTCAAATGCCAAATTAGATTTTAAATCGGGTTAATGTACAACAGCTGTTCTAACGTGTTTTATTTAAAGTGACTTTTTTCTGAATTTACTCCTACAATTAACAATTTTAACGAGTTGTTGCAAATCTGGTAAGTCTAGACATTAGGGCTGTTTATAATATTTATTGTAAATTGCATTAAATAAGATATTTCTAAATAATTGGAATTTTGGGGGGTGACCATTACTAATACACAATAAAACTAGGAGATCCAGTTTTGGTCATCGGGGTGTCCATTTATAGACAGAGTAAATTTAGTAATGGTCACCCTTGCAATTGACTTAATGCTATTTGTTTGTGTTGCATAATTTGTTTGTAACAAATCATATTTTTAGAATAGCGTTATAGGGTAAAAAAAATAAAACGATTTAAAAAAATAATAATAAAGCTGTAATATTAATTTTTAGAAAATTTTTTTCATATAGCGAAAAAGATTTAAAAAAAGCCATTGAAGCTGTAACACAAAATGGCATGAGTAAAAAATCAGCAGCACGTGAATTTAATGTGCCTAGATCCACACTTGTTCGGAAATTATCCCTGCATACTCCTCCTCAGAGAAAAATGGGTCCAGCAACGGAGCTTTCTGAAACAGAAGAAAATGTTATTGAAAACTGGGTAATAGCAATGGCTCGCAAGGGCTTTCCAGTTCACAAACAACATCTTATTTTATCAGTGAAAAATATTCTTGAGGAAACTGGCCGAGACACAAAATATTTAATAAATAAAACACCTGGGCGTTCTTGGTTTCAAGGGTTTTTAAAACGCCACCCTAACGTTAAACAGAAATATGCCGAGGCCGTAAGTAAAGCTCGGGCAGCAGTTTCAAAAGACAGAATTGAAACATGGTTTGATGAAATTCAATCTTATTTACAAGAAGGTGATTATTTCCAAATATTATTAGATCCAAGTAGGATATTCAACGGAGATGAGGCTGGATTTTGCTTATGTCCGAAAAGTGGAAAAGTTCTAGGCCCTGCTGGAAATAAAGAAGATTTCTATATTAGGGTGTCATCTGAAAAGGAGCAGATAACTGTTATGGCCACTTTTTCAGCGGATGGCAAATATGTCCCTCCAATGTTAATTTTTCCTTATAAGAGAGTCCCCCAAGTTATAGCTGAATCGGTACCAGAGAACTGGGGTCTGGGTAGATCTGATTCAGGATGGATGACATCCCAAGTATTTTATGAATATATTTCGAACCATTTCCTTCCATACTTGAAATCCAACAATATCCAAAGACCTGTGATTTTATTCGTCGATGGGCACCGATCTCATTTAACACAACAAGTGAGCCAGTTATGTGATGATAATGGAATTATTTTGATATCACTTTTTCCTAACACTACCCATATAATGCAACCAGCTGATGTATCTGTATTTAGACCACTCAACGCTGGTTGGAGAACCGAAGTAAGAAATTGGAAATTTCAAAATTTTCCAAAGGATGTGACACGTTCTACTTTTGGTACCATTCTGCAATCTGTTTTTAGTAAATATGCTTCTGAGGAAACTATTAAAAATGGCTTCAGAAAAAGTGGATTGTATCCCTTTGAGAAAAACAATGCGTTGACTACACAAAATGCATACCAAATAGAATAACGTCCGTACAGATTTCTGTGAAAGAAATACCAAAAAATATCTTAGAAGCATTAGAAAATAAAATTGAAAAAAAACACCTTTCGGATTTTTTAGAAACATATTCAAAAAAAGAAACTTGGTCTGGTGACATAACTTGTTCAAAGCTTTACGATGTCTGGGCAGCAATTAAAACTGAGCATGACAACCTTTCATCAACCGAAGAAACAACTGACAAAAATTCTGCAGATCTTGATAAAAATTTCCAGCAAAATCAAATAATTCAGGATATAAATAATACATCACCAGTTGCCGGACCATCACGATCTCAATGGACAACACCCCTCCAAAAAAACATTTGCCGTTATGAAGAAAAGGAGTCAGAGGGCTTTAAAGTTCCAACTCCCTTTAAAAAATGTTTGGTATTTCCTCAAATACCCGATAAAGATTTAAAAACTCCAAAACAGAGAAGAAAAATATTCCCTGCGGTAGTCTCAAGTGGGAAATATCGGGAATTTTATGAAAAAGAAGTTAAAAAGAACGCTCCAAAAGCGAAAAAATTTCAACCAAAAACTAATGTTGTCAATGAAGAAAGCAGCTCTGATTCAGACATGGACATTGCTTATCACGATGAAGATCTTGACCTTAGTGAAAATGAGAATATCCGTCTACAAATTCAGCAACATGTCATTGTAAAATACGAAGACAAATATTATGCAGGTAAGAAATAATAATTAGGTAATATAGTATTTTCAAATTAACGATTTAACAGTTTAAAGTTTCATTGACAATAATTGGCAATTATAAATTTAAAAAAACGTCAGTCTTGTCAAATGAAACTTCAAACCATTAAATATTTAATTTAAAAATACTATATTTAAAAAACATATCTATAAATAATACAATATAAATAAATAAAACTTACCATTTTTCATCTCTTGTAGGAATAGTTCTGAAACATGACGAAATCGGAGCGGGTATTCGAACTATGGTTAGTGCTGGTATAAATTCCTGGAAATGGCCACTTCAAGAAGATGTGCTCTATTATTTTAATGAAGATATTGTTTGTTCTATTCAAGAACCTCAAGAAAAAAACAATAGGGGTCATTTTAATGTGCCTGAGATGAAAAAATATATTTAAATTAATTTTTGAACTTGTGTCCATTACTAAATCATAATATGTCCATTACCTACACTTCTGTGTCCATTACTAGCTCATGTGTCACTTTTTTTTTATATGCGTTGTACCAAAATTCGTTGTTTTTGTTTCTAAAAACCCTTATTATATTCGGAAACTACATAAAATACGCTTTTAAATTCGTTATTTACAAATAAATATATGTTAAGCAATGCATCAGTAAAAGATGATCACATATAAAATTTGCTTAAGAGTGTCCATTACTGGGTCAGTTACCCTATATATTATTTCACATTTTATCAGTTATTATATCTCTTACATGAATAATGTTAAAACATTATCTATTTCACTGTAAGTTATCTTTTGCTATGAAGCATTTAGTTAACATTTTATCTAATAAAATAATATAAATACTGTAAGAACCTGTGTTAGGATATACAGTATATTGTTAGACGTCTCCACGCACGTTAGTGGCGGTATATTTGTATCACTTGTCCTAATATATCTGTTTGAGGTTACCTGTATAGTTTCATTGGCAGTATATTAGCAAGTTCATACGGAGGGGTTTCTACGAACCACCCTGCTGGAAACCCAACGTAACTCGGACCCGACCGTTGTCGACGGCTTGCCAAACTGTGTCAGGGGCAACAGACAGAGATAGTCTAATGTTACGGTAACCTGACTCGTTTGAATAAATGGCGTATTCTTGCATGAATTATCTTCAAGTACAAATTTCGGTGATTTGGGCTTGCCTTTGAGTGAAAAACGAAGGTAATTAGGAAAAATATACCTTACTGAGTTACCCAAGCAAACCCAAACATACCCTTTTATTTTCTTTGCCGACTTATTCTTGACTGAATTGGCGTAGACGAAGTATTGTTTAGAGACCAAAATTGTGTTCTGTTAAAAACTGTTGTGTGTTGTTTCTGATTTTTGTGTTTGTTTACCGCTTTTGTTGTCACAATTAAATGGTAATTTATTGCTAAACTAAGTCATCAAACTCCCGATTTTCACTAACACCTCCCGCGATACTTCATATTTATGAAAAACTACACAGCGTCTTGTAATTTTGCATTGATACAGTGAAGCTAGTACATATCAGTTTAAGTATCGATAAGTCTTGACCATTCCTACCACAGTTATTAAACTATAGCTCCTCGAATTTTTGCCGTATGTTTAGTAAACACCCGGTATATTATATATGTACCTATTATTATACCTACTACTTTTAGCACATACTTCGTTTTCTTATGTTTACGTTAAATAAAATTTATTTTCGAAAACCTCCCGCTTTTTAATTTAGAAAATCTGGCAGCCCTACTCTAAACTGATGAACTTAAAGTTACATGGAAACGCAGCGACGGTAAGACAAAAAATGACAAAACTTGTTTTATTTAAAAACTGTTAGATTTAAGTCCATCTTTTAGGATATAAAATATGTACGTTGTTTAATATAAGTAGTCGTTAATTTTTATCTAAGCTTTAGTTTATATTATTTCTCCATTTATTTTATTAAATGTAATTTGTCACTACCTAAATAAATGCTGTTAATAAAAATAAAGATATGTTGCTTAAAAGAATTTTTATTTCTGTTTCTTTTCCTATTTTCATATTTTCCACATACATTTTGTTACTGATTTAAGAAAAACAATTTTTTGTCGAAATTCACTTTAAATAATATACACTTTTAGTGAATATTTGTTTTATTAAGACGACAAAAAATTTGATATTATCAATTATTTCTTGCCTTCGCGTTGTATTTAAACTTGAAGGTTATTTTTAAACTCAAAAATAAAATCAGTTTGCAATATATTTCAAAATCAGTTTACATAAAATTATAGATAAATAGTTATTCTACTATATTATATGCCAATTTCTTAATATTGATTGAAAATAAAATAGAAATTTGTAAAAGTTAAACAATATCTCGTACTCTCCCCATTAAACGCTACAAGATAAAAAGAGACAGGTATCCGTCACAAGGGCGGGTTGCCTAAATTTCTATTTGCCTCACTTTTGTCGATTGACGAGTCCGTTCCAGGTACGTAGTATCGAGTTCACTGCTTACGGGACACAAAAGGGCGCGTTCCACTAGTCGATCGCAACGCTCGCGATGCCCACCGAGTCGTTCCAGAAGGCGACCGCGGGCTTTGTGATCGTGTTTGAAACGTCATGGATGACGTCATTGTTGAAGACTGCTTCGAGCCCACAACGCCTATGATTTTGCAGTGGGTTAATGCGGTCGTTTAATTATTTCGCGCCCTAATATGAAACGAAAAATGGCCACTGAGGTTCTCTCCGTATAGAATTCCGAAACAGATTCGATTATTGAGACAGGGGTGTCGGTTGACGACGCTCAACGTGCACGGAACGGTACATATTAGTTTGGTTGATTTTTTTTATTTATATTAGGAAATCCAAACCACGTAAGCCAATATGGTGGCCTGTGAGCAAACAAAAATGATCTTGAAAAGTTCCCCATAAGAAGACCTGCAAATTGACGGTGATTATCGATTTTATTTTTCATAGTGTTTGAGAGGTGTGGTTGCTAAAATTCGTGCTATTTGTCTTTAACATGGATTTATTAGGACTGGATACGGGATGAGTTCACATTCTTTGAAGCCAAAACAAACCATTCTAAACGACACTGTAAACACAATTTGTAAACATTGGCCACATCTTATTTTACCTTGTATTTTTGTACAAAAAATACGTTAGAAGCATCACAAGATTTACTAAAAGTAATAAAAGCCTTAAAATATTTTATTTTTCTGCTAAATAATGCTAAATTTAAGTTAAAAAGGTTTTATTATTTATAGGTTATGTTATTTCTAAAGGTGTTTATTTAAAGTCGCTCCGAGTCATTTATAAATCTATATAAATCTATACGTCGCACTTTTTCTTTTCTAGTTCATTAGACAAAGACGTACGTCTAACCGAGTGTTCAGACCGAGGTTCAGCCGTGTTCCTAAACAACCATAACAGACAGCAACACTTCTGAGCTCCAACACTCCAATGCTATTTTATCTCTTTCTACTACCATTCTTGATTCAATTACGTAGTAATTCGTAGTCTTGTCTATGTTCGTAGTTCGTAAGCAGCTCCCCCAAGAGAATAACAAACAACAAAATATAAGGATTCACGTTCGATACGCTCACAGTATACGGATATCGAATCCTTATTATAATAAATCCATGGTCTTTAACGTGACTTGTCAACCCTGAACTTTATTTATTTAGCAATGGCTAGGATTTATCTGCAGAATTTATTGGCAGACAATCCTGACGTTGGCGAGAGGTAAGTTGAGGTACTTTTTTATTTATTGTATTTAAAACTAGCTTAAAATGCTTATCTATGTATTTCTCTGAAAATAAGCAACTGTTTTATGTTTGTAGGTAGCTACAGAAGTTAAAACTAATTGGTTCGTTAGATCCTATTACTTTAAAAGATGATCTCTATTGATCGAATTCCTCCAGTTTCCAGTATGGGTATTGTTTCATATTTAATCCTGACATACAGTTATTACACCAAATGAAAGCAAAGTCTGCAGTGGTAAAAATATTTGGAGGCAGGATTTGTAACAAAAACACAGATTTATCCACACCAGATACGAAAGCAAGCGATAAACAAGGAACGCGCCTTTGCTGTGGCCACACCCAATTTCAATTGTTAATCGGCAACTGCTTTAGTCAGCCAGTTCCGCGACATCAAGTAGTGGCTGCACGAGCACCTCGTTACTGTTTAGTGCGTGGCTTTGTGATATTTCGGCAGTGAATGAACTTAAAATACTATATAAAATTAGTGTTATATTTGTTTTTATAGACTAATAATTTTGTATTAGGTGTGTTGTGTAGGTGTTTTAAAATGACTGGACACAGGTGCGCTTATAAATAAATTATAATTTATTATTATTAGAATAAAACGTTGTTTAGAGCAAATGACTGACGCCCTTATTTGCCTTCGTTGGTGCAACTAGCTGCCGTACACTCCCACAAGGTCACAGGAACTTATACTGCCGATTCGCCAAACTTACGTATCTGGTGTGGGTAAATCTGTGACAAAAGTTGGAGTAAAGGTGGTTAAGGATGCGTATATTTTAGGCTGTGTACCGTTGTCAAACCTGGTTAACCGCTCGGTTTCTTCGGTGACATTAATGACAGATATTGCGTTTCCAATCTGTCAACTTTTCAGATTACCGATACTTACGGGACACAAAACCGTAACCGAAGTTGACAACGGTACACGCCCTTATCAAGAAGGTATGTTTATTTAGTAAGTTTCTAAACTTTGTACTTTGTTTAATTTTCAGTAACTTTAAAATAAAAATAGAAAGATAATGGTTACAGAGTGTTTTTTTGTTCAGGTAAGACATTCTCAAAGAGCAAACTTAAGACCGTTAGATGTGTGGAGTATTATAGCACAAGACGAAAGCTACAGTACATGGTTCATATATGGCCGTTGGCATCCGATTTGTACAAATAAATAATCTATAATTTGTGTCATTTTGTATTATTTCTATATTATTGTTTGTATTGTAGTTTGGGAAATAAATAATGCATGTTTTATTTATATGTTTGTATTTAATAATATCTTGGTATGCATAGCTACATTTGCTTGAATTAGAAAGATATTTCAGTTAAAAAATAAATTACATCGAGATCAATTGTCTAGTTATTACTAACTTAATTAAAATATTACAAAAACTAAAATAAATTCTCAATATAATAAGCTGAAAGTTTTACCAGGGGCCAGGGGGCACCACCAAACAAATATCTGAAGGTTTAGTTTTCTGTTGACATAACCGAACACTAAAAAACAATGTTCGGTTGTTGACATCGGGTGGCATATTAAAGTTACAAGTTATTTGTTAAAAAAAGTGATTATTATTTTTAAACTTTTCTAGGTAGATACAGTAGGTAAGTAACCGAGAAAATAACTTGGAATTATTGATCTGTTATACAATGCTTGCTGTAAACTCTTTTGAGTCTTTAACATATGCTCTGTAAGATTGTCCCTTTTGAGAGCAGCCAGCCATCGTTCCCTACGCCTTTTGGACAAATCATTTAAATTAGTTAAAAACCTATGCGTTAAGATGGTAGGCACACAATAAAAACTAATCTGGTCTCTGTGGGAGCGACTTCCACAACCGAATGCAAGACAAGTCATCGGCATTATTGTTTAGTCAATACACCCACTCAATCACTATAAAAATGTATTTGACTGCAACAAAACCCTTATCAGCGCTCACTAGAACAGTAAACAAACAAACTAAAACAACCTGATGCTTGCTTAATAAATATAAACAATGTGATCGGGATTTAGGATGCGGACGCTCAAATGTAAACAAACGTATTCCTCGCAATGTCCCAATCAAACCCTTTTTATTTTCTTTGTTGCCCACAGGCCGCCATATTGAATTAATTTGACACATCGTTGGATTGCCTAACTACACGCTCGCATCGCCCAAAAGTCGTTCCGCTTGAATTACCAACAACAACGCTCACAAGCTAGTGGAACGGAAAAACCTGTGGTCGCGAGCGTAAACGTTGCGATCGACTAGTGGAACGCGCCCAAAACCGTAACCGAAGTTGACAACGGTACACGCCCTTAATACACGAGTGGATAAATCCCACTGTGCGTTCCACGTTCTTATTGGTCGACAAGGATCACGTGTGAATACTGTGATTGTAAGGTTATGTAAAGTATTTTGTTATTTTTTCCTTTATTTTTTGGCAAAAACTTTTTAAAAGTTTTTATTTACTGTCTGAGTGCCGTTGGTTTCTTTTTCAACGTCATATTGCAGGCGTTAAAAACAATTTAAAATTTAAAGTGTGTTCGTGAATGTTTTGGCCTCGGTTTTTGTATTCGCTAGCTTTATGTATCCGTGTCTAGTTTTTATTACTGTTTTAATTTGGGCATGTTTTCATTATGCAAACAATTTATTTGATATCTTTGATTTTCTTTATAAGAACAGTGCAAACCTCCAGGGGCGGACTCATGGGGGGAGCATCCCCTGTGAATGTTCGAGTTGACTAATTAGAGTACGAGTTGGCTATTAGAACCTCGTACCAAAAAACGTCGACAGTTCAGTTTCGGGATAATAAAAAAAAACGTCTACAATTTTGAATTTTTACCTTCGCATAGTTGGATATTTTTCCTCCCCTCCCTCCCCCCTCAACATAGTGCCTTCGGTATGCCCCTGCAAACCTATCATGTTTTTCATTAAAGATATGCGCAATGCAATCATGAGAAGTTTGCTCAGGTTTGCTGTTTATGAAAAGAATCAAGGATATGCAATAATTTTGTTTGTGACTGTATTTTTTCAAATTTTATGTCCTTTTTGTTAATATGTATTCAGTGCTTGATTTATATTAATAAAGACATTAATAAACTATTCAGATTTTCATTTTCAGTGGAGTACCTACCTACAACCTACCTAGCTTTTTTTTTGCACCTGCTATGTAATACTTTTGTACCTACCTATCTGAAATATAATAAAGTTCTGTGATGGAATAGATTCAAAACTTTATTAGTAGGTATGTAAACATTTTGATCTCTGTAAAATACAAACAAACTGTTTTTTACATTAAGTTGTTTTATTTCAAAGTTCGAAAACATTAAGTAAATACAAACTATTAATTTTATTACAAAAGTACAAAATATTATTTTCCTCCCAATAAATAATTATGATCCTCTGTTGAAGTGTGAGAGATATATAACTCAGTAAAATTGCATTTCAAATTTTTATTGATATCCCTGATCTCAGAAGTGGATGCCTTTTTACAGATATTTTTGCGCCCGTTATTTTTCTTCTGAGTTGAAAAAAACCTCTGCTGTTTATGAATTTTTTTATTTCCAGGCTCATTATCTGATACTTGTGAAAGAGAAATAGACTTATCAAATGTAGACGGCAGCTCGAGTAATTTCTCAACTGTGGCTAAATGACTTTCAATTTGTAGAATGACTTCATCGGTTAGCTTGTATTTATCTGCATTCTGTAATTTAGTCATTGTTTTTATTATTTTAGCAGAAAAATTTTGCCTTAAAACATCTGATTTATCAACATGTTTTGCTGAAAGCTTCATTTCGTCAAGTTCACTACTTTGTGATATTTCTTCTGTTCTGGTTCCTGGATAATAAGTCATTTCTATATAATGGATATGCTTACAAATCTTGTTAGCAACACAAAAATCATTGCAAGTGCATGAATAAGTGTGTGAGCAAATTTTGCATTCTATGCATTCTAAATCACAACAACTTTGATCAAAAAGTTTTTCTACACAGTATAGTTCTTGATCTTTATTTGAAGCAATAGTACTTATATACCATTTCGTTTGACTTTCACTGTCAAATTCTACAGAAAATTGGCTGGAACTTGCAGTTTTATGTCTCATCATTATTTCTTTGACATGAATTGATTGTTTTCCTTTAATTTTCTTTATGACTCGATCAATATATTTGTCTCTGACATATTTTAATAAAACATGTAAAGATTTGTCTAATCTTTTAACCTTTTTAGCATCTAAATAAAAATATTTTATTATTTTGTGCATGGACTCTAAGCGCATATTGGTATTTATGCCGCAACCTCTTCGGAAACAATAAGCCCACTTTTCAAAGTTCGTGCTGTAATTATTTTGAAAATATATCCCAAAGTTCTGGGTGTCAACATCTGAAAGTAATTGGAAAATGCTATTTTCAAGAACTTTGGTAAAATCATCGGTATCTGTATTCTGTTGAAGAAATTTAATGACTTTATATACTTCGGATCGTTTGTTTTTATCACTGATCTTTGATAAATTTTGCTGCCACGCTCGATCTACATGCCAGGAGCAAAATAGCTGGTGAACAGCTGGGCCCATGATGCTACACCACGCACTGTAATAGGTAGAAACAATATCAGTCATAAATGTTTTTGCGGACAAAATGCCTATACTTAATTTAATAGCGTTAAAAAAAAGTTCATAGATGTAAGTGTCTTTTCTATTTGTAAACATAAATGCCACTGGTATCCCTTCACCAAACTCGTCCACCACCAAAACACTAGTTAATTCAAAATTATAATTATTTAAGCCATGAGTACCATCTACAGCTACTATATTACTCCCAAACTTTTTAAACATGATCTTTTGAAAATCAGTCATAATAACTAAACAGAAATCTACAGCAAGTAAGCCATATACATTGTCCTCTACCCCCTGTTTCTTATAAAGCAATATAGGATTATTTTCCTCTTCCTCACATTGTTGTGTCCACAACTCAACTGAAATGGCATCATTCTCATGTTTGACTCCTTCCGAAATATCAATGTGATATGAGTTTTTAATATTTTGTATGTCTTTTCGTGTAATAAGATCTTCGCGATTTATATTTTCCTGAATTTTATCTCGGTATGAATCTAGAATCCTAAAAAAAATACTAAATTATTGCCAAGTAGCAGTTTTTGAATCAGGAATTTATTTGATTTAAAAAAAAAAAGTTTAGTGTCAACCATCTATTGGATTATTACCTTGATGGTGGAACTCCCAATGTAAGTTTGGAAGCTACCACTGATCTATCAATTTTTGGGATCCTAATGTGCTGTAGATCAATACTGTGGCCATAATGAGTTCTATTCCAAGTTACAAAGAAATTTTTACCTTCGATAACTTTTATACTACTGGTACAAAATCGATTTAATTTACATGATCCTTTTGGTTTTGGAAGTCTCACATTATTAGAGTTTGATGCTCTTTTCCCTGAAAAATATAAATGTTATTTGAAAATCACAATATTTACAATAGAAATATATACTTTGATTCATTGGGGGGATCATGGTAAAATCTAATAAACTATCAATAACATTGCTGACCTGACCTATTGCATGTATAATATCTCACTAATTTCCCATTAGTTTTGTATGAGCGTAAAATGATATAGTTCGATTTATCTTCTTTTTCAATCAAATGTTTCCATGCAAGAAAATCTAAAAAATACCAATACCTATATAATATTGTAAGTGCCTATAGTGAGCCACAGGTAGGTTGAAGATCCATGGCTATAGGTATGGAGTTATTACATTATTGTAATACCCACCTTCTTTGTTTAAAAAAGTCATTGTCTCACTTTGCATATTTATGTGATGATCTTCAGATAAATGACTAATTAAATCGTTATTACGCTGGAATGAACTATTACAACCACTTTCTAAACATTTGTAGTTCCACTTTGACTGATCATATGATACAATTTTCGGTTTGCTTCTATGAACTTTTTTAGAATGTTTATTTAAATTAGATTGCGTTGAAAATATCTTGGCGCACACGAAACACAACACAGGCATTTTGCATAAATGGAGACAAATCTTAAAAAACGAGAGAAAAATAATAACACATTAATGAGTTAATGACACAATACTTTACATAACCTAACAATCACAGTATTTAGTACTAGTTACACGTGATCCTTGTCGACCAATAAAAACGTGGAACGCACAGTGGGATTTATCCGCTCGTCTTAATACGTATATGGTGGCGACGCTTTTGAAATGACAGCTCCATGCTCCACATTGACTTCTATATATAGACCCGTACAACTGACAGCGTGCGCAAACAAAAGTTAAGTTAGCCGGGTGAAATATTGTATTTGTACGCACGACCACCGGTCATATTTCTCGAGCCAGATCGGCGAGGGGCATGCGCACAACTCGCTTGTTGTCATCTGCTACAGGGTTTGCATAACCAGCTGGAAAATAATCAGCAAACCCTTTTATGTTCCTTGACAATCAGAGTGGGATCGACCATCACAGCTGACAAATTTTGCAGTGCGCATGCCCATGGCCGATCAGCTTTGTTTAAATGCGCGAGGCCAGAAATTTGCCACTTTCGCGATTATTATTTGCTTATCCATATTAGAAATCAATGATGCTCCATTGGCGTTAGTGGTTAGTAGTTTAGTAGTCTATTTTATTTTAAGACGTTTATGCGGATTTTATTACTTTTCCAGATTTGTATTAAAGAAAAATATAGCCAATTATCAATACATTATGTTATTCTGTTACATAGTTTAGTAAACAAACATTTTTCCAGGTATTTTTTTATTTTAAATTGTACGTGTAGGTAGTTTGTTCTAAAATATACAGTTTTTTCATTTTTTGTTATTTAAAAGTGCAGTTATATAAAAGGCTTGATCAGCAAGTCTATCAGCAAAATATACTTTCAGCATTCAAAAATAATACACTGCCAAATGTATTTCCAATACCAATATGTTCCGAAGACTAGACTAATATTAATAATTTATTTCTTTATTATATGGTTTATTGGGTTCACTTAATAAGTGAACATAGTTTCGTAATAATAAATAAATGATGAAAGTTGGCAATAGTGAATTTGACCATTTCTGTTTTGTGGTCTTTGTGTCATAAAGAATGATTTTAATCAAACTTTTTTTTATTGTAGATGCAAATAGACAAATCAGATATTGTAGTTTGGTAAGTACCATTTTCTTAATCATATTTAAAACATATATTTCGTGCTAGGTGTAACTATTTAAATGATTTTAATTCCCGAACATTCAATATAATGTATATTTTTTTATATTTTTTTTCTGCTTGTCGGAAAAATTCATTTTGTAGTTTGCCATCCATACCTACATCTTACTGTCTCTGTATTTTATCTAACATGGCTGCAGTCATAGCAGCTTCTTCCTTTGGCAGAGTTAAGTACTCATGTAAATATTCATCATGTAACAATTCCTATTATACTAATTTTCCCAAGGATTATAAAACCAAAGTTTTTTTTATTTTCCCTAAACTTTTGCAACATTAGAAGCTTGAAAAACAGCTTACGGAATACAAGTTCTCAATTGGTATACATACGTTTGTATGTAGCATCCCTGCGTTAAGCTTCGGAAATAAACATATACATCTTGACGAGTACACTCTAAATCTGGAATGCCCTACGGGACACTATAGAAAGCACAACATTTTTACTGACAGAAAATAAATAGCAGTAATAAAAAGGTGAAACTTAACCAGAGTTTTTTATGTACCATTAACTTATTGAGTAATTAATGTTAAATAGTGCACCTGATTTGTGTGATATAAATAATTATTAGGTACTTAGTGTATAAGATGAGTCTGCCGAAATTTTCGTTTTGTTTCATGTTAAATGCTCGATGGAATTGGACCTCAACACAAGCCCAACGTGATGTTAACGGAACTGACGAAATCTGATTAGAACCTTCACCCGATTGTGATTTTTATCTTGTTTTAGCAAATAGCCGCTATTTACATTTTTTTATACTTACTCTGAAAATTCTTTTATAATAAAATATTTTTTAACTTTATACAACAAAGTTATAAAAGGTCAAAACATTAATTTGGCCTTTAACAGATCATATGGTGGCTTCTCTTCCGCACCCCGCTTCCGCCATGAATACTTTGGACCCTACTACGGAGGGCGCCACCGTTCACAAATGTTGCGACCAATTAGCACGCTCTTAACGTTTCTTACCTGTTGTTCTGTGGTTTACAGATTCACAAGTGATACACATACCATACAGCAGCCCCATGAAACTTCTTATGGCAAGTATCGCAACACGCCTAGTTACGACATACGTAACCGGCCAGACTTGTATAAGTTCGGACATAGAAATTTTTCTTTGTCTTCGTCACAGATTACCTATACTTTGTGTCTTCGTTGTTAGTAAAAGGAGCTACGTCCAGCATCTCTTTTTAAGTGGCCAACCAACGATACTACAGAAAGAGATGGGTGCGTTATGCGACTAATCCAACAATTTAATTATCTTACCACCCTCCATCCCGCAGTGAGACTCTGCGTCGTTATAGTAATCTACTATAGCTTTCTATTATAGAAATCTATTAGCGTTTTCTACTATCGTCAAATGTGCAACTCTGTTTTGTTGTAGACAATGATCTAGAGGTGGAAAACTATCGATAGTGACTATCGATATTTCTATAAAAATTATCGCTATCGAACTATCGATAGTAATTCCCGTCCTAAATAATCCTTTGAAAAGTGCAATGAGCCACCCAGTGACAAGTAAAGAACTCACATTTTAAACAACTTTAATTATTTTTAATATTTCCTATAAGAATGTACTCCACTAGACCCATATAAAAATACCTACGGAGCAAAAGCACTTTATTTAAGTTCCTAAAGGATCAACTATCTGTGATTTGTACAAAGGCAACGCCAAGATCGGATTCGATTATTTTAGTACGCCAATATTTAGAATCGCTAGTGCGCCTATGATCGTTATTTGAGTTTTCTCAAACAACGCTATGACAGAGAATCCGCTGTCTTATTGGCAACACCAGTCTCTATCACAGGGCTCAATCATCAGGGCAATTATTAAAAAAATATTATTCAATTCCTGCTACCCCCGTGTCTACGGAACAAATTTTTTCAAAAGCAGATCAAAATCAGTGAGCCACACTCAAGAACAAAATCCAAGAGTGTAAACATATTAGTTCTTATAAATAAAAATAAATAGTTGAATTAGACATCTGAAAATAAAGTCATTTTTTCTTTGTTTTTGTTATATAAAAATAGGGTTGTTTTGGTTAAATAAGGTGTATTCTATTATTTAATTGTGTGTATTTGTCTTTTTCCCTATTATTTGCATATATTGAACACATACAAGTCATTAATATAACATTTTAATATCGATAGTTTAGCAATTTTACTATCGATATATCGAACTCCAATACTATCAATAGTTTTCCACCTCTACAATAATCTTGTGGTCCTCGTTCTTTTAGAATTATGAAATAATAGTTGCTTTTTATTTGCCACCTGTCTTAGATAAGCTAAGGTAGTCAGAGAGGGTATGATAAATTTAATGAGACAAAAAAGAGACACAAGGAACTAACTATCTCAGCTCAGCTAAGACCAGTGGCAAATAATAAGCAACTAAAGATGAACTTAAATCATACCGACCTAGTACCTGTTTCAGGGGCCCTGGTCCATGGTTATACCGCTAATTTAAATCACTGTTTAGCATAGTGAATGCTTCAACCGCAGATATTTGATAAATTGCAATAATTTATAGGTACTTCATTTTCGGATTGTACCCTTAAAGATGCTAACATTTTTATATATCAAAACAAAGTTTCAAGAGTTGCAGAGGCGTGCCGCTGGGGGGGGGGGGTTGGAGTTAACCCCCCCCCCATTGATCTCTTATAGTAGTAATTATAAACATTATACAGCACGGTAGTATATACATATTTATATAAAAACAAGGGTTTTGTCTACCAAACCCCCCCCCCCCCCCCCCAAACCAAAAGTGACCTACAACCCCCCCCCCAAACCAAAAGTCACGGTCCGCCTCTGAAGAGTTGCATCAAAATTTCCTTTCTATCTTCAAAATAAATATTTTTACCATTTATTTTCACTTTAATAGCTTCTATTGTGGCCTCCATTATTTATAGGTTTTATAAAACACAAGTTTAACATCATAACCAGCATTTATAACCATATCTCCGATCATGATACAATAAATAGAAGGTATGATACCAAACCGTAGTAGAGTGTTTGTGTGCGTTCTGGACCAATCCAAATCCAAAATCCAATTCCCCCCACTCTTCACACTACCAAAATCCCCCCACTCTTCACACTACCAAACAGGATATATATCCAAACAGGATATATATCCAAACAGGATATATATCCAAACAGGATATATATCCAAAAATTCCCCCCACTCTTCACCCCACCAAATCCCCCCACTCTTCACACTACCAAAATCCCCCCACTCTTCACCCCACCAAATCCCCCCACTCTTCACACTACCAAAATCCCCCCACTCTTCACACTACCAAAATCCCCCCACTCTTCACACTATCAAAATCCCCCCACTCTTCACACTACCAAAATCCCCCCACTCTTCACACTACCAAACAGGATATATATCCAAAAATTCCCCCCACTCTTCACACTACCAAAATCCCCCCACTCTTCACCCCACCAAAATCCTACCACTCTTATATCAAATCCATTCCTCCTACCCGCCACACCACTTCTATTGCTATAAATTCTCAATATTTACAGTATTTAACACAATTCACAACGATGTCTGTAGCAGTCCCTATTGATTATTCATGGGACACAGAACATTGCGAAAGCTATAATCCACAAGAGTACATAGCTTCACTCATTTCATCGTATTACAACGCGTTACTTAAAAGGGTAAGTGCGGTTAAAACGCAAGTGTTGTACTAATTCGAACAATACACAGGTCAATACAGACCCCATATGTAGAGCGGTAGACCCGCCCAAAACAACAAATTTTTTATTAAAAAAAAAAAAAAAAAAAAAAAAAAAAATGGCGGCTCAAAAAAAAAAAAAAAAAAATGGCGGCTCAAAAAAAAAAAAAAAAAAAAAACGTTTTCTTTCGTTTTTTTACATCTGCGCAATAGAGATGCGTATGGGCATGCCCCGCCCAGACGGATTCTCTTTATATTCTCTCTTCGCTTCTCGTTCTGCAGTCGCATCTTGAGCTCGACAGTTGTGCTTTCTCCTTGTTACGTATATATCCTCAGCGGTTAGTTAGCGTTGATATTATATTAATTGTTTAGTTTGCAAAAACAGTATTGTGCAAAGTGTTGTGAAACCAGATAAAATATCGCAAGAATGTGTTGAATAAAAGAGTTGTGAAAGCTGAAGATGTTAAAACATAAACATCAAATAAAAGTAAAAAATTTAAAAAGGTGTTTTGTGGACACGCGCTATGAACTTTTAGAATTAGACTGTAGTGATGAACAACTCTTTACGTTGCTTGAGGAAGGTATAGCGTTATGTAACAATGTTCTTGCAGGATCTATAAAATCAAAACATTTTAATGACCATATAAGTCTTATAAGTTTAGGTTTAGATTTATATGAATGGTTTACCGTAATGAGAGGAAGAAATCTGATTGCGGAAGAATAAGTGTAAGTTTCCCGCGCGTTTTTGTTTAGTTCCCATCATGTTTTCATGCAGTGAATGCAACAAGAGTTTTACTCATCAATCGAACGTTCATAGACATAAACGAGAAGCATGTCCTTGTATACCATCCTGTTCTCGGGAAAAACGAAAAACCAATACCCAGTTATGTGATATACCGTTGAAAAGATCCATAGTAGAAGACAGACCCCCATTACCTAAACTTACTTTATCGCGATGTAAAGATTGTGATACTTGGTATATAAAAAATAAACTTGCTGCGCATTTACGTTCAAACCTACATAAAAGTGCACTTAAAAGTATATTATTAAGTATATTGTTAGTAGTGTTTCTATGTTCAATAGATATGATATTATTCAAAGTATATTTGTATTATAAATAAAATTCAATAATAAAAAACATATCTACCATTGTACAGTATAAGTTAAGATTATATTATTTCAATAAAACTTCAATAGTGACACAGGAATGGAATCAGTTGTATAGAAAATCTTGTATAGAAGAATGTAATTCAAATGTGTGTCTAGTATTATTAAGTATATTGTTAGTAGTGTTTCTATGTTCAATAGGATATATATTATTCAAAGTATATTTGTATTATAAATAAAATTCAATAATAAAAACATATATATAATAATGGTTTTTATTCATAACAATACCTATAATTATATAACAATTTTACGTTTGCTAATGCACAATGCCATGGATTCACATTTTTGTGAAAATAACATTCTGGAATTTTCTTAAATTTTCCTTAATTTTATTAAATTATTATAAATTAATTAATTATTTTAAATAATTATTAAAATTACTTAATTTTGGTTCTTGGGCAATAGGAATAGCGTATATGAAATCTTCATCCAAAAACTTTTTTAAGAAGTTTATTTTTTCATTCCCTTTCACGTAAATTTTGGGCGATTGGTAAACTTCTAACATATGCTTTAAAATATTATCAATTTCATTAAGTTCTATATTTCCAAATTCCCATTTTAGTCCATGATACTCTTCGCCCCATTTAACCATTTTGAGATCGAGAGCAGATAACATATTTTTTTGAAATGGTGATTTAAACAGATAATTTGAGCAACGAATACCATCATAAATCGCTAATTCTTTTGGAATGTATCCAAAGGAACTGTTATATCCTTGAATGTCGATAAAAAGTTCTGTCTTACACTCATTCATGGTTAGTCGCTAAATGATGTTTAAATCTATAAGATTAGTGTTTAAATCCCCCCACCACTCTTACTACTCCCCACTACCACGCTTATTATCCCCACTACCACGCTTGCTTATTTAAGCACTCACCCACAGTTCTACAACCATTATTTCAAGCAAGCATCTGAAAATGTATCAACCAACAGGAAACCAACAAGAGTTTAGTAACAAGCGCAATGTAGCTCTCGTCAATGAAACAATTTACTACATTAACAAATCCAAATCCAAATGGGTCAGCATTGGATTTTCCTTAGAGAGAAAATATATTCCTGTTGTTAAACTCTGTGGATACAAATATAATCAAAATGTCACTTTTAATGAAGATCAATGGATCTCCTTCCTAAATAATCAAGGAATTATGATGAGCTTTATTTATTCCAACAACACCGGGTGGCAACCCATGAAGGGAAATGGTTATGAGATTCACTTTGTGTTTATTGGGGATGCAAGAATTATCAAGATTACACAAGATGGCGGTAATGAGGTATTCCTAGCTGGTGATACCATAAATGAATTAGTAAACTTGGCAAATTTAATCAAATATCGTGTTGATATCTTAAAAAACCAGGAATTTTCCAAATATTACAATATTTTAGTTAGTGGAATCTCTATGAAAAATGGCGATTTGTTAAAAAATGTATATGATGTTATTTCACCTATGGAAAATAGTTTAAATGTTTGCTGTGTTTTAGAATTATTAAACTTTTACTCAGATTGTGTTCTGGAGGATGTAGAAACATTCGTATGTAATGAATTTGTAAAAAGTTGTAGTGAAAATAAAAATGTATAGGTATATTTTTCTTTTTATTCCGCCCACCTCCTAAATTAATTTTTAAAGCTCTGAACTTACTTTAAGTGTCACATACTCATACAAGATGTGGTTAGCATATACATCTCAACGAGTAGCATATAACCTAACAAGCGCTATAGATAATCTATTACAACACTTTAGTAACTTAAAATTTGATGCTGTCCATGAAGCCGAGTATGGATTCGAAAGATTTTATACGTATGAGGAATGTATGGATATGGCTAGAAAATATGAAAAAGCAGCAGAAGCCTGTAACATATATTTTCATACTTCTGATCTCTCTTATGTTAACCGGGTGGCAACCCATGAAGGGAAATGGTTATGAGAATCACTTTGTGTTTATTGGTGTTGCAAGAATAATTAAGATTACACAAGATGTTGATAATGAAGTATTCCTAGCTGGTGATACTATAAATGAATTAGTGAACTTGACAAATTTAATCAAATATCGTTTTGATATCTTAAAAACCAGGAATTTTCCAAATATTTCAATATTTTAGTTAGTGGAATCTCTATGAAAAAATGGTGATTTGTTAAAAAATGTATATGATGTTATTTCACCTATGGAAAATAGTTTAAATGTTTGTAGTGTTTTAGAATTATTAAACGTTTATTCTGATTGCGTTGTGGAGGATGTAGAAGCGTTCGCATGTAGTGAATTTGTAAAGACTTGTATTGAAAAATAAAATTTTAAAATATATTTTTCCTTTTTATTCCTCCCACCTCCTATTCCTCCCACCTCCTATCCTAAATTAATATTTAAAGCTCTGAACTTATTTTAAGTCTCACATACTCATACAAGATGTGGTTAGCATATACATCTCAACGAGTAGCATATAACCTAACAAGCGCTATAGAGAATCTATCACATGACTTTAGTAACTTAAAATTTGATGCTGCCCATGAAGCCGAGTATGGATTCGAAAGATTTTATACATATGATGAATGCATGGATATGGAAAGAAAGTATGAAAAAGCTGCAGAAGCCTGTAACATATATTTACATACTTCTGATTTAAAGTCTTTTCTGCAAACCATAAAGGAAATGGGATTTGAGGAGCATTTGGGTGAAGTAAAACAGTTTATTCCACAAGACATCATTGAAGAAATATTTGAAACCTAATTTATATCAAATAAAAAACTTTATTTCATTTATGTGTGTTATTCAATCATTAAATAATTATTATATAAATTGTATACATTAGTAAGTGCACATATACATGGTGATTTAGAATGATAAAAACAATGAGCTTCTCCTTCTTGTAACGATGGATTTTCATCAAGTTCCATGACTGGTTTTAATGAATATTTTCGAATGTATTCGGATTTCTCTCTCCTTTTTACTACCTCTCCTATGCCACCTCTCTCTTATGCTACCTCTCTCTTATGCTACCTCTCTCTTATGCCACCTCTCCCTACCACTCCTCTCTCTTATGCTACCACTCCTCTCTCTTATGCTACCTCTCTTTTACTAGCTCTCCTCTCCTATGATACCTCTCTCTCGCTTTTACTAGCTCTCTCCTCTCTCTTATGATACATACCTCCCTACCACCTCTCTTTCTTATGTTACTTTCTCGCTCTCTCCCTATGCTACTTCTTGCATACAAGCTGCCGTTTTACCATTTGTTTCAAACATTACATAGTTCTAACGTATAAAAAAGAATGTACAAAAAGGTATAAAATGTCTATTTTTTCTGAATTTGGTTTCAGATTTTTCCAATTTATCTTTATAATATTGTTTATTACCTATACCAAATTTAAATTAGATTTATCAGTCACATCGCCAGCTAAAAGCTTGGTTTTTCTCTTCCGAGCCAGAAAACTATTTCTTCCATGCCTAATTACACACTCTTTATGTTTCCCAACTAATACCTCCAAATGAGAGCCATTCGACTTATCATTAACTCAGTCCTCCCAAGGAAACTCTCTTATTTATTTTCTATCGATACTTGCACGGATTTTGCTTTGAAGACCTCACCGCTATAATTATCATCCTTAATTGTTTATAATAGAACAACAAAAGGCGTGTTACGTATGCAAGGACCTCCAGATTATGGATCAAAATTGTCTGCAGACGTTTTTCCCTGCCCCATCCCAATCTTCAATCCTTTAAATCCTGTGTCAATAGATCACATTTTCCTTCTCTCTTCAGACTCCCACGACACATTAGTACTTAGGCTTGAAGTTTTCGTGGACTGTCTCAGATAAAAAAGCCAAGTGTTTCACCTTTATTTGTGAAAAGACAATATTTTGATGTGGAATAAATAATGCATTTTTGAGCTTTTTCTAAGACCGATATCTTTCAAAAATCTTGCTCTTGATGGTAGTTTTCGACTGAACAAAATCCTGGCAACGCATAACTGGTCAACTAGAACACCTTACTTTAAACCAATACTAAATCTAAACTTTCCTAGTGAATCTGAACGTTTATGTCGACAACACCAAAAAAGTATTAATCCAGTACACTTTGACGCTAAGAAATGAAACATCCTTTGAAGCTATTTTTAATAAATTTGATCTTAGATCGGTACACTTAATTGTAGCACCTCGAAAAGGTGGATTAAAACTTTGTTCTTTAACTTGATGCATCCCAGAATAATATAATGACAACTTGTGTTACTATCTTTATTTAACCCATCAGTGTACATCTTACCTAGTAAAAACATTATTGAATTCACAACTAAAACTATTAATAAAACTCAATTCCAAGTTGCTCCAGTTCTCTTAAAATACTCATAATTTTGGGTGTATTAATGCCATCCGTATTATTCTCTTCCAAACATCGAAATTGGTCTATCATGTCATTGACATCTGTATACTCTAGGATAGGACTCTCCGTCTAACTTCCTGAAGCCCTCCTCCCCATTTTTCTACTTCGTAGTTCCCATCGCTAGTGTCTTCGATTAATTTTCTCCTTTGGATTTCGTTTTGAAATTTTAAAAATTTTAAATATTTCGTATTTTTCTTTTTAGCCACTATATTATTCAATTCTTTATCAGTGCTTCGGGGAGGAAATAGCTTTTTAATAATATTTACATACTTCCAACCAGACGATGAACTAATGCGTTCACACCGTTTAAAGTTTCTCTTGTGGGCATTTGTTAGAACTAAAATGTTTCTATATTGTAAGAGGTCGTTATCGGTGTACTCTACAGGGTGTTCCTCAGTCAGGAGATTTAGGAGACCATCTGTTAACTTAAACTCTTTCTCACTAATAATTAGAGTATTTCCTTTAAAAACAGCTGGCACATTTCCAAGAAACCAACTAGAGCACACCTCCCGAAAACCAAACACGTTTTTATTTGACATTTCCATCAACTTTAAAGTTATTTTGCTGATAGCCATCTTATCTCTTTAACATCTAACTTGATAATGAAGCTTTCTTAGTGATAGTAGGATATTTATTAACACGTAATGGCGTCGTAAAATAGACGTAACATAGACGTAACATAGACGTAACATAGACGTAACAGAGACGTAACAGAGACGTAACATAAACGTAAAATGGTATATGGCCTGTTTTTACCTGGTTTTCAGCTGGTTCTAGCTGTTTTAGCTGGTTTTTACCTGTTTTTAGCTGTTTTTAGGAAGAGTCCTTTCTACCAGTTAAAAAAATAGAATATTTCTTAACGAGGGAGAAAACACAATTTACACTCGTGTAGCATCATCCCGAGCCGAAGGCGAGAGATGATCGAACGCCACACTCGTGTGGCATCATCCCGAGCCGAAGGCGAGGCATGATCGAACGCCACACTCGTGTGGCATCATGCCACACGAGTGTAAATTGTGTTTTCTCCCTCGTTAAGAAATATTCTATTTTTTTAACTGGTAGAAAGGACTCTTCCTAAAAACAGCTAAAAACAGGTAAAAACCAGCTAAAACAGCTAAAACCAGCTGAAAACCAGGTAAAAACAGGCCATATACCATTTTACGTTTATGTTACGTCTCTGTTACGTCTCTGTTACGTCTATGTTACGTCTATGTTACGTCTATGTTACGTCTATTTTACGACGCCATTACGTGTTAATAAATATCCTACTATCACTAAGAAAGCTTCATTATCAAGTTAGATGTTAAAGAGATAAGATGGCTATCAGCAAAATAACTTTAAAGTTGATGGAAATGTCAAATAAAAACGTGTTTGGTTTTCGGGAGGTGTGCTCTAGTTGGTTTCTTGGAAATGTGCCAGCTGTTTTTAAAGGAAATACTCTAATTATTAGTGAGAAAGAGTTTAAGTTAACAGATGGTCTCCTAAATCTCCTGACTGAGGAACACCCTGTAGAGTACACCGATAACGACCTCTTACAATATAGAAACATTTTAGTTCTAACAAATGCCCACAAGAGAAACTTTAAACGGTGTGAACGCATTAGTTCATCGTCTGGTTGGAAGTATGTAAATATTATTAAAAAGCTATTTCCTCCCCGAAGCACTGATAAAGAATTGAATAATATAGTGGCTAAAAAGAAAAATACGAAATATTTAAAATTTTTAAAATTTCAAAACGAAATCCAAAGGAGAAAATTAATCGAAGACACTAGCGATGGGAACTACGAAGTAGAAAAATGGGGAGGAGGGCTTCAGGAAGTTAGACGGAGAGTCCTATCCTAGAGTATACAGATGTCAATGACATGATAGACCAATTTCGATGTTTGGAAGAGAATAATACGGATGGCATTAATACACCCAAAATTATGAGTATTTTAAGAGAACTGGAGCAACTTGGAATTGAGTTTTATTAATAGTTTTAGTTGTGAATTCAATAATGTTTTTACTAGGTAAGATGTACACTGATGGGTTAAATAAAGATAGTAACACAAGTTGTCATTATATTATTCTGGGATGCATCAAGTTAAAGAACAAAGTTTTAATCCACCTTTTCGAGGTGCTACAATTAAGTGTACCGATCTAAGATCAAATTTATTAAAAATAGCTTCAAAGGATGTTTCATTTCTTAGCGTCAAAGTGTACTGGATTAATACTTTTTTGGTGTTGTCGACATAAACGTTCAGATTCACTAGGAAAGTTTAGATTTAGTATTGGTTTAAAGTAAGGTGTTCTAGTTGACCAGTTATGCGTTGCCAGGATTTTGTTCAGTCGAAAACTACCATCAAGAGCAAGATTTTTGAAAGATATCGGTCTTAGAAAAAGCTCAAAAATGCATTATTTATTCCACATCAAAATATTGTCTTTTCACAAATAAAGGTGAAACACTTGGCTTTTTTATCTGAGACAGTCCACGAAAACTTCAAGCCTAAGTACTAATGTGTCGTGGGAGTCTGAAGAGAGAAGGAAAATGTGATCTATTGACACAGGATTTAAAGGATTGAAGATTGGGATGGGGCAGGGAAAAACGTCTGCAGACAATTTTGATCCATAATCTGGAGGTCCTTGCATACGTAACACGCCTTTTGTTGTTCTATTATAAACAATTAAGGATGATAATTATAGCGGTGAGGTCTTCAAAGCAAAATCCGTGCAAGTATCGATAGAAAATAAATAAGAGAGTTTCCTTGGGAGGACTGAGTTAATGATAAGTCGAATGGCTCTCATTTGGAGGTATTAGTTGGGAAACATAAAGAGTGTGTAATTAGGCATGGAAGAAATAGTTTTCTGGCTCGGAAGAGAAAAACCAAGCTTTTAGCTGGCGATGTGACTGATAAATCTAATTTAAATTTGGTATAGGTAATAAACAATATTATAAAGATAAATTGGAAAAATCTGAAACCAAATTCAGAAAAAATAGACATTTTATACCTTTTTGTACATTCTTTTTTATACGTTAGAACTATGTAATGTTTGAAACAAATGGTAAAACGGCAGCTTGTATGCAAGAAGTAGCATAGGGAGAGAGCGAGAAAGTAACATAAGAAAGAGAGGTGGTAGGGAGGTATGTATCATAAGAGAGAGGAGAGAGCTAGTAAAAGCGAGAGAGAGGTATCATAGGAGAGGAGAGCTAGTAAAAGAGAGGTAGCATAAGAGAGAGGAGTGGTAGCATAAGAGAGAGGAGTGGTAGGGAGAGGTGGCATAAGAGAGAGGTAGCATAAGAGAGAGGTAGCATAAGAGAGAGGTGGCATAGGAGAGGTAGTAAAAAGGAGAGAGAAATCCGAATACATTCGAAAATATTCATTAAAACCAGTCATGGAACTTGATGAAAATCCATCGTTACAAGAAGGAGAAGCTCATTGTTTTTATCATTCTAAATCACCATGTATATGTGCACTTACTAATGTATACAATTTATATAATAATTATTTAATGATTGAATAACACACATAAATGAAATAAAGTTTTTTATTTGATATAAATTAGGTTTCAAATATTTCTTCAATGATGTCTTGTGGAATAAACTGTTTTACTTCACCCAAATGCTCCTCAAATCCCATTTCCTTTATGGTTTGCAGAAAAGACTTTAAATCAGAAGTATGTAAATATATGTTACAGGCTTCTGCAGCTTTTTCATACTTTCTTTCCATATCCATGCATTCATCATATGTATAAAATCTTTCGAATCCATACTCGGCTTCATGGGCAGCATCAAATTTTAAGTTACTAAAGTCATGTGATAGATTCTCTATAGCGCTTGTTAGGTTATATGCTACTCGTTGAGATGTATATGCTAACCACATCTTGTATGAGTATGTGAGACTTAAAATAAGTTCAGAGCTTTAAATATTAATTTAGGATAGGAGGTGGGAGGAATAGGAGGTGGGAGGAATAAAAAGGAAAAATATATTTTAAAATTTTATTTTTCAATACAAGTCTTTACAAATTCACTACATGCGAACGCTTCTACATCCTCCACAACGCAATCAGAATAAACGTTTAATAATTCTAAAACACTACAAACATTTAAACTATTTTCCATAGGTGAAATAACATCATATACATTTTTTAACAAATCACCATTTTTTCATAGAGATTCCACTAACTAAAATATTGAAATATTTGGAAAATTCCTGGTTTTTAAGATATCAAAACGATATTTGATTAAATTTGTCAAGTTCACTAATTCATTTATAGTATCACCAGCTAGGAATACTTCATTATCAACATCTTGTGTAATCTTAATTATTCTTGCAACACCAATAAACACAAAGTGATTCTCATAACCATTTCCCTTCATGGGTTGCCACCCGGTTAACATAAGAGAGATCAGAAGTATGAAAATATATGTTACAGGCTTCTGCTGCTTTTTCATATTTTCTAGCCATATCCATACATTCCTCATACGTATAAAATCTTTCGAATCCATACTCGGCTTCATGGACAGCATCAAATTTTAAGTTACTAAAGTGTTGTGATAGATTATCTATAGCGCTTGTTAGGTTATATGCTACTCGTTGAGATGTATATGCTAACCACATCTTGTATGAGTATGTGACACTTAAAGTAAGTTCAGAGCTTTAAAAATTAATTTAGGAGGTGGGCGGAATAAAAAGAAAAATATACCTATACATTTTTATTTTCACTACAACTTTTTACAAATTCATTACATACGAATGTTTCTACATCCTCCAGAACACAATCTGAGTAAAAGTTTAATAATTCTAAAACACAGCAAACATTTAAACTATTTTCCATAGGTGAAATAACATCATATACATTTTTTAACAAATCGCCATTTTTCATAGAGATTCCACTAACTAAAATATTGTAATATTTGGAAAATTCCCGGTTTTTTAAGATATCAACACGATATTTGATTAAATTTGCCAAGTTTACTAATTCATTTATGGTATCACCAGCTAGGAATACCTCATTACCTCCATCTTGTGTAATCTTGATAATTCTTGCATCCCCAATAAACACAAAGTGAATCTCATAACCATTTCCCTTCATGGGTTGCCACCCGGTGTTGTTGGAATAAATAAAGCTCATCATAATTCCTTGATTATTTAGGAAGGAGATCCATTGATCTTCATTAAAAGTGACATTTTGATTATATTTGTATCCACAGAGTTTAACAACAGGAATATATTTTCTCTCTAAGGAAAATCCAATGCTGACCCATTTGGATTTGGATTTGTTAATGTAGTAAATTGTTTCATTGACGAGAGCTACATTGCGCTTGTTACTAAACTCTTGTTGGTTTCCTGTTGGTTGATACATTTTCAGATGCTTGCTTGAAATAATGGTTGTAGAACTGTGGGTGAGTGCTTAAATAAGCAAGCGTGGTAGTGGGGATAATAAGCGTGGTAGTGGGGAGTAGTAAGAGTGGTGGGGGGATTTAAACACTAATCTTATAGATTTAAACATCATTTAGCGACTAACCATGAATGAGTGTAAGACAGAACTTTTTATCGACATTCAAGGATATAACAGTTCCTTTGGATACATTCCAAAAGAATTAGCGATTTATGATGGTATTCGTTGCTCAAATTATCTGTTTAAATCACCATTTCAAAAAAATATGTTATCTGCTCTCGATCTCAAAATGGTTAAATGGGGCGAAGAGTATCATGGACTAAAATGGGAATTTGGAAATATAGAACTTAATGAAATTGATAATATTTTAAAGCATATGTTAGAAGTTTACCAATCGCCCAAAATTTACGTGAAAGGGAATGAAAAAATAAACTTCTTAAAAAAGTTTTTGGATGAAGATTTCATATACGCTATTCCTATTGCCCAAGAACCAAAATTAAGTAATTTTAATAATTATTTAAAATAATTAATTAATTTATAATAATTTAATAAAATTAAGGAAAATTTAAGAAAATTCCAGAATGTTATTTTCACAAAAATGTGAATCCATGGCATTGTGCATTAGCAAACGTAAAATTGTTATATAATTATAGGTATTGTTATGAATAAAAACCATTATTATATATATGTTTTTATTATTGAATTTTATTTATAATACAAATATACTTTGAATAATATATATCCTATTGAACATAGAAACACTACTAACAATATACTTAATAATACTAGACACACATTTGAATTACATTCTTCTATACAAGATTTTCTATACAACTGATTCCATTCCTGTGTCACTATTGAAGTTTTATTGAAATAATATAATCTTAACTTATACTGTACAATGGTAGATATGTTTTTTATTATTGAATTTTATTTATAATACAAATATACTTTGAATAATATCATATCTATTGAACATAGAAACACTACTAACAATATACTTAATAATATACTTTTAAGTGCACTTTTATGTAGGTTTGAACGTAAATGCGCAGCAAGTTTATTTTTTATATACCAAGTATCACAATCTTTACATCGCGATAAAGTAAGTTTAGGTAATGGGGGTCTGTCTTCTACTATGGATCTTTTCAACGGTATATCACATAACTGGGTATTGGTTTTTCGTTTTTCCCGAGAACAGGATGGTATACAAGGACATGCTTCTCGTTTATGTCTATGAACGTTCGATTGATGAGTAAAACTCTTGTTGCATTCACTGCATGAAAACATGATGGGAACTAAACAAAAACGCGCGGGAAACTTACACTTATTCTTCCGCAATCAGATTTCTTCCTCTCATTACGGTAAACCATTCATATAAATCTAAACCTAAACTTATAAGACTTATATGGTCATTAAAATGTTTTGATTTTATAGATCCTGCAAGAACATTGTTACATAACGCTATACCTTCCTCAAGCAACGTAAAGAGTTGTTCATCACTACAGTCTAATTCTAAAAGTTCATAGCGCGTGTCCACAAAACACCTTTTTAAATTTTTTACTTTTATTTGATGTTTATGTTTTAACATCTTCAGCTTTCACAACTCTTTTATTCAACACATTCTTGCGATATTTTATCTGGTTTCACAACACTTTGCACAATACTGTTTTTGCAAACTAAACAATTAATATAATATCAACGCTAACTAACCGCTGAGGATATATACGTAACAAGGAGAAAGCACAACTGTCGAGCTCAAGATGCGACTGCAGAACGAGAAGCGAAGAGAGAATATAAAGAGAATCCGTCTGGGCGGGGCATGCCCATACGCATCTCTATTGCGCAGATGTAAAAAAACGAAAAATATAAAAAACGTTTTTTTTTTTTTTTTTTTTTTTTTTTTTTTTTGAGCCGCCATTTTTTTTTTTTTTTTTTTTTGAGCCGCCATTTTTCTTTTTTTTTTTTTTTTTTTTTTTTGAGCCGCCATTTTTTTTTATATGCGCAGTAGACCAAAATGCGTACCACGCGCACACCGAGCGTGCCAGACATGCGCACGGAGTGTTAGGAGATATACTTTGGTGTGTACATTCCAACCCACCCACTTTTAAGAATATAACTCCAATAGTGAAGCCACAAATAAAAAATTTGTTGTTTTGGGCGGGTCTACCGCTCTACATATGGGGTCTGTATTGACCTGTGTATTGTTCGAATTAGTACAACACTTGCGTTTTAACCGCACTTACCCTTTTAAGTAACGCGTTGTAATACGATGAAATGAGTGAAGCTATGTACTCTTGTGGATTATAGCTTTCGCAATGTTCTGTGTCCCATGAATAATCAATAGGGACTGCTACAGACATCGTTGTGAATTGTGTTAAATACTGTAAATATTGAGAATTTATAGCAATAGAAGTGGTGTGGCGGGTAGGAGGAATGGATTTGATATAAGAGTGGTAGGATTTTGGTGGGGTGAAGAGTGGGGGGATTTTGGTAGTGTGAAGAGTGGGGGGAATTTTTGGATATATATCCTGTTTGGTAGTGTGAAGAGTGGGGGGATTTTGGTAGTGTGAAGAGTGGGGGGATTTTGATAGTGTGAAGAGTGGGGGGATTTTGGTAGTGTGAAGAGTGGGGGGATTTTGGTAGTGTGAAGAGTGGGGGGATTTGGTGGGGTGAAGAGTGGGGGGATTTTGGTAGTGTGAAGAGTGGGGGGATTTGGTGGGGTGAAGAGTGGGGGGAATTTTTGGATATATATCCTGTTTGGATATATATCCTGTTTGGATATATATCCTGTTTGGATATATATCCTGTTTGGTAGTGTGAAGAGTGGGGGGATTTTGGTAGTGTGAAGAGTGGGGGGAATTGGATTTTGGATTTGGATTGATCTAGAACGCACACAAACACTCTACTAACCGTGTCAAATTCGTCCGGGTTCGCGCATGACGTCACTCCGTGAATTATTTTTGAAATTTATAACGCGCAATATAGAGTTTATGTTAGTTAAAGGCGATTTTATATGAATTATATTGGCAATATACGCCTCCTGCTTATAATACAAATTTTAAAGTATATGATTTAAAATAATCATGTAAATAAAGAGATAAATTAATTTAAAATAATATATATTGGTAAATTGCCTGCCAATTGCGGTCTATGTATTTATTTACGTGAAAAGAAAAGGTAAATAAATTTATAAAATAAAACTATGCCAAATAGTTAGGACAATGTTTATTTAAAGACATATTCTTATTAAAATATATACCTACTGTTGCGAAAACGCAACAATTTCATTGCATACCCGACAACTATTAAAATATCTCAAATAGTTGTTTACCTAATAATAAAAAATAGTAAACTCCAAACAAAATACCGAGGAATTTACAGCCAGAACTTCCATTTCTGTTCAAGCTATTGCTCTCACTCTCCCACTTATAGGAAATTCAAAAAGAATAAAATTAAAACAGCTCTAAAACATCCAGTTACGGCTCCAAGAGCTCAAGGTCTCTTCCCTCTCTTCCTCTGACCGCTTGACTCGTCGCGTCTAAAAGATCGGTTTTGCCCCGGCCCCCGGCAGTGTTTGCAAGGCACTCGACAAGTAAGGTGGGTCTCGCTCGCTGACAAAATACATCGCTAAAGACCATCATAATGCTCAATGATTGATAGCACTTCCCGAAAAGGGTTTCGCTCATTAATAGTTGTAAAAATAAGATTGTCTCCAAGTGATCAGTTGTGTTACTTATATTGATTGTTAGGTAATGTAACCCCAGTGTATATTTCACAAAGCCAATGGAAAGATAAAGTTAGCAAGAGTTTGGTGACCACGAAGACAGAAAGTTTGGCTCCGAACCTGTAAAGCGGCTTGATGGTTTGTAAGTCAACGTATGTAAAACCAAAAATAGAAACTTTAACCAGGTATGTGTTGACTGTGGTAAATATTACGTTGAGAAATTTCCAGAGATTTAGTGACTTTGCGTATATGTATTGCGCATAAAACCCAATGCAAGTTAAAAATGACGATTTTATTTAACTGTTTTGTAAAGTACCGCCTCATTTGTTGATTTATTCTCGTCAGTTAAGATATTGTTGGGTTTACAACAATCATAAGACTATTCATACATTTTTCTTGCTTGAACTTAGAGTTATTATTTCTCTTTTCGCAAATAAATAACAAAAACATTTTTACTTATTTATAAAGAATATTTGGACTATTACGCCAACTTAGGTTAATGTTAAGTACCGATTGAAGGTGTCGCTGATTGTGAATGCGTCACAAATAATTACTGTTAATAAGTTGGTATTACAGTGAACATTTAAAATTTAATGGTTGTGTTGTGATGTTACCAGATTATTATTCATTGAATAGTTGTGTAATTGATTCAGGTATATTACATTAAATGTACTTGTTGAATTTCTAAATGTTGTTTGTCTAAGAATCCTTATTAAATCCAGCTAAGGTCTTCATATTCATTCCACACCTCATGCACAGTTTGCTGGACTTGGCACTGGTCAGTGTTAAGTCACCCTACTGCGACTAGTTTATTAGTTTACTAGAAATTGATAGGCAATGTCGTAACATTGGTCCTTCGAGCCGGATGTGGAGATCTGGCAAATAATAGGGATTCTTTTGACATCATTGACAGTTTAAATTTGAATTTGCGCGTTTGCCATATTTCCTAAATTGTCTTAAGAACAAGGAAAATGGATCGTAATCAAGCTGAGCAGCTACGTGAAAGCTCTAAGGGCTTCATGAATCGCATAACGAAGTGGGCTAAGGATAACAAAGATAATAAAAATTCTCTGAACTTTTTAAACCGAATAGATAAGTTAGAAGAGGCTTTTCGAAACTATTCTCAGGCTCAAGATTTTTTGGAAAGTGACCTTATCCACTTGACTGATGACGATACTGAAGATAGAGATTTAATTGAAAATTTATACTTTGACACTTTAGCCTTGCTTCAAGATTGTGTTAAAAAACTAAACCTACCTAGCCTCTTCCCCCTACTTTGAATGTATCACCTAGCTTTGTACAACAAAATGTCCCACAGAATCATGTGGAAGTAAGGCTACCACAAATAAATATTAAGCCCTTCAAGGGGGATACATCGGAGTGGCGTTCTTTCATTCAACTTTTTAATACTCTTATTGTTGAAAATAGCCCTCTTTCAGATATTCAGAGGTTTATTTACTTGAAATCCTTTTTAAGGGATGAACCTTTAAAATTGATAGACAACTTTGCTGTCACTAATGAAAACTAACTCGGCACTGGATATTCTTAAGAAGCGCTACGAAAATAAATTATCTGTTATTAACACTCACTTTGTTTCCCTCTTCGAAGGTGCACCGCTAACTAAATGTAGTGCGTCAACCTTGAGGGAATTTGTTACCAACTGTAAAAGGAACTTGTGCTCCTTAAAAAATTTAAAACATTCTTATCAAGAACTATTTGAACTCTTAACAATTTATATTCTTGGTAAAAAAATCGATTTTGGCACGCGAAAGGCTTACGAGTTGGAGCGCGATCCGGAAGAACTACCCGATTTAGACGATTTTTTTGAATTTTTAGAAAAAAGGTGTTTAGCGCTTGAAAATTTAGGTAGTTCAGATGTGCCTTCAGCACCAAAAAATCAAAAGTTTAATAAAACCTCTCTTCACATACAAACTCAAAATACTCACACTGACGCAGTCAACCCTAGCTCTTGTCTATATTGTAATGATAACTCACACAGGATTTACACTTGTTACAGGTTTAAAACTTACAGGAGATGGAGAGAAAAAATTTTATACAATCAAATCATCTTTGCTTTAATTGTCTTGGTTCCAAACACTCTGTTGTTGACTGTTTGACAAAAAAAGGTTGTATGATTTGTGGTCAAAAGCATCATACCCTTATTCACAATATATGTACTACCCAAAGAAGTCCTATTCAGACCCAACATGTTCAACAGTCAAATTTTCAAAATGGGCGACAAGCTTCTCACCCATCAGATCTAAGATCTCAAAATAATGTTTCTCAAAGAAATAGTCAGAACTCCCAAAACAGGGGCCAAAATACACAATACACTCAGTCCCATTCTAATAATAAAAACCTTTCTCAGAACTCAGCACCTTCAAATACCCAGCAATCAGCTCCATCACAAACCAATCAATCAGATTCGCCACAAATGTCAGTGTCAGCGCTTTCCACCAAAAATACCCAAGTACTGCTAGCTACAGCTATTGTGTCCCTCTATGACTCCAATGGTCACCAAGTTCAAGCTAAATCCATTTTGGACAATGGCTCCCAAAATTCTTTTATCACTGAAAGTTTAGTTGATAAACTCAAATATAGAACCTATACGAAAACCACTCACGTGTCGGGCATAGCCCTTTCCAATAATGTATCTAGAAGAATGGTTGATGTGACGATTTATTCGAACGCATATCGGCACAGAAAGTTCGAGCTCATCTGCGCAATTTTACCAGCCATTACCACTCGACTCCCTCATATTACTATTGATAGTGATCCCTGGAACATACCAGATGACCTACCATTGGCGGATCCTACTTTCAATGAACCTTCAGACATAGACCTTCTGATTGGCTCCGACGTATATTACCATCTGGTGACAAAGGGTATAATTCGTCTTGGACGTAACCTCCCTACAATAATAAACACTCATTTGGGCTGGGTGATTGGTGGAACCTTTGCTCAGACCTCCAATCATAGCACAAGCATCTCTCATTTAAATGTTTCTCAACATCCACCAAGCGTCTCCTTGTTTGTGCAGGCCGAAGAGCCCCCTTCCCTAGAAACCATTGTCACCAAATTTTGGTCCATGGAGGAACTGCCAGCTAAGGCATCCCTTTCCCCTGACAATGAAATAGCAGAGGCTATTTTCACTGAAACCACTAAGATCTTGGAGGATGGTTCCTTTCAAGTGGATCTACCCTTGAAATCATCCCAAGAAAATTCAAAACTTGGAGACTCCCTTTCAATCGCTCGAAAGCGATTTAACAATTTAGAATTAAAATTCCAGAAAAACCCCGAGTATTATCACGAATATCAGAAATTTATAGACGAATATGTTTCTCTAGGACATGCGCGGTACGTACCACTCACTCCAGTGAATAAAGTGTCACAGCCCAAATATTTTCTGCCTCATCACGCTGTCATAAAAGAGGACAGCCGTACTACCAAACTTCGTGTAGTGTTTGATGCTTCATGCAAAAGCTCTTCTGGTGTATCACTTAATGATATAACCCATAAAGGCTACCAAGTTCAGCCGGACCTCTATGACATTCTGTTACGCTTTAGATCTTTTAAGTATGCTCTTACGTCTGACATAGAAAAAATGTATAGACAAATCAAAGTCAACTCCGAACAAACTTTTCTCTTGAATATTTTATGGCGAAGTTTCCCAGATCAGCCAATTCAGTGTATAGAACTCACCACCGTCACTTACGGTACCAACTGCGCACCCTTTTTGGCCACTCGAGTTATAAAAAGACTCGCTGTGGAAGGTCAGAATGACTACCCTCTTGCTTCTGAATCACTCTTACGGCAATGTTATGTTGATGATATTCTAACCGGATGTGATAACTATTCGGACTTAGAAAAATTATATAATCAGCTGAACTCTCTCTTAAATTCTTTTGGATTTAAACTCCATAAATGGGGATCTAACTCGGAGCCATTTTTAAAACAAGTCTCACAGATTGGAAAGGATGACCTTGACATCAACTTTGATGATACTCCCAATAAAGTCTTAGGCCTTAAATGGATCCCAAATGAAGACTGTTTCTCTATTGCCATCCCAGAGGTGACATTTTCTGGCCCAATTACAAAAAGAAAAATACTTTCCACAATAGCTCAGTGCTACGACCCTCTTGGGTTTCTGTCATTAATCATTATCACCGGAAAGCTTATCATACAAAGGCTCTGGACTTTAAAAATAGATTGGGATGTTCCTGTTACAGACAAGACCCTGCTCCAAGAATGGAAAACCTTTGTTGAAAATATTCCGTTGCTTAAAACGGTCAAAATTCCTAGGTATTTATTTCTAGATAAGCCCATAGCTCAAATAGAATTCCACGGGTTTTCGGACGCTAGCCAAAAGGCATACTCGGCCTGTGTCTACCTTCAAACTATTTACACTGACAACAGTATCTCTTGCACATTAATATCCTCTAAGTCCCGTGTAGCTCCCCTGAAAACAGTAACCCTCCCTCGCCTGGAATTGTGTGCTATGGTGCTATTATCTCGACTAATCACAAAACTCATTTCAATCTATGAGACCAGATTCACCGTAAGTACAGTGAATCTCTGGACAGATTCCCAGATAGCCCTCTGTTGGATCGCTTCACCTGCCTGTAGATGGAATGTGTTTGTCGCTAACAGAGTTTCAAGTATTCAAGATCTTACTTCCCAATATAAATGGCGTCATATTAGCTCATCCCAAAACGTTGCGGACCTTCCTTCGAGAGGAATCCCAATACGTGACGTTGAACAATCCCAGTCATGGTGGCAAAGCCCCAAATTTTTATCCGACCCAGATCTAGAACTCCCCATTAGCTCAGAAATACCCACTGTTTCAGAACTTCCTGAAGAAAGGAAGGTTTCTCTCATGAGTGCACAAGAACTTGACCAAATCACCTTTTGGCTTCAAGTATTTGAAAAATTCTCTTCTTTCTCGAGATTGAAACGTAGTATAGCGTATGTGTTGAGATTCATCTCCAATACTAAAACTAAAGAGAACAGAGAATTCGGCCCTCTAACATTGCAAGAATTAGACTCCTCTTTAAAGTTCATTGTCAAAATTATACAATTTCATCACTTTTCTAACAAAATTCATGAACTATCTAATACCAAGCCCATGAGTGATAAAGGCATAGCAAAACTAAATCCTCTTTTTGGCCAAGATATGCTCCTCAGGGTAGGTGGTAGGCTAGAAAATGCTGACCTTCCATTTGATCAGAAACACCCTATTCTATTGCCTTCTAATAACAATAGAGAGAAAATTGCCTTCTAATAACAATAGAGAGAAAATAACTTGGAAATGATTGATCTGTTATACAATGCTTGCTGTAAACTCTTTTGAGTCTTTAACATATGCTCTGTAAGATTGTCCCTTTTGAGAGCAGCCAGCCATCGTTCCCTACGCCTTTTGGACAAATCATTTAAATTAGTTAAAATCCTATGCGTTAAGATGGTAGGCACACAATAAAAACTAATCTGGTCTCTGTGGGAGCGACTTCCACAACCGACTGCAAGACAAGTCATCGGCATTATTGTTTAGTCAATACACCCACTCAATCACTATAAAAATGTATTTGACTGCAACAAAACCCTTATCAGCGCTCACTAGAACAGTAAACAAACAAACTAAAACAACCTGATGCTTCCTTAATAAATATAAACAATGTGATCGGGATTTAGGATGCGGACGCTCAAATGTAAACAAACGTATTCCTCGCAATGTCCCAATCAAACCCTTTTTATTTTCTTTGTTGCCCACAGGCCGCCATATTGAATTAATTTGACACATCGTTGGATTGCCTAACTACACGCTCGCATCGCCCAAAAGTCGTTCCACTTGAATTACCAACAACAACGCTCACAAGCTAGTGGAACGGGAAAACCTGTGGTCGCGAGCGTAAACGTTGCGATCGACTAGTGGAACGCGCCCAAAACCGTAACCGAAGTTGACAACGGTACACGCCCTTAATAGTAATATTCCTTTCAGGTGTCTGACGCCCCGAAGCGACTCGCCCCGGAGTCACTCGACACCGTTCTGAAAGGAACAAATTGACAAGTTTGACATTAAGCACAATTATGAGAGGGCAGGGGGGATAGGGCTCGACTTGATGCCCCAGTTGAATGGAACAACTGTGTGCGGCTCAGGAGCTGTACGGGAGCTCCTCCTTGGGGTGAAAGGAAGATACCTATTTTACGTATATGGTGGCGACGCTTTTGAAATGACAGCTCCATGCTCCACATTGACTTCTATATATAGACCCGTACAACTGACAGCGTGCGCAAACAAAAGTTAAGTTAGCCGGGTGAAATATTGTGTTTGTACGCACGACCACCGGTCATATCTCTCGAGCCAGATCGGCGAGGGGCATGCGCACAACTCGCTTGTTGTCATCTGCTACAGGGTTTGCATAACCAGCTGGAAAATAATCAGCAAACCCTTTTATGTTCCTTGACAATCAGAGTGGGATCGACCATCACAGCTGACAAATTTTGCAGTGCGCATGCCCATGGCCGATCAGCTTTGTTTAAATGCGCGAGGCCAGAAATTTGCCACTTTCGCGATTATTATTTGCTTATCCATATTAGAAATCAATGATGCTCCATTGGCGTTAGTGGTTAGTAGTTTAGTAGTCTATTTTATTTTAAGACGTTTATGCGGATTTTATTACTTTTCCAGATTTGTATTAAAGAAAAATATAGCCAATTATCAATACATTATGTTATTCTGTTACATAGTTTAGTAAACAAACATTTTTCCAGGTATTTTTTTATTTTAAATTGTACGTGTAGGTAGTTTGTTCTAAAATATACAGTTTTTTCATTTTTTGTTATTTAAAAGTGCAGTTATATAAAAGGCTTGATCAGCAAGTCTATCAGCAAAATATACTTTCAGCATTCAAAAATAATACACTGCCAAATGTATTTCCAATACCAATATGTTCCGAAGACTAGACTAATATTAATAATTTATTTCCTTATTATATGGTTTATTGGGTTCACTTAATAAGTGAACATAGTTTCGTAATAATAAATAAATGATGAAAGTTGGCAAGAGTGAATTTGACCATTTCTGTTTTGTGGTCTTTGTGTCATAAAGAATGATTTTAATCAAACTTTTTTTATTGTAGATGTAAATAGACAAATCAGATATTGTAGTTTGGTAAGTACCATTTTCTTAATCATATTTAAAACATATATTTCGTGCTAGGTGTAACTATTTAAATGATTTTAATTCCCGAACATTCAATATAATGTATATTTTTTTATATCTTTTTTCTGCTTGTCGGAAAAATTCATTTTGTAGTTTGCCATCCATACCTACATGTTACTGTCTCTGTATTTTATCTAACATGGCTGCAGTCATAGCAGCTTCTTCCTTTGGCAGAGTTAAGTACTCATGTAAATATTCATCATGTAACAATTCCTATTATACTAATTTTCCCAAGGATTATAAAATCAAAGTTTTTTTTATTTTCCCTAAACTTTTGCAACATTAGAAGCTTGAAAAACAGCTTACGGAATACAAGTTCTCAATTGGTATACATACGTTTGTATGTAGCATCCCTGCGTTAAGCTTCGGAAATAAACATATACATCTTGACGAGTACACTCTAAATCTGGAATGCCCTACGGGACACTATAGAAAGCACTGACAGAAAATAAATAGCAGTAATAAAAAGGTGAAACTTAACCAGAGTTTTTTATGTACCATTAACTTATTGAGTAATTAATGTTAAATAGTGCACCTGATTTGTGTGATATAAATAATTATTAGGTACTTAGTGTATAAGATGAGTCTGCCGAAATTTTCGTTTTGTTTCATGTTAAATGCTCGATGGAATTGGACCTCAACACAAGCCCAACGTGATGTTAACGGAACTGACGAAATCTGATTAGAACCTTCACCCGATTGTGTTTTTTTATCTTGTTTTAGCAAATAGCCGCTATTTACATTTTTTTATATTTACTCTGAAAATTCTTTTATAATAAAATATTTTTTAACTTTATACAACAAAGTTATAAAATGTCAAAACATTAATTTGGCCTTTAACAGATCATATGGTGGCTTCTCTTCCGCACCCCGCTTCCGCCATGAATACTTTGGACCCTACTACGGAGGGCGCCACCGTTCACAAATGTTGCGACCAATTAGCACGCTCTTAACGTTTCTTACCTGTTGTTCTGTGGTTTACAGATTCACAAGTGATACACATACCATACAGCAGCCCCATGAAACTTCTTATGGCAAGTATCGCAACACGCCTAGTTACGACATACGTAACCGGCCAGACTTGTATTTGGGACATAGAAATTTTTCTTTGTCTTCGTCACAGATTACCTATACTTTGTGTCTTCGTTGTTAGTAAAAGGAGCTACGTCCAGCATCTCTTTTTAAGTGGCCAACCAACGATACTACAGAAAGAGATGGGTGCGTTATGCGACTAATCCAACAATTTAATTATCTTACCACCCTGCCCTGCAGTGGGACTCTGCGTCGTTATAGTAATCTACTATGCTTTCTACTATAGAAATCTATTAGCGTTTTCTACTATCGTCAAATGTGCAACTCTGTTTAGTTGTAGACAATGATCGGGTATCTTCGGAACTCGCCAAAGGGTAACTGTCTGAGCTAAAAACATTGCGGAAATTCTAGGGATTTTTAATTTTATAACTAGAAGTTTTGGACAGAAGAAGAAGTTTGGTTATATTTATGTTCAAAAGCATAGTAGAGTTGGGAGATATAGTGATTTTTCAATATCTGTTAGAACAAAGATGGTGATTTAAGAATAGCCGTTATTTTTAACGGTGATTTTTCACTACAACGATTTTTATTTTTAAGGCGAAAAGGAGCAGCATAGTTGCTTTTACAAGACTGATATTCGATATAAATATTGAATAATGCAGCTACAATTGGAAGTACAATTATAAGTTGATTTGGTTAGTAAGTTATTAGGGTAAAAATAGTATTTTTTCGAAACGCCCAGTGCCAGAAGCGTAGCGAATATTAATCGAAAATGGCCTTTATTCTTGATTTTTGCGCTAGATTAAGTTAAAAATATTACATTTTTTCCGAAATTAGAATTATAATGCTTTTGGTAATTTTGAGTATAGGTATACCTGAAAATGTTTTTATGACGCTGAATTTAAATACGACAATAAATTAATAAAATTATACTCTCTTAGATACTTTTCAGATTTGAAATTAACCATCTAAAACTGCAAAAAAAATCCCATTTAATAGCTTAAAATTGAGGACACACTGAGTCTAAAGGAGATTATAAAATACTTAATAACTCACAACAGAAATAACAAAAGAATTATAAACAATAGTATCAGAAAATATAATAAAAAAAAAACATTCCCTTTTATATCTAGCTATGTCCTGCAGTGGGACTCTGCGTCGTTATAGAAAACTACTATTGCTTTCTACTATAGAAATCTATTCGCGTTTTCTACTGAAGAAAATTTGCAACTCTATTTAATTGTAGACTAATGATCGGGTATCTTCGGAACTCGCCAAAGGGATAACTATGGGAGCTAAAAACATTTGCGAAAATTCTAGGGATTTTAAATTTTATAACTAGAAGTTTTGGATAGAAAGAAAAGTTTGGTTATATTTAATGTTCAAGGTTCATGTTCAAAAGTACTTTACCCTTTACCTAAGTTCAATTTTTTCATTTTATCCATGTGCCATCCAAAGCCCTTCTAGAACTAGTAACACCTAAGTATAGCTTATACAATAACACAGCTACCTAAGTAAGTTAAACAGGGGCGCACCCAGGATTTTGTATCAGTAGTAGTTTGTAGGAGTGTTTCAGGGATCACGCGATTTGGTGGATTTTTTCAATTATTAGTGCACTTTTTTAATTTTTGTGTGTCTAGGATGTTAGTGTAGGGGGTACTCCCCCCCCCCCCCCCTGGGTAAGCCAGTGTTCACTCCTTACGCGCATTTTACTACAAAGATACTTTTTGTTTGTTGCTTATTTAAAACTGTTTAGTAAAAAATGTATGATGTATTTCGATCTCAAAATTTTCAACTGAGTAATTTGTATCCAAATTATAAGCAAAGTGCATAAAAGCAAAGTAAGGAGCTTTTATTGGTCCTTTTTATTTTTTATAAGCTCTGCACTTAGGACAATTTGTGGTTACAACTAATGCCAGAGTGAAAATGCACAAAATTTTGAGACTCAGACTCATTAGGAATAATCTTAAACAGAAAAATCAATAGTTCAAACATATGACCTCTAAAGCCTTCGTTCACCGAACACCGAACCGGCAGTGCTCTGATCCAAAAACATGTAAACAACTTGATCCATAACCTCACAAAACCGATAACTACAGCAGTGGGACTCCGCGATGTCGTAGAATTCTATTTGTAGAAACGAAGCGATAGTTTCGTACTCCGCGTAGCTTTAGAAGTCGATTATGTGGCAGCCATATTGTCGTCTTGCAACGACCGACATCGCCAACGTTGCAGTGGGACTCCGCGACGTCGTAGAATTCTATTTGTAGAAACGGAGCAATATCGTTTCGTACTCTGCGTAGGTTTCGAAGTCGATAATGTGGCAGCCATCTTGTCGTCTTGAAACGACATCGCCAACGCTGTAGATATCGGTTTGTGAGGTTATGAATCAAGTTTTTTTTACATATTTTTGGATCAGAGCCAGAGCACTGCCGGTTCGGTGTTCTGTGAACGAAGGCTTTAGGGGTCATATGTTGGAACTGTTGCTTTTTCTGTTTAAGATTATACCTAACGAGTCTCAAAATTTTGAACATTTTCACTCTGGCATTAGGTATAACCACAAATCGTCCTAAGCTTATAAAAAACTAAAAAGGATCAGTAAAAGCTCCTTAATTTGCTTTTATGCATACATGGCACTTTGCTTATAATTTGGATAAAAATTACTCAATTGAAAATTTTGAGATCGAAATACATAAATTTTTTACTATACTCGATTTGAAATTGGTTGATAGTAATAAATCATTTTTAGCAGCCGATTCCATAGGCGCACCTACCTGACGTGCCGGTTTGAACCCTATTTACTTATCCGAATAATTTAGTAATCATTATTGTCATAACAGGTAAAAATAATTATGCCGAGAATTCCGGGAACAATTAATACACAATGTTACTTTTCAGGTAGTTACGAAAAATTAGGTACCTCTACTTATTGGTATAAAACTGTGAGTCATTTTAAGAGCGAACAAACCTAATGCGAGTATTCTAGGACACACATTTGGGTAATTTTTGAAAATGGAGAGTCTTTCAGGATTTATTCCAGTTAAGCGAGCTGCGAAATCAGCGCTAAGCATTAGTGAAAAGATTATTGTGCTTAATGTATTTAATGCACTTAGATATCAAAAAAGTGCAATAAGTATCGATTCTGCAGTGGAACTTTGTTCAAAGATGACAGGTATTGGAAAAGCAACCATCTACAGGCTGATGCGGGAAGAAAAGACAGGAACCGTGACGCCACCAAAACCATCTCCAGGAAGGCGAACAATACCGATCGATGAGGACGAAAAGGCCATCATAAGACGAAAGGTGCATTCATTCTATTTCAATAAGGAGATCCCTACTTTGGATAGAGTTTTAGGGGCAGTAAAAGAAGACTTTCCTGCAATCAAGAGAGATAAACTATGGAAAGTTCTAAGAGAAATGAATTTTAGATGGGAAAAACATAGTCGGAAGTCTCATTTGCTCGAAAAAGATGAAATAGTATGTTGGAGACGTAATTATTTGAGAAAAATAAGAAAATTTCGCAATGAAAACAAAACAATTTTCTATTTGGACGAAACATGGCTGAACGAAGGCTACACAGTTGGAAAAATATGGACAGACAAAAATGTGACTTCTCACCGGCAAGCATTTTTAGACGGTCTATCAACAGGAATAAATCCGCCCTCTGGAAAAGGAAAACGATTAATTATAACTCACATCGGTAGCTCCCTCAGATATTTCATTTTCTGATGATGATTAATTTAAAGCGAAGAACTGTAATGACTTACTATAAATTTTATAGAATTTCAAATAGAAACATTTTTCCAAATTTACTTGTTTATTAGTTGCTTTATTGTTATTAGTATTATATTTATTCAAATACAAGGGTAACAAATTATGCCACACATCCGAATGTTCACTAAATTATATAATTATTGTGTTTAATATAAACTTAAACCCACCCGAAAGCACGTGCATGAGTGCAAAACATCACAGGTAGAATACTACCGCTTATTGTTCGAGCCTCGGGTTAAGCTTTGTATTCGACGCCCTTATCAGATCTATAGGAATGGAAAGTTTAATAAATGCAAAAGGGTCTAGACTTTCAATGTATATACTATTTAAAACTTGGCAATTTAGGTGGACCACTCTGTGTACGTGTTTGACGGATTTTAATGATTTATTACTATCAACCAATTTCAAATCGAGTATAAATAGTTTTAAATAAGCAACAAACAAAAAGTATTTTTGTAGTAAAATGCGCGTAAGAAATGAACACTGGCTTAATTTCATTAACTTCGCTGAAGCTCATCCAGAAATAAAAAGATCCAAATAAACAGCCAAAGATGCTAGAACTAGTAACGCTGTAAAAGTGGGTCCTCACGGGCGGAGGAAGCGGAACAGCGGAGAGGTGCTTCGTTATGTAATTAGTTGAATGCGGCCATGTTTAACAAACGAAGCGCCTGTCCACTGTTCCGCTTTTTCCGCCCGTGAGGGCATTCTTTAAGTTAAACACCGCAACGTCACCAGTCGACAACGGCAGTAAGTTCTCGGCTGATGACGTTCCGGTGTCTAACTTCAGTGGCGTAATCAGGGGGGTTGGGGTCTGCAGTCTCCCCTAAACTAACATCCTAGACACACAAAAATTTAAAAAGTGCACTACTAATTGAAAAATCCACCGAATTGCGTAATTCCTGAGACACTACTACTGAGACAAAATCCTGGGTGATCCCCTGTTTAATTTACTTAGGTCACAGCTGTGATATAGTATAAGCTGTACTTAGGTGTTACTAGTTCTAGAAGGGCACATGGAAAAAATGAAAAAGTTGAACTTAGGTCGTGGGTAAAATACTTTTGAACATGAACCTTGAACATTAAATATAACCAAACTTTTATTTGTATCCAAAACTTCTAGTTATAAAATTAAAAATCACTAGAATTTCGCAAATGTTTTTAGCTCCGATAGTTACCCCTTTGGCGAGTTCCGAAGATACCCGATCATTAGTCTACAATTAAATAGAGTTGCAAATTTTCTTTAGTAGAAAACGCTAATAGATTTCTATAGTAGAAAACAATAGTAGCTTTCTATAACGACGCAGAGTCCCACTGCAGAGCAGACAAGTCACGTAAAAGTTAAATAACACAAATTTTAAGAAACACACAAGTCTCAAAAATAAAATCTATAATAATAATCTTCTTAACTGTTCATATGGGAGAAAACTAAATGCCATTTATGTTTGCTCACAACCGCCATATTGGATCACGTGGTTTGTATTCCCTAATTGACTTTCGAAGAGTCACTCGACATAACCATACTTTTGAACCATATACGTATTATTACTATATTTTTAGCATCCAATCTACCCGTTGTTAAAATTTGAAGCAAACATAAAATCTTCTTTTCTTTGGTTTTGTACCACGTGATGCATCCACTTTTGACGGAACTGTCACTGTCAGTTCTGACAGCAGTTTAAAATGTTAGCTTGTCGATTTCCTTCTCGTCTTTTTACCTTTCAAAAGTAAAGATTAATGTGTTTTTATTTGTGAAAAGTGGACTAAAAGTTAATTATTATCCTATTTACGATGATATAGCTAATGTACCGATAATGCCAGTTTTAAGCAGCAAGAAGTGAAAAACTACTTGAGTTTCAGCGACGGATAGTTTTCACAAGAATGTAAACTGAAGAGTGAATACATCATTTTTAATTTTTGAGATTTTGGGGCAAAACGGGTAAGAACATTATGTAAATAAAGCGAGGCATCGTGTGGAAATCTAAAAAAAAACACATTATTCAAGCTCGAATTAAAACTCAAAATAGTTAAGTATAATTTATTGTAATTATTAATTCTTATATAATACGTTATAATTAAAATCAAAATCTTCTTAAATAATTAGTTACTTACCTATGCAAAATCACTTTGTCTTTCTCAACTGACCGTCGACATGCGAAACAAGATCTCATTTTCTATCTAAAATATTATTAACTCTGTTTCAATATTGCACTTTTAAAGTATATAATAATTTATACTTACTGGTTTTTCTGATATTTTATTACACATTAAATTAAAAATTATTAGATTATTCACAAAATAACGCTACGGCGAAATCGAAGACTTGTCAGATTCAAATTTGAACTTACAATCCCTAGAATTTCCTCAATGTTTTTAGCTCCGACAGTTACCACTTTGGCGAGTCCGAAGATACCCGATCATTGTCTACAACTAAACAGAGTTGCAAATTTGACGATAGTAGAAAACGCAAATAGATTTCTATAGTAGAAAGCTATAGTAGATTACTATAACGACGCAGAGTCCCACTGCAGCATTGGCGATGTCGTTTCAAGACGATAAGATGGCTGTCACATAATCGACTTCGAACCATACGCAGAGTACGAAACGATCGTTCCGTTTCTACAAATAGAATTCTATGACATCGTGGAGTCCCACTGCAGCGTTAGCGATGTCGCTTTCGTTTCAAGACGACAATATGGCTGCCACATAATCGACTTCGAAACCTACGCGGAGTACAAAACGATCGCTTTGTTTCTACAAATAGAATTCTACGACATCGCGGAGTCCCACTGCTGCTGAAGTGTCCCTTTTTTCATTTTGGTTAGAATTGTCAGGTTCTTCTTTTCCATTTATGACGGCTTCCGTCATTGGCGATTGTCCAGTTACTAGCAGGTGTTTTGTTGCTACCGGTTCTTTCGGAGCCGTATTAGATGCCACGGCTTCTACAACTTGTCCAACTTCACCGTTGTTTACTCCCTTTCGGCGGGAAGATTTTGACATATCAATCGGGTCATCGTTTTTCGCAGGCGTTTCCTGTACCTCGTCATTTTTTTTACTCTGTTTGTTCTGTGGACTTTTTTTCCTGTTGAGGGACTGATTTTTGATTTGACCTCTACTGTTTTCTTCTAACAGCCGTATTCTTTCCAGTAATAAACGATTGTTTTCTTTTAATACATAGTTTTTGTCAGTTGTTTCAGCAACTAACCTCTTTAGGTATCCCACTTCAGTTACCTTTTCATCAGGATTTCTTAGATTTTCTTCTAGTTTTCTTTGACCTTCCTTCCTTCCTTCCTTCCTTCCTATAAATAACTATTAGGTACTTAGTGTACAAGATGATTCTGCCGAAGTTTTCGTTTTGTTTCATGTTAAGTGCTTGATGGAATTGGACCTCCACACAAGCCCAACGTGATGTTAACGGAACTGAAGAAATCTGATTAGAACCTTCACCCGATTGTGACTTTTACCTTGCGTTAACATTCTCATGTGAGCCATGTTGTTATGAGATGACTTGATAAACATTTGGTTATGATTTATATTGATTAAATGAAGAAATTAGTAAAAATAGGACATTGTTGTTTTACTTTTAAATACAGTACAATTTTGTATTACTTTTAAAGGTTAATTGATGTTTTGGTATTTAATGCTTTGTTGTATTTAAATATTTGTTTTAGCAAATAGCCGCTACTGACATTTTTTAATATTTTCTCTGAAAATTACAAGAAAATATTTTTTAACTTTATACAACAAAGTTATAAAATGTCAAAACATTAATTTGACCTTTAACAGATCATATGGTGGCTTTTCTTCCGCACCCCGCTTCCGCCATGAATACTTTGGACCCTACTACGGAGGGCGCCATCGTTCACAAATGTTGCGACCCATTAGCACGCACTTAACGTTTCTTACCTGTGTTCTGTGGATTTAATTCCACCCTAGTTATATTTTAAATTTTATCTGGAAAGTACAGCTTATTTGTAATAAAATCGGAATATTTCTTAATAATCTGATTTACATATTCCAGTATTTTGGGGATACAAAATTTTCTTTCTGCAAAACAACGACTGCTAATTTGCGGATGTCCAATGAAACGTCACCATTGATTTGGATAGTTATATATCTATTAATTTTTTTTTAAGAAATAAGGTTTTGAAAAATTTGGAGGACGTACACATATCTAGGTGTATGTGACGAAACTGGTGTAATGTTGAAATGAAGTAAGTATTGAGGAACAACCATTATCTTTTATAAATAACATTGTTTAAAATCACAAATACTTATTTTTTAAATCAAAAGATTTTCAGCCAGATTCTCCAACGCTAGTCCGATCTAATTTGACAACGAAAAGTTTTACACTGAAGTGTAAGAATAAGACAACTAGTTTAATACTATGAATTTATTTCCGAGTTTTTTTGCAAATTTGTAAAGAAAAGGGCAATTTTACTACATACTTTCGACAATAATAGAACTACATTCATTACATCAACTTATTTCAAGATGAAAATTATTTGGAATCCAAGCAAATCGCTGAAATAGAATAATTCATAAGTTTTTAAGGTAATTATTCGGATTAATGCAAACAGCGAATTTTTTCATGAAATTTTGCACAGACCCTAATTTTGGGTCGTAGAACACGAATCCGAAGTCAGTTTTTGGCGGTCTCGAATGGTTTTTCCAAAAAATTTTTTTTTACTTTTAGGTTAGGTTTTTATATAGATTCCTTTGAGTTTCGACGCTTTCACTTCAACATGTCTGTAAACTTATAATTTTTATTATTTTTCGTCTCACAAAACACCACATTTAGGCAAAAATAGGTAAGAAAATTGCTTTTTCCTATGGAAAATTCCATTTTAAGGCGCTACTAGCAGCCATTATTTTCCCAGCTGTCAAGTGTCCGGCATTACCAGGTTTACTTATAAAAAGTTGTAAATTAGGAATAATAAAAAAGCTAACCATAACAAACTAAAGTTACTATTCTGTCCAACTTAGTAAACAACATTTTTAAATTTTAACCTACATCAGACCTAACCAAAATCCTATTTATCAGTAATCCAACACCTGCATGCTGATGCATGCAACCATATCTGAACAAAAAGGTGTATACCCAACCCAAGTAAACCTGAGCAAAAAGGTGGTCAGGTTTGCTCAGCTTTGATTGATATAGATACATATATATCTATATCAATCAAAACTGAGCAAACCTGACCACCTTTTTGCTCAGGTTGGATGAGCAAAAAGGTGGTCAGGTTTGCTCAGATTTCATTGATATAGATGTATATGTATATATGTATAAATACTAAACCAAAGTACTGTTACTAGGGAAAATAAAATGCCAATATTGCCATCTGTTTTTCGGATTTATTCATGGCCGGCAACTGTTAAAATTTGTGGGAAAAACGATTTGTAAATTTGGCAATTTTCCATCAGAATGTGTACCACAGATGGCGTGTTTATTTTCTTTCAGTTTTTTGATATTTTCGCTGTTTTTTTAATGTGTTTTTACATAAATTTGCCTTAATATGGTTCAGAAAAATAGTGTGTAATGACTTGTATACATGTGTTTAAGTAAAAGTGCCGAAATTTAAAGAAATTCATTGAAAAACCTAACCTAAAAGTAAAAAAAAAATTTTGGAAAAACCATTCGAGACCGCCAAAAACTGACTTCGGATTCGTGTTCTGCGACCCAAAATTAGGGTCTGTGCAAAATTTCATGAAAAAGTCGCTGTTTGCATTAATCCGAATAATTACCGTTTTTAATGGTGACTTATTAACAATGACAGGACAAAAACCTGTCAAAACATAACTGATCAACTATAAGATCTTAATTTAAACCAGTAGTAAATCTTAAACCTTCTTAGTGAATCTGATCGTTTAATTTGTGTTTATTTTAGGAATTAATTTTCAAACAATGGAACAAGTATCGAATCAAGTAGCTGTTGGTGGTGCTGGATTTCATCAAATTTGTCTTACAGGTAATAAACCTTGTTGAATTGTGTTCTGTAGTAGTAGCAATGTAGTAAATATTGAGTTATATATGAGGGCTTAAAGTTGTACAACCACTTTCCAAGCAATATAAAGACTTTGAATAGTCTAAAGATATTTTTTATTATTAACCAATTTGGTAATTATTCGGATTAATGGAATTTTTTCATGAAATTTTGCACGGACCCTAATTTTGGGTCGTAGAACACGAACAACAATTATAATTTTAGGTTAACTTTTTCAATGAAATTCTTTAAATTTCGGCACTTTTACTTAAACACATCTATACAAGTCATTACACACTATTTTTCTGAACCATATTTAGGCAAATTTATGTAAAAACACATTAAAAAAACAGAGAAAATATCAAAACACAAAAAGAAAATAAACAGGCAATTCGTGGTACACATGGTCGAAATTTCTGATGGAAAGGCCAAATTTACAAATCATTTTTCCCACAAATTTTAACAGTTTCCGGCCATAAATAAATCCAAAAAAGAGATGACAATATCAGAGTAAAATAAGACAGATAGCATTTTATGTATCTATATCAATGAAAACTGAGCAAACCTGACCACCTTTTTGCTCAGGTTGGGTGAGCACCAAGGGGGTCAGGTTTGCTCAGTTTTCATTGATATAGATACATATTTATCTATATCAATGAAAACTGAGCAAACCTGACCCCCTTGCTCAGGTTGGATGAGCAAAAAGGTGGTCAGGTTTGCTCAGTTTTCATTGATATAGATACATATTTATCTATATCAATGAAAACTGAGCAAACCTGACCACCTTTTTGCTCATCCAACCTGAGCAAAAAGGTGGTCAGGTTTGCTCAGTTTTCATTGATATAGATATATATGTATCTATATCAATGAAAACTGAGCAAACCTGACCACCTTTTTGCTCAGGTTTGCTTGGGTGTATACACCTTTTTGCCCAGATTTGGTTCATTTTCGCATTTTCCCGCTACCTTTATGTAAAGCTAGCAGTGTTCATGATTTTCAGAGATCGGTTTGAGCAACAAAACTGATTCTTTGGCAACTAATTAGTAAGAAATTAGTAATAAATTCTCTTTCCCCAATGCATTAGCATGCAGGTGTTGGATTACTGATCAGTAGGATTTTGCCGAGGGGTGTCTCACCTATCGAAAATTTGTACAATGATTACCAAACTAGGGTACTTTACCACTGATTTCCAGTGATTATCGATGATTTCCAGTGATTACCGATGATTTCCAGTGATTACCAATGATTTCCAGTGATTACCGATGATTTCCAGTGATTACCGATGATTTCCAGTGATTACCGCTGATTTACAGCGATTACCGATGATTTCCAGTGATTACCGCTGATTTCCAGCGATTACCGATGATTTCCAGTGATTACACCGGCACACAAAATAAAAAAGGTGGTCTGTACATTTGACCAGACCCATCTATCTATATGTATTTTGATGCGCTGAATCCAAATCCGAAGTCCGTTTGGCCCGTACACCCTCAAAATTTTGAGTAAATTGCGAAAAAACGCTGAAAATGACTAAAAATTGCGAAAAATTGCAGTTATGAAAATGAAGAAAATTTTATTGAACCAGGTCACATATGTTTCTTATGTATTTTGATGCGCTGAATCCAAATTCAGAATCTGTTAATCTCAATCATTCATATATTTATGAAAAATCGTAAAAAATAGCAATAAATAACAAAAAATAGTATTGTTCTTACGTACCAATGAGGACTTTTATTACGTATGTGGGAGTGATTTCTTGTAACATTATACTCTACAGAAGCCAAGTTACCCACTAATGTAGAGCTGCAGTCGCTTGATGACGACGCCTGCGGGCCTGCTTCCTCAGCCTGACCAGACGCCGATACTGGGGTTCCGAATCCCTGCATCGTAAAGCACTTATCGCTTGTGCCTGCCATGACGGCATACACGCCGTTAACCCAGGACTCTGCCAGACGGTTCTGTTGCCCACCGTCACCACGTGGAGGTGCCCTGGTTATACGCACAAGCAATCAGTCCTCCGAAGTTGAATTGCAATTTTTAGTAATTTCAGCGTTTTTTTGCAATTTACTCAAAATTTTGAGGGTGTACAGGTAAAACGGACTTTGGATTTGGATTCAGCGCATCAAAATACATATAGATAGATATGGGTCTGGTCAAATGTACAGACCACTTTTTTTATTTTGTGTGCCGGTGTTATCGATGATTACCATTGATTTTCCATTATTACCACTGTTTTACAGTTCCACTAATTTCCAGTAATTACTACTGGTTTTGAGTGAATACCACTGCATTCTGGCAGTTACCATTGAATTTCATTAATTATCATTGAATTCCGGTAAATGTGTCACATAACATGACACACTAACCTAATAAAGAGTGTAATCTCTATTTTGATTTTGTTGTTTTTGGGAAGAAGTAGTTCTCCAACAATTCTGAAAACCTGTACAGTGGAAGAATAGGACTTTCTGAATTGCTACCTTAAATTATCTAACTTGGATCAGTTGTGTATCATCCTTAACCGACGATTTTCACCAACCAGATGAAATACAAGAAATAATAGAAACATTTTTGTTTGGAATTATCTGTTTATCCTGTACCCGTAAAAAAAATATATATAGGCTGTTCTACCTATAGAATTCAGCATATTGTGTGAATAAAATTCAACCTATACCCTATCTCACATAACTAATTCAGTGAGGTAGCATGTCGGAGACGGGCCATAAATGCAAGACTGTTGTTACCCTTAAAGAACTCAAGAGGAGTGGCGATGTTTTTGGATGCCCATGTGATCACTGTAATAAAATTATATGCCAGTCCTGCAGTGGCATAAGTCCAACTGAAATACGTTCAGTCCTTCTGCAAAAGCGAGTTATGCCATTTCTGTGTCCTGAATGCCTCAGTAACGTCCGACAAATGCTTAACCTCTCAAAAAGGGTCGATCAGATGACTAAGGAAATTGAATTGCTCAAGAAAGACATCTCAAAACTTTCTGGTATAAATGAGGACTTTAAGAGTTTGAAAAAAAACGTCAATGCACTGAATGAAACCGCTAAATCTCTGGAAGGTAAGATCATGGACATCAACCAGACCCTCAGCACATCCCAATCAGTCACTAAACAAACACTGACCCCAGACCAGAACGAAATTTGGCAAGAGCTGCAAGAACGGCAAAATCGTACTAATAACTTAATGCTCTTCAATCTTCCCGAAAAAGGCGATGATAGAGGTGACATTACCTCCATCATGAGCATTCTAACCGACAACCCACCTACAATTATCCAGTATTCCAGGGTTGGCAAGCCAAATTCCAAGGGGGCTCGCGCACTAAGAGTTGCACTGAACACTAATAATCAAGCCGTAGCCTTGGTGCGTAGTCGCAGTAAGCTAAAGGGCAAGAATATTTTTGTAAACCTAGACCTTACAAGAAAACAGCAAGATATTGAAAAACAAGTCTGGAGCGAATTTAAAGATAAGATTAGTAAGGGAGAAAACATACAGGTGAAATACATCAAGGGGTTCCACAAATCATTAACAACCAGGGAAACTAAATATTGACGGTCAATGCTCTAAACAACCCAGCAAACTCGACATATACTATCAGAACGTTCGCGGATTACGAACGAAACTTACATCACTCATGTGCAATGCATCTTTAAGTGATTTCCAAATACTAATGCTAACAGAAACAAACTTATCTGATGACATCCTGGACGCTGAGCTGAGCCTGAGCAACTACTTCATATTCAGGAAAGATCGTTCTAATGAAACCAGCCACAAAAAGTCTATGGGGGGTGTCCTCCTGGCGGTACATAAATCCGTGCCATGTAGTCTTCTTCCAACGTCACCAGCTGTAGAACAAATCTATGTCACCATAGGCTCACCCAAAGCTGAATGTATCATTGGCTGTGTCTACCTACCTCCTGATTCACCACTAGATAGTTATCTCATGGTTAGTGACATAGTTGACATTATCTCAGAAAAATGTCCCAACACTGAACTTTGCATGGCTGGTGATTTTAACCTACCAATGACTACTTGGACTAATGAAGATGTTTGCGTATTTGGATCTCCCCGAGAGGATATCTACGTCCCACCACAAACAATACAGAAGATAGCTGCTACATCTGATTTCTGCGCTTTCCACAATCTTTTCCAATCAAACTTTATCCATAATTTAAATAATGTAACTCTAGACTTAGTTTTTTCTCATAAAATACTATCGGCTTCTCAGTGTGACCCTCTGGTATTACCAATCGACAGTCACCACCCACCTTTATCCTTTAACTTAACAGTCCCAAATGCTTGCACAAATGTTGTTGGCCCTAAATCTGACAGTTATTACTACGACTTTAAATCGGCCAATTATACCTTAATAAATGACCGACTGGGAGCCATCTGTTGGGACAATCTCTTCTCCAATCTTGATGTAGTAAAGTAAAGTATATATTCGCTTTTCAGAATATTACAACAAAACAAAGTATGATTGAAACATTACAACAAGCACGTCAATATTTGTAAATACATAACATAGAAATAAATCACATAAATACAACGTCATCCGTCATTCACAATCTAAAATCTGCTGACAATAATAAACAAATACATGTACAATAGACGGATCACACGTGTACCTTAATTAAAGAATTCATCCGCCGAATAAAGACATTTATCTATAAAGAATGTCCTGACCTTCCGCTTAAACGTCGTCAGGTTGTCTGTTTCTTCGAAGCATTTGTGGTGGACTAGAGCCCAATTATATGTTTTTAGTCCCATATATCTTGGGCTATGTTGTCCAATGGATAGTCTTGAATAGGGTATGTCAAAATTATCTCTATTACGAGTATTATGGGTATGAATTTGAGATCTTTTATCCCATAATTTTATATTATTTTTTACATAAAAGAAGTGAGTACAAGTAGAGGGGTGGGAAGGTCATTATTTGTAGACTTCTAAAGAGGTCCACACATGATTCCCGGTTTCGTGCCCGAACCATGTATCTTATAGCTCTCTTTTGGGCCACGAACACACGATCTGTACCTGACGCCGATCCCCAGTGTACTATACCGTAAGCCATCACCGACTGGAATAACCCGTAATATATGAGTTTTAGCGTGTTCATTGAGACCGTGTCTCTGATACTTTGTATTAAAAAGGAGCACGAACTAAGCCTAGGCAGAATTCTTTCTATATGAGTCTTCCATGTAAATTTTTGATCGATGTTCAGGCCTAGAAATTTTGTTGAATCTACACATTGTACAGAGTGCCCCTCTACTCTCAATAAAAGACTTGAGTTAATTGTAGTAATTTTTGTGACGATTTCCATTGCCACTGATTTGCTTTTGTTTAGCTTTATACCATTATCCTTACACCAATTGTTTACATGATTAATTCCGGCGTCAGAGTTTTCACTCAGATCCGATCTCTTTTTACCTGTTACAATAATGTTTGTATCATCCGCATATAGTACAAAGTAAGTATCTGGAATGTCGTCATTGGGCATGTCATTGATATAGCAGTTAAAAAGCGTGGGAGAAATGCAGGACCCTTGGGGGATTCCCCTATTTACGACCCACGGCGATGATCCGACACCGCCAATCACGACCAGCTGCGTTCCACTTGATAAATAATGTCGTATCCAATTATTTGCCGGGCCTCTGATGCCCATATTATGTAATTTCTTAATAAGCAGGTCATGATCCACGGTGTCGAATGCACGACTCATGTCCCAATACAGATTCCCTATTATTTAAGCTGTCATATATATGCTGAAGAGCACTATCCAGCGCGGTATTGGTAGAGTGTTTGGGTCTAAACCCTTTCTGATATTTTGTTAAAATTAAATTTGATTTCAGAAATTTTGTTAGCCTATTGTTGAAACAGGATTCAAAAATTTTTGCGAAGTGACATTGCAAAGCTACAGGCCTATAGTTTTCAACATCAAAGTGGCTACCTTTGTTTTTAAAAATGGGTAAGATTTTAGAGTTTTTTAAAGCGTTGGGATATACTCCTTGTAAAAAACTTAAGTTGATCAGTTGTGAGAGAATGGGCGCAAGGAGATCCCTCACCAATAGACACAAGGTACCGGGTATCTCGTCAATACCTGATGATTTCTTTTGGCATACCTTAGCAATAACATTTTCTACTTCATTCGGTGTAGTGGGAAATAGAAAAAGAGATGTGTTATGTATTGGAATTTTAGTATTACTGCTCTGGGGTGGATCGCTGCTGTTGGCGAACCCTGCAAAATAATCATTAAAAGCGTCGCTAATTTCGGCTTTCTCAGTAATGTTATTGTTTCCCAATATAATTTTTGATATTGTGGGTTTTTTATTTTTGTTACCATTGTTTTCCTTAATAAGTAACCAACTCTCTTTATTTAAATTTTTTGCCTTTATTAACCTATTATCATTAATATGGAGAAAACTGTTGAAATGACATGTGAGGTTGCAGCGATAGAACTTAAGGAAATGAACCTGGTAATTGTGGCGATTTATCGACCACCTAGTGGAAATTTTAATGTATATCTGAACCAAATAAGTGAAATTTTTGTAATTTTGGGACAAAATTCTAAACATGTTGTAATGGTGGGTGATTTTAACATACATTTTAATTCAAATAATAGTAGGGCACTCGATTTTATTGATGTTGCAAACTGCTTTGGCTTCACAGAGCAAATATTTCAAAGTACTAGGCAAAATGCCTGCCTTGATAATATCCTTGTAAACTTTGAGGGATTTCTAGAATTTAACGTGGATGTTGCACAAGTTGCAATATCTGATCATTTGGCAGTGCAAATTGGAATTAAAAACATTAAACCAAAAAACACTCATGTTCAAGAATGTAATTACCATCAACCAATAACTACGGTTGGTACAAATAAGCTTTATAATGTACTAAATAACACTGATTGGTCATTCGTAAAAACAAATTTAGGCGCGAATGAAAAAGGTGATAGGTTTATGAGGGTACTCTGGGATGGCTTTAATGCTTGTTTTCCAGTTAAAGAATATCGCTCTAGAAATGACAGGAATGTAAGGTGGTATCACCAAGGACTGGGTAATATGAGGGAGCATCTTGGGTTTCTGAATGACCTCTATAATATTTCAAAACTACCTGAAATAGCTTTGGTAAGAAATCTGTATCGGCAGAGCTATAGAAGGGAAGTAAAAAATGCAAAAATCAGGGCAAATTCGGAATTTATAAATAGTGCTGGTAATAAAGCCAAAGCAGCGTGGAAAATTATAAATGACAACAGGAAATCCTGTAAACAGACTAAACCTCCAAAAAATTTAAGTGCGGACAACTTCAATGTATATTTTGCTGGAGTCGCCGAAAGAAGTCTAAAAAACCTGCCACAGGCAAACATACAACCTGAAAATTACCTTGCAGCCCAAAATCTATCTTTACCAAAAGATGGTTTTTCTTTTAGGGAAGTTACATTTGTACAGGTTAGGGATGCCATAAATGATCTAAAATCAAAAACTAGCAAAGATATCTTTGGTCTAAACGTTACTCTTTTAAAAAAACTCAAGGATACATTGGTTGTGCCTCTGACTTACTTAATCAATTGTTGTATAAATGAGGGTATATACCCTGACTCGTTTAAGAAATCCAGGGTGACTCCTGTTTATAAGAAGGGTGATGTCAAAGATATAAATAACTATCGCCCAATCACACTAGTACCCATCTTGTCTAAAGTGTTTGAGTACCTTTTGAAACAACAGCTCTATGCATACTTTGAAAGTAACGGATTATTCACTGGAAGCCAGTTCGGCTTTAGGAAATCAAAATCAACAACACTTGCGGTATTATCTCTGTTGGAATGTATAGTCGAGGGCTTTGAGGATGGTCTATATGTGGGGGCTGTCCTGTGCGATCTCTCCAAGGCCTTCGACTGTATAAACCACGATATTCTCCTGGTAAAGCTGAGGCATTGTGGCCTTCAGGAACAAGCACTTAAACTGGTTACCAGTTACTTAACGAATAGAACACAGCAAAATCTCTCGGAAGGGAGACTGTCAAGTAGCATAGATATCACGCATGGAGTCCCACAGGGTTCCATTTTGGGCCCACTCCTATTTCTCATTTTTATCAATGATATTGAAACATCTTCCGATGCTAGTCTGGTTATTTTTGCTGATGACACGACTGCTATCCTGAAGGATGCTAATCTAAATTCTCTTCTTGAACAAATGCAGGAATCCATGCTGGGCATCGAGAGATGGTTCAGTTCAAACAGACTATCTTTAAATACAAACAAAACTGAAAAAATCATCTTCACACTCAGGGACCGAAATCACGATGAAGTTCCAGACCAGAACTTCCAGAATGACTCTGTTAGGCTTTTGGGGGTGCATCTTGACACATCCTTGGTCTTCGATTCCCACATAGACCAATTAGCAAAGCAATTGTCCTCAGCTACCTTTTGCCTAAAAAACTTGAGGTCTGTGGTTAGGCAGGATGTTCTTTTGATGGCCTACCATAGTTTGTTTCACTCGCACTGTTCATATGCCATCCTTGCTTGGGGTCATAGTGCACAATCAAGCAGAGCCTTTGCACTTCAGAGAAGGGCTGTGAGAATCATTGACGGTTTACCCTATAGAGCTGATGCTAGGCAGGCTTTTGTAAATCTTGAAATTTTAACCTTGCCGTGTACCTATATTCTGCAATGCCTGATCTATGTAAAAAAAAATCTAAATAAGTACAATCTTTATTCGCAACAACATTACCACAATACAAGAAATAGAAATGATATAAATTTACACTATGTGAGACTAGGAAAATCGTGTATTGGCACTAACCACTATGGACCAAAATTTTTTAATAAACTCCCAGTAGCGATAAGGAATTTAGAGGAAAAAATATTCAAAAGAACTGTTAAAAGATATCTATTGAAAAACCCGTTTTATAGCATACAGGAATTTTTAAACACTACCCCAGACATGGCTGTAATCTAACAGCACCCCACAATGTTTGTGGCATCGATGAGAGTCAGTGTCCTGCAAATAAAAAGTAAATTTAGGCTCTTTTTGTAATTTTAACATAGTTTTAGACTGTCACTTGTTATGTTATTTTAGATGTCTGATATTTTAAACATTAGCTACTATAGTAGCAATTCATTGACGAATGTGAAAAATTTTGTAATTTTGTGAACATGAATAAAATAAATGAAATGAAATGAAAATGAAAAGTTTTTTTAGCATTTTTTGTTTGTTTTTTATAATATTGTTTTAGTTCCCTATATCTTTGACTATACGTTGGAGAATTTATTCGTGAATTTATTTGATGGATTTCGTGTAGCATTCGTGAGATATTCCTTAGTTCTGGTGTAAACCATTTATTTTTTTTATTTTTATTCGTTTGGTGTTTATTCTTAATCAGCGGAAAAATTGACTGAAAAATACTTTGTATTCTAGTGTAGAGAACATCAAAACAAACATTGACATCGTTGCAGTCTACTTCGCTATATAGACCAGTCCAGTCGGTATCTGATATGGCAATTTTAAAGGCTTGAAAGTTATTGTCACTAAAATTTCTGAAATAATAATTTTCATCAAGGTTGTTAGGGTTTAAACCCTCAAAGAACAATAATTGATAGGTGTGGTCGGATAGGTGCGTCTCACTGACCTTTGATTTTAGGTATGTAAAATTTATAAAAATATTATCTATGCAACTCTGTGTGTTGTAAGTAATTCTCGTTGGTTCGGATATGGTAGGTGAAATATTATACTCTAAAAGCAAGTTAATTAGAGTTTGGGTTTGTTTACTATTTTCTTATATATTGATATTGACATCTCCACAAATAATAATTTTGTAACCAGGGTGGTAAATATTTTCCAACATTGAGCCCAGCCCATTCACAAATGCTTCAAAGTCCCCGCTGGGAGACCTATAAATAGAGCATATGATTACAGTTTCATTCTCAGCAATATTAAATTTTACAGCACACATTTCAAAATGTTTTTCGACTGAGTTATTAAAAGACACCTTAGCAAAATCTAGATTTTCATGACCCATTATGCAAACACCTCCCTTCTGAAAATGTGATCTAGAGAAAAAATTTATTGTTTTGTAATTTCCAATATTGAGATATTGTATGTCACTTGACAGGTGATGCTCCGATAAACATATTACATTAACATTATGCTCGTCCAATAGATGTTCCAGTCCCTCCTTCTTGTTGAGCAATCCTCCTTGAAGGTTCATATTCATTACTACAAATTCGGTGGATTCACTACAGTCCTGTTTAAAAAAATTTCGTGATCGTCATCGGAGTTGGTTGTGTTACTTGTGGTTATATTATCCCGATTTCTTGGGAAAAAATATCTACCAATCTGAGCACCTGGTGGCCAATTTTTTCCATCCATAATGGCATCTTTGAAACGGAAAGGCGCGCACAATCTGAAAGAGTTCCACTTGTCACTATGGCTTAAAGTTAACTTTTCGCATTGAACTTCGCAAATATGGGCGAGCAGCGTCTGTAGTTGATTAGTGGTTGTGCCCTTATCCAGTCTGGTAGATACCATGATAGATCGATTTTACGAAGTAGTATACGATTGTTTAGATCTTTTTGTTCCACTGAAAAAAGTTCCCAATGTGAAGTTCCCTAGGTGGTTCGATGGGGTCCTGATAAACTTAACAATACAGAAAAAGATAGCTCACAAAAATTTCAAAATAAGTAAATCCGCCCAAGACTACCAGATTTTTTCTCGCTTAAGACTACAATGCAAAGATCTTTCTCGTGAATGTTACAGAAATTTTGTCCAAAATACTGAAAATAATCTCTGTGTAGATACTAAGTATTTTTGGAATTTTGTTAACTCCAAACGAAAATCACCTGAAATACCGAATGTCCTTACACTAAACAACGATAGAGTAAACATGGGTCCCGACGCTGCTAACTTATTCGCTACATACTTTTCTTCTGTATATTCCCCCGACAACCCCTACTGTCCACCAGAGATATCACTAAATCACCTCAATCTTTCTATCCTTTCCATTTCCATATCTGCAATCTATTCTGAACTCTGCAACCTCAAAGCACATAAGGGCCCTGGCCCTGACAATATCCACCCTATCTTTCTGAAAAACTCCGCCTTTATACTTGCAAGACCCCTGCATATCATATTCAACAAATCTCTTCAGTGTGGCTACTTACCCACATTCTGGAAAACAAGCTATGTCATTCCAATCCACAAGTCTGGAGATAAATCTGACGTCCAAAATTACCGACCAATCTGCATCATTAATACAATTGCAAAACTCTTTGAAAAGCTGGTTGCGCAACATCTTAGCTCTCTGCTATCTCCAGAAATTGTTCCTCAGCAGTATGGGTTCTGTGCTGGCAAAAATACCGAACTTAATCTTTTAAGCTATACCCATTACCTGCTGGAGGCCTTGGAGAATGGGGCGGAAGTCCACGCTGTTTACACAGACTTCTCCAAGGCCTTCGACAGGGTCCCGCATAATCTAATCATAAGAAGACTGGAATCCTTGGGGGTAAATGGATCATTATTATCCTGGATTGAAAGCCTTATCACAGGAAGGGTTCAGATGGTGAAAGTCAATAACTTTCTATCGAGAGAGATAACCGTGCTTTCCGGAGTCCCGCAGGGGTCCCACCTGGCACCGCTTCTCTTCAACATATACATTAATAAGGTTGCACCATGCTTCAGGTCTAGCGAGTTTCTTCTCTTTGCAGATGACTTAAAAATGTTTAAAGATATATCAAATCCCAATGACTCTGTCGCGCTTCAGGAGGATCTGGATAGAGTTGTGGCATGGAGCCGCAACAACGGAATGCTGCTCAATACATCAAAATGTTACGTCATGAAATTCTCCCGCCGTCAAGTGAAAACTGACTTTAACTATCGCATCAAAGGAAAAACCTTAATCACTGTGGACAATATCAGAGATCTCGGAATAGTCCTAGACGAAAAACTATCATATGTCCCCCAAATTGACTCGATTATCAGTAAATCACTCAGAATGTTGGGCTTCATAAGAAGAACCACACAAGACTTCCACACGGTTCGCTCTCTTAAAATTCTCTTTTGTAGTCTTGTTAGAAGCCACCTGGAATACGCACCTTCTGTGTGGTGTCCTCAGTATGCCAACCACATCAACAGAATCGAAAATATACAAAAAAAGTTTTTGCATTACATTCACTTTAAATTTTTTAGAGACACAGACTACAACTACTTGGATATGTGCAAAAAACTAAATCTTTTATCACTCCAGAACAGACGACGAAACCATAACCTCTTACTTCTGTTTAAACTATTAAACTCGCTAGATGACTGTCCATTATTAACATCATGCATCGGTCTCCACGTACCACCGGTCAACACCAGAAGAATTCAAACTTTTTATCATCCATTCCATCATACCAACTATGGCCGATATTCTTTCATTTCTAGGTCTGTGACCATAGCAAACCAACACCCGACACTTGACTTTTTCTGCCCTCTTAAAAACTTCCTAGCACAACTGAAGGGGGTCGACACTGTTTGACTGATATCCCTTCCCCTTTGATAATTTATACTTGTGTGTGAAGGTTGCAATAGTTTAACTGTAATAATTTTAATTACATGTTGTAAAATCGTATTCTAATCATTATAGTATTGTTAGGATTTAAGACATGTGCTATTGTGTTATATTTACTAAGTTTTTGTATAAAAAATGGCATTGCCGTCAATAAATAAATAAATAAAAAGTAGTTGCACACATTCGCATATATCTATAATACTAATATATACTCTTAATTGACTCACTCACTCATTTATCACGACTGTTTTTTTTAAACAGACTCAGTAGTATTGTATACTTTAAAAGTATTCAAGTATTCAAGCAGTAAAAATCAGCGGGGTCGTCGCATATTTAGGTACGTGTTAACAAATTAAATCCAATGTTAAGGGTTGAGCTAAGGGTGCTTTCTGGTAGGCTTGGAGGGCTGGTTTATATTTTAAACGATCGGACATGCTTTTTTACTTTTAAAAGTATAGTAATTAGTAAGATCTTTACTTATTTTTGACTTTCTCTCCTTTTCGAAAAATTTCGTTCATTGAACGTTCTGTTCTTCACTCGGTTCTTCAAGTACATGGATGTTTTCAAAATTTTTTGAAAACTTGTTTTTTTCATACTAGTGCTAAAAGTATTTTTTGTCATTCACTTACCAGAAGTAGTCATTTTAACATTGATTTTCGTTGTCAAAAATGGATTATTTATCACAAGTGTTACAATATGGCCTTATCTCGGACCTTATTTTATCGCTAGTGTTACAATAAGTCGATATTTAATCATAATCATACATAGGTACACACATATATTTTGATAAGAAAACAACATTTTTATTATAAAATTAATAACTTACAGGTACAAGAGGAAAGACCTTTGATATTATTTTAAGTAAAGTGACCATATTTGGTTTAGACAAAGCGGGAAAAAATTTGCCCTCGACGCAAGACAAAACAGAAAAACGGAAGGTCTCCTGACACCAGGTGCGATTTTTTTGAAAAACAGAGGCAAAATTTGAAACGAACACATAATATCTACAGTGACCGTCAAAAAGTTCGCAACATATGGGAAAATTTTTTATTAGGAGAGTATCGAAAAAACTTTTCCGGGGGATCGGTTCTGCATGTCCGATAACCTAGAAATCGATTTTGACATACGTCACGTGACCACTGGTATAGCGGCAAATTAAAAACAAAATTGTGAATTTACAAAAAGTGAGGTTAGTTGACGAGATATCAGAAAAAATTATTAGAAAAAGTTGCTTAGAATTAAATTCTAGGTCCTCATGCAGAATTTCAAGATTTTATTTCAAAAAATTTGAAAAAGCAATTTTTTAAAATATTTTTTTATCGATTTACGAATTTCTAGTTTTTTTCTTTTAGATAGCTTGGCTAATGTAAAGCCCATGTATTTGGATGAAAATAAACGAATGTAGTAGTTTTTTCTACAATTGACAGGACAAAATTAAAAAAACATTGTTTCGCCGGACGCTAGCTGTTGCAATGATTTGTATTTAGCAGCAGTGTCAAAATTTTAGAGACATTTCAATGAGATTACAACAGTTAAGGGGATTCAAATAGAAAATAAACAAAAAATTACCTGTTGCACAAACCATTGCAACACCGAGCGTCCGGCGAACACCTATTTTTTCGATTTTGTCCTGTCAATTGTAGAAAAAACTACTACATTCGTTTATTTTCATCCAAATACATGGGCTTTACATTAGCCAAGCTATCTAAACGATAAAAACTGAAAATTTGTAAATCCATAAAAAAAATATTTTAAAAAAATTGAGTTTTCCAATTTTTTAAAATAAAATCTTAAAATTTTGTATGAGGACCTAGAATTTCATTCTAAGCAATTTTTTCAAATAATTTTTTTTGATATCTCGTCAACTAACCTCACTTTTTGTAAATTCACAATTTTTTTTAATTTGCCGCTATACCAGTGGTCACGTGACGTATGTTAAAATCGATTTTTAGGTAATCGGACATGCAGAACCGATCCCCCGGAAAAGTTTTTTCGATACTCTCCTAATAAAAAATTTTCCCATATGTTGCCAACTTTTTGCCGGTCACTATATATATATATATATATATATATATATATATATATATATATATATATATATATATATATATATATATATATATATATATATATATATATATATATATATATATATATATATATATATACAGGGTGTCTGGAAAAGGTCTGTACAAAATGCTACCACGTATTCGTGAGACTAAAATAAGACGATTTAACCCAACTTACCTATATCCAAAAGTGTAACTTTTAATTCGTATTGCTTATTACGCTTAATTTTAGGAAATCTTACCAACTTTAAGTACTCATCATAGTATTTTCGAACTAGCTGCCCGATTCGTTCAGGTGAAACTGTTGGGATTGATGCATTTTTCCAAATTTCTTGTATTTTTAAAATCACAATTTTTGAAATGTCGAAAAAGTTTGGTTCTTTACCGGAATGTTTATATTTAAGTTCATATCTTACAAACAAATAAAACTTTAAAACATCTTTAATGGTTGGTAACATTCTGCAGTTTAACTCAGTTGGACGTCCCAACAAAAAACATTCCACTTTTTTTCTAGTCACCACACCGTTATTTTGATTCATTTTGAATTTAGTAACAAAGACGCAAGAAAAGATTCATTGATATTCGGGAAAAATTGGAATGTTTTCGCGCTTGTTTCTTGATATCAACTGACTCGCATCACACCAATTTTCGACAGTAAACCGTAAATTAGTACAGAATTGTTTACGTACAACAAGTTACGACAAGTTCGGCTCATGTGGTAAGGATTTAAAATAGTTTTAAAATTTCACATTTTAGGAAATATTGACGGCTCTGTAGAGGGCACAAGATAAGCTTCGATTAGATTCTGCTTTTGCACAGAGGTTAGGTATACTACAAGGCATATTTTGGCGGGTATTGCATTTTAAAATTCTAAATTTTAATTTTTCGGCCCTCCCTAATATATATATATATATATATATATATATATATATATACAGGGTGGTGCAACCAAGATGGGGTGGACGATTGTGAGTAAACGGTAGGAATTTCGAAAAAAATTGTTTTGGATATTATCGATAGTCAGACACGCTATGTTTTAAAATTATAGCCATAATACAGGGTGGTCCGAAAAACTCGTGGCGAACCAAACTTGTATTTTTTTAAATGGGACACCCGGTATATTATTGTTCCAATTGATTCTCCTGTTCGTTACGATCATTTTGATATAGGGTTTATTGGGTCTAAAACTTACAGTAAGGGAATGAGAGGCGGTTAAAGTTGAAAAAATGCTCACAGTTCGGCCATTTTTTAAAGAAATTTGAAACAGGTATGGAAAAACCAAATATTCCATAAAACGTTACATATCCTTGAATACATTAATCACTTGCTATTTGTTTAAAATTATTCACTGTTATACAGGGTGGTCAAGTTTTGCAAATACGTCCTGGACTCATTTTTTTTAAATGGAACACCCTGTATATTTTATTTTCATGTTAAAGATAACATTACTAGCTTTCAAAAAATACCATACATGATGCCTTTCTGACCAACAGTTTTTTAGTAATCTAGCCGTGAATGCAAAGTTTCTTCATTCTAATACGATTATACTGAATTTACGTTGTTTATTATTGAAATGAAACAAAAGACTGACGAACTTGTCAAAGCTACTGCCGCATAATCCATTATTTACAAGTTAAGTGTACGTGGCCCAATAATTATGAGGTAAGAAAACTGAGACCCGAAACTTTTACATGTTTATTAGAGATATTTCAAAAAACAGAAAATATTGTTTTTAGGAAATGCAAAGTAATTAATAAACAAAGATAATCAGTTATCAGTATTATTAATAGTGTAAGGAAATTAATTAAGCAAAAACAGAACATCTTTTAAAATTATTTAGGTATGTACTTACTTGTTTATATTAAATTAGGTTTACAAGTAAGTACATACCTAAATAATTTTAAAAGATGTTCTGTTTTTGCTTAATTAATTTCCTTACACTATTAATAATACTGATAACTGATTATCTTTGTTTATTAATTACTTTACATTTCCTAAAAACAATATTTTCTGTTTTTTGAAATATCTAATAAACATGTAAAAGTTTCGGGTCTCAGTTTTCTTACCTCATAATTATTGGGCCACGTACACTTAACTTGTAAATAATGGATTATGCGGCAGTAGCTTTGACAAGTTCGTCAGTCTTTTGTTTCATTTCAATAATAAACAACGTAAATTCAGTATAATCGTATTAGAATGAAGAAACTTTGCTTTCACGGCTAGATTACTAAAAAACTGTTGGTCAGAAAGGCATCATGTATGGTATTTTTTGAAAGCTAGTAATGTTATCTTTAACATGAAAATAAAATATACAGGGTGTTCCATTTAAAAAAAATGAGTCCAGGACGTATTTGCAAAACTTGACCACCCTGTATAACAGTGAATAATTTTAAACAAATTGCAAGTGATTAATGTATTCAAGGATGTGTAACGTTTTATGGAATATTTGGTTTTTCCATACCTGTTTCAAATTTCTTTAAAAAATGGCCGAACTGTGAGCATTTTTTCAACTTTAACCGCCTCCCATTCCCTTACTATAAGTTTTAGACCCAATAAACCCTATATCAAAATGATCGTAACGAACAGGAGAATCAATTGGAACAATAATATACCGGGTGTCCCATTTAAAAAAATACAAGTTTGGTTCGCCACGAGTTTTTCGGACCACCCTGTATTATGGCTATAATTTTAAAACATAGCGTGTCTGACTATCGATAATATCCAAAACAAATTTTTTCGAAATTCCTCACCGTTTACTCACAATCGTCCACCCCATCTTGGTTGCACCACCCTGTATATACAGGGTGTCTGGAAAAGGTCTGTACAAAATGCTACCACGTATTCGTGAGACTAAAATAAGACGATTTAACCCAACTTACCTATATCCAAAAGTGTTTCGTTAGGGAGATACAGAGCCCCAAAGGGGTACTTACCGATTTACTTTTTTGGCTCTAACTTTTGAACTGACTTGTATAATTTAATGAAATTTTAATATTTTATGTTGGCCATAAAGACTCATAAAACCATACTACAGTAGATGTTTGAGATCGTCAGGGAAGTCAGGAACGGACTTGCCACCACACTCGTTGGGCCAAATTTTTGACAGGTATTTTACAGAGCTCAAAACTGATTGGTTCGCATTTATATTTAATATATATATATATATATATATATATATATATATATATATATATATATATATATATATATATATATATATATATATATATATATATATATATATATATATATATATATATATTGTGGTTAAATACATCATTTTTCTTATTACTACATATTCGTACCTCGAAAAACGCGTCTAACCAATTAAAACGACCGTTGCGCTGACCTTGCTTCGTGTTGAATCATTTTAGCTCGCTTTGTCCGGTACTATTCCACTGGTGATGCCATCCTTCTCGAATGTTCCGCATCTCCAACTCTTGCTCCTGGTCCTACTACTCCTGCTACTCCAACTGCTGCTACTTCTACACTAACGCCATCCTTCTCCGAAACTCTGAACACCTACTACTCCAACTACTCCTACTTCTACACTAACACCATCTTTTCCCGAAGCTTTGAACACCTGCTAGTCCAACTGCTCCTACTTCTCCACTAACGCCATCTTTCTCCGAAACTCTGAACAGTATTTCTAGTACTGCTACTTCTACACTAACGCCATCTTTCTCCGAAACTCTGAACAGTATTTGTAGTACTGCTACTTCTACACTAATGCCATCTTTCTCCGAAACTCTGAACAGTATTTCTAGTTTACTTGTATTCGTAGCGGTAACCTGTTTAATATTATTAACTAATTTTGTCTATAAAGTTGTTAAATATCGATATATCTTGTGGTTAAATAAATAATTTTCCTACTACTACTACTACGTGTTTTCTTCCTTCAATACCTTTATTACATATCGTTCTCATCGGGACTTCGCTAAAAACAACAACAACAACAACAACTTGCTTGCCTAGTTGCCGCAAGTCTATATGTTCTGAACTAAATATTTTATGTGAAGTCGATGGCGACATTGGCTAACGCGCTGGTAATTCCACGTAGTAATATGCAGGTCCCAGGTTCTAATCCTACTATCGGAAAAATAAAGAAAAAAGTTTTTGACGTCATTTTTCCCTGAAATACTTAATACTAATAATATTCTTACGGAGTAGAATGCAGTTCGGCCCCAAATAGATGGCCGAGAAGAGCAAATCATAGAGAAGCGACATAAGCGAGTCCGGCCGAAAACGTTTAAGTGGGGGTTATACCGGCCAATTGTCATAAACATGTGCTCGCGGTAGCCGGCATTTCTAGTCCGGTAGTCGATGAGTTTGGTTTGTGTTTGGACAATTATTAGTGGTGCTAAATTTTAAGTGTTTAATTTGTTGTGGTTGCTGCGATTTATACAATTTTTTAAACTATGCCTGGTAATACCTGCACGTTTCCTGGGTGTCATTCAAAAGAGGGGCAAGGAGTTAGCATGTTTACGTTTCCAAAGGATCCTGAACGGTAAGTACACATACACCTCTATTATGAAGCTAACCTCCAAAACCAACGAAGTGATATTTTGTGTTGTTACCATTTAGCCATTTTCGATTTTCCTTCAAATTTATTTAAAATAAAATAGATTTCGTACTTGAAGTGATTTATTTTTTTACGTGATGTAACATAAAAGTGTCCTTGGCTGCTAAAAGCCAGAAGTCGGCTAGAAGTCCAGAAGTAAAGGTAAACATAACCTAAAAGAAAACGTACGTATTCCAGAGTTTTGTAGATTTAATATTGAAAATACCATACGAATACCAGTAAACATTGATGCTTCCTACAGACATTTGATATCGGTATTTATAGTGTTCTGGAAACAATGTGTTTTATTGATATTATAAAACTCCTCGTAAAATCCTTATACTTATTCAAAATCAAAATGTACTTTATTGTTAAAAGAATACGTTATTCTCGCCAACAAAGTGTAGCTTAAAAATACTTAAAATAATAATTTACATAAAAGATTTTTTCTTTCTTATAAACTAGGTGTATAAACACAAACAATATAAATAGCAAAACAATAACAAATAATATGTCGAAGGATAAAAGAAAAACATAATACATGTTCAGGTTACATTATCATCATAATATAATAATAATAATAATAATAATAATAAATACATAATTTTATGTGGTAGTTGTTTTGTCCACACAAGTACCTTTTAAATTTAGCCCTTGGAATGGTAAAAAATCCAAATTCTAACAATAGTATCTTGTTTTTCTTTCAGGGTCAAATTATGGCTAGAGGCTTGTTATCGAACTGATTTGTTACCAAAGAGCCAAGTGTTACATAAACACTATAAGTTATGTGAGCTTCACTTTGAGGAAAAATACATTTCCAAAGGATCGACAAGAAAGACTTTACTGCAAAATGCACTACCCAGCATATTTCCAAAAAGGCATGTGGAGGTCGAAGACTCTAAATCCGACAAATCTTTAGAAGAACCTTCCAAGGAAGTAATTATCTTATCAGGTTGGTATTGAAAAATTTTTGTACCTACATTCTACAGTATTACTAATTAACCATACAATTCATGCATTAATATTTACAAATGAATATGTAAGGCATTGTTGTATTTATTATTTTGGTTTAGGGTCACGTGTGGAAAAATAATGCAGCGGAAATAAGTATATTTTTTACATTGCATAGAATAAACTGTAGAATAGTAACAAAAACTATAAGATACAATTGTGTTTTCTTGTATTTTCTCAAGAATTTGTAAAAAAACCTTATTTTGCTATACGAAACCTAAAAAACACCCTAGAACCAAAGCAACTTCTTAATACCTATTATGCTCTTGCATATTGCCATTTGAGCTATGGTGGCATTTCTTGGGGTCAATCCACCGATCTAGCCAGAATATTCATCCTACAAAAGAGACTTATTATAACGATTTACTCCCTGAGTCCCCTGAACTCCTGTAGACCTTTGTTCCATCAGCCAGTGGCTCAACTAGACAGTGCCTTTTGGGGGGGGGGGGGGGGGGCTTAAGCCCTAACCCTTAAGAGAAAGTTATGTGAAGTTTTTGTTTTTATGGAATAACAATCGGTCTAGGGAGGGCTAATGTCGAGTTTGGGGGGGCTAAGCCCCCCCCTAGTTGCGCCTCTGCCATCAGCATAAGATACTCACGCTCCCATCCATACTGATACTGCACACAGTTCTCTTCGTGAAAAAACAGAAAACCAGATTTTCACAATCCTCAACAATTTCACAATCATTCTACAAGAAACAACTCTAACATATACATTCCCCTTCACAATACTACCACCTATCAAAAGAGTCCATACTGCTTTTGCGCAAATATGTTTAACAATCTTCCAGCGGGTCTCAAAGAGATACCCTCATACACTAACTTTAAAAAATGTGTAAAGATCTACCTTTTAAATGAATGTTTTTACAATGTTAACGACTATTTTAAAATTTTAGTTTAGTATTGTTGCAGAATTACTGTAATTATTGTTCTCTAATTTATTTAAGTATTTTAAAATTTTGTTTGTATTTGACGTTGTCATATCGTTAGATCTGTAGACATAAAGTGGATAAATAGATATTATTATAATATATATTTTCTTTTTAGACATTACAGTGGTTCGACCATTTCAAGAGAGATCTAACAATCCCACTATAAAATGTAATGAAACTAATCAGCAGCCTTCATTGAATGCATACTGTAAGTGTTTGATGAAACTTCTTAATTATCTTTAGAAGCTAACCTACAGGCTGAATAGAAAATTACAAGTATTTTCATTTCAGTTTCTGGTCCCAGTACTTCCAAAGACGTAATTTGTGAACCACTGAGACTTCCGCAAAATGAAGAGATCCAACGCAAACAAATAGCTTTAGCCCCCCTTCTTTCTCCAACATTTTGTAGTCAAACCCCTCTTCAACTCAGCTGTAATACTCCGAGAAAACAGAAAATGAAAAGAGAAATAAAGAGTTTGAAAAAACAAATCACAAAGGAGACATTATTTCAAGAAGAAGAGCATGTCACTGTTGAAAGCTTCAACCAATTGTGTGACATATTTCTGGATAAACCTTTAGCAGACATAATAAAATCACATGTCGCCCTAAAAGGTAAAAAGCGCATTTCTCATAGGTATTCTATTGAGCTTAAGCAGTTTGCCCTAACACTGTACTTTTTGGGTCCTCGGGCATATAATTATCTTAGCAAATTATTAACTCTACCAACAAAACGAAGCTTACAACGCCTTACAGAGCGGCTGTCTTGTAAACCAGGTATTGAAAACAATCCAATATATAAAGCGCTGGAACTTAAAGTTAAGACCATGTTAAAGCAAGACACTCATTGTATTTTATGTATTGATGAAATTTCTTTAAAATCCAGCTTAGTTTATTGTACGGGAACTGATGAAATTGTGGGGTTTGAAGACATTGGCGATAACAAAAGAAATACATCAATATTTAAAAATGCTTTAGTAATTATGGCTAGGGGTTTATATTCAGCATGGAAGCAACCATTGGCATTTTTCTTTGTGGGCTCGCAACTAAAGGCAAAAGATCTTAAGCCTATTATGGAAAATGCATTTTAAAATTGTCAAATATTGGTTTGAATGTTGAGGGAATTTCAAGTGACATGGGCTCAAATTTTATTCAACTTTCAAAATCATTTGGTGTTACTCCTGAAAGTCCGACATTTCAAGTAGGAGACCATAAATTAGTTTATATATTTGACCCTTGTCACTTGATCAAAGCTACTAGAAATAACCTTCTAAAGCACTTTTTTCATTTTGATGGAAAGAAGACAAGCTGGTCCTTCATTGAAACTTTTTATAAGAAAGATAAAGAGCAGTTCTATAGATGTGCTCCCAAGTTATCAAATTCCCATCTTTATCCGTCAAATTTTGAGAAAATGAAGGTTAGTCTTGCCAGCCAAGTTCTAAGCCACACAGTTGCAAGTGGAATGAACACTTACTTAACTTTGGGAGCACTTCCTTCTGATGCTTTTGTAACAATAGAGGTTATCGAAAGATTTAATAAACTTTTCGATATATTAAACTCTTTTTCTCTAAGAAACCCTGCCAAATATAAGAATGGTTTTGATGGGTCCCAACATCCAATGGAATTTTTTAATGACACTTTGAATTTTTTGGGTAGGCTCAGGATAATTAACAAAAAAAAACGAAGATATAACAAACATTCTCAAATTCCATAGATGTTGGGCAACTACAATTAATAGCGTAAAAACAATGTGGGAAAAACTCTCTAAATTAGATTTTATGTATCTTAAAACACGGCGCATAAATACAGATTGTATTGAAAATTTCTTTGGAAGTATTCGACAGCAAAGTGGAAATAATGTTAACCCAACACCTATACAATTCCAGAGGGCATTTAGGAAGCTGTTTTGTCAAAATTATATGCACTCAAACGAAATGAACTGCAAAAATGATTTGGACCAAATATTGATGGATGTAAAATCTACAAACATAACGGAAATAATGGATCATGAGCAACAAATAAAACCTCTAATGGCACTTACTCTACCAGATTACAATTACAGGGGTGAAAATGTTCCGAATAAAATGCTTTCAGTTATGTTTGTGGATATATTTTAAAAAAAAGCTTTGGATATTCATAATAATTGTGATATATGTAAACATTTTGGAAAACAGTGTAAAGAATTAGATGTAAATACTTTGTTAATATATTATAAAACTTTTGACACCACAAAAAATATCTCAGGTGGGTTGCAATCTCCTCCGAAAGATTTTGTTAAATATATTTATGAATTGGAAAAAATATTTACTTCAAAATTTGAAGAAATTTGTACAGGTCAGGCTATTTCGCATATCTTATTTAGTTTGATGGAAAAGGTAGCATTTAATTACCCTTGTCCACAATTTCCAAAAACTTATATTATAAAACTATTTATAAGGATGAAAATTTTTTATACCATAAAATATACCAATAGAGATTTGAAGCTGAAACAAAAAGATTTAAAAAAAATGTAAGAAAGCTAAGTATTTTATCACATATTTAAATATTAAGTAAGAGTTGTTAGGTACTATTTTTCTTCTATAAATAAAGAAATATTAATGGTAATAATTGTGTTTTCTTGATAAATTCCTATTCTATTAAAATATAGTGAAAATGACAAATACAAGACAATTTAATGTAAAACTTAGCTCACCAGTTAAGAACGATAACATTCAAATTCACATTTTCAAAACTTACGAAGTTTTCAGATGGCTTTGGTCACGGTTGCGGTTAACATTTGAACAATGGGTTGAACATCATTTGTCAACCAATTGATTGACAAATGAAGTTTAACCCATTGTTTAAATGTCAACCGCAACCGTGACCAAAGCGATGTGAAAACGTGTTTAGTAAATCTCCCACATAACTTATGGATATTTATATTGAAAGGATATCCATGCGATATAGGCCCAGATAAAGCTAGGACGTAGATATGCAAATGATGTACATTTCATAAACATCTTACGTATATTACCAGAATATAAAAATTCATTGATGTTTTGTAAGCTCAAACCTTAAATTTTTACACAGCTAAAGGAATAAAATAATATATAGAAATACCCCTTAATTACACCATATTTTAGATACTTTTCACTCACTCTTATAGTTAAATAGGTAAATAAATTTGCTGTAAAGTATAGTATATTACATAACAAGTGTTGAAAGTGACATTTGTGTTTGGGAATGTTGTCGCACGAGGCGATAGCCGAGTGCGATAATCCTACTAGTGTGCGAAAATTACTTTCCCACAAGTAATGTACAATATTTTTCCTACGACCACAAAAATATTTACCAAAAAACCCCAATTTCTGTATTTATTTAATACCCCCACTTTCAACACGTGTGCTGAAAAACATTTCAACACACGTGTTGAAAATAAAAAAAATGAAAGTGGTACCATCTGTTCAAACGTCATGTTGACAAGTATTTTTCAACACATGTGTTGCAAAGTACTTTTCAACAAGCGTGTGATATAAAGCACTTTCTAGCCAAGTTAACCGTGCTTTTTTTCTCACTTTCATAGGTGGCCGTAGGAAAAAATATTTCCACGGGCATTTATTATAGGTACTTGCTTTTTATTGTATAGCATTTTTTAGGCTGCTGTAAACATTTTTCTCAGTGTGTTATACCGGCCAACGGTCTATTAGTTAGACTCGAGGTCACAAAATATTAACCCGTAGCATCAAAGGTGCCGACGTATTTTGTCGCTTCTCTATGATTTGCTCTTCTCGGTAGAGAGTGTCCAAGTAGTTGACGACCCCTTCAAGTAGTTAAAGCCCCAAATAGTTCAGACCAAAGTAACTAACGCCCAAGAGTGTGACAGATGATGTATGACAGTTGACATATGACAGATGGCAGTTGACAGATGACGTATGACAGGTGACAGATGACAGGTGACGTTTGACAGATGATAGTTGATCAAGGTCATTTCTTCAGCTCAAGGTCAAAGTCAAGGTCAAATAACAATCACACACTTGGGCGATATATGACGCATGCGCAGTTACAACATCACCTCCCTCCGGAGGATGGTGAAGGAATCAACTATAACTGCTAAAGATAAAGTGCTTTCCTGTCCCAACGGCGGCAAATCTTTCTGGTCACTTGCCAAAAACATTAGTCAGAACTTCTGTAGAAGCACTTTTCCTCCCCTGACATCTGACAACGAAGTTATCTCCACCTCTAAAGGGAAAGCAGAACTATTCGCCAAACAATTCGCTGCCAAATCCACCCTGATCCCTCCCCCCAATTTCGCTCTTCCAACCGCTAAGTCTGTACCCCACAAAATGCCCGATATAATACTTAAGGTCAAACAAGTTCAAAAAATTCTTCTATCCCTTGACACCAAAAAGTCCTCTGGTCTGGATGGCATACCAGCAATTGTTCTAAAAAAATGCGCTCCAGAACTTGCACCCATCTTAACTCGTCTTTTCCAGATCTCTTATGACAAGGGTATCTTCCCAGATTGCTGGAAGACTGCTCGTGTGCAGCCTGTCCCGAAGAAAGGTTCCAAGTCCCTTCCATCCAATTATAGGCCTATCTCTCTTCTCTCCGTTGTCAGCAAAGTTATGGAGAAAGTAATCAACTTGCAAATTCTAAAATATTTAGAAGAGCACAAAATCATCCATGACAGACAGTTCTGATTTCATCACCAAAGATCCACAGCTGATCTCCTTAGCTTTGTCACACATAACTGGAACAAGTCTCTTGAATTTCATGGCGAATCTCAGATTGTTGCTCTCGATATTTCCAATCCAAGGCCTTTGACTAAGTATGGCATGCTGCACTCCTCAACAAACTACCTTCTTACGGTCTTCCTGCCAAACTATGTACCTGGATCGGCAGCTTCCTCTCCCCAATCAAATTTGTTTCTTTCTAATAAAATTTACACAAAAGTTTAAAGTACTTTCAACTTATAATTATTTATTTGTCACTTTATTAAATTTGAAACACTACGACTTGATTTGTCGATGTAGTTTGAAAATTTGATATAAAAAAATAAAAACTGTAATGCCAATTTGCCACTAAACGGTGAGGACTATCGACTCAAATGAAGATAAATTAATTGTTTTTATTGCCTTTAAGACCACCTATATTTCTGCAATAAGATTAGGATAATACGATTATACAGTTTACTAAACTTAGTTGTGTGCACAATTTCAATTTAATACCTGAAAGATTAAATCCAGTATGACAAAAAAAGAATTTAAAAAATTAAACTGCACAGCTGTAACTCGGAAAATATTGATATTTTCAAATTTCTTTTATGGAACTACTACAATTATTTTTCCATGTAAAATAATTTCCAAGTTTCCTTCCCGAACACCCTGTTTAGACTAATTGCGTTAAGTACGCCGTAAAAATATATTCTATAGCAAAATTTAAATGTAAATTATTTAGAACAGTCCAGTGGCAAACGATCATTCGTTAGCGCTACCATCCTTGAAATTAAAAAAAAAAGATATTTATGTTTACTATTTATACTATGTTTTGGTTTTCCTGACCGTTTTATACAATTAGTTTTGTTTTTTCCTAGGTTTTCGGTCACTTTTTGAAAGAAGAGATTTTTATTTACTTGTTAACGTTTCGGTTTCTATTGAATAACCATCTTCAGAACTACAATGAATTTTATGTTTGTAATATAAAGATAAAAAAAGGAAATACTAACTATTATACATCATTACAAAAACAAATAGGAAACATACCTTGCGGCTTATATATTCAAAAACACTTCGTTTAGCACTACGAATTACATGTTGTCTTTAACAGTGATAAAATGGTACTGTTAAAGGTTTTTAACTTTTATGAGGTAAGGGACGGTCGGGCTGGAAATTCTCTTTTACCGTAATTAAGTTTGTAAACAAGTAGTAAAATTATAATGTAAAAATTTGCAATTATTTTGTTATTAAGTTATTATAGATATTACTAAGACCTTCGGTATCAGTTCTGAAATGAAGTGTATTTTTGGTTTTTTTAATATGGATCATTTCTTTTATATTTCTGTTTTTGTAATTTGTTTCATAGTCAAGAACATGAACATTGTTAAAATTAAAATTATGTAGCTTGTCAATTGCATGTTTTGATAGAGCGGTGTGGGTTTGATTTGTGTTTCTAATGGTATTTTTGTGTTCTTTTACTCTGTTTTTAAGATATTGTTTTGTTTGTCCCATATATGTTTTTGGACAGTCCAGACAGTCAATTTTATAAATAAGGTTGCTTTGATTTAATTTTGGCGTTTCTTGTTTTAATTTTGTAAATAAATTTTACTATTATTTTCTGGTTTTTCTGCAATGTTGATTTTGTGTGGTTCAAGTACTTTTTTATTTTTTGATTTATTTCTGGAATGTATGGTAACGAGATAAACTTATTTTCGTCAGATGGACTTGGTTTGGTTCTATTAGTATTATATATTTTATTAATTCTGTTTTTAATAATTGGTTCATAAAAGTTTTTTGGATAATTATTGTTTTGGAGAACTGTTTTGATTTTATTTATGTTTTGAGGTCTAAGTTCTGGATCTGTTAGTAGGGTCGCTCTACCAACAAGCGAATTAACAACACTTTTTTTGTATTTATTAGGAGTATAAGAATTTAAATTTAAATGTCGACCAGACCATATCGGTTTAGTGTACCAACTTGTTTTAATGTTACCTTCATTGTTATAGCATATTTTAATATCTAGGAAGTTTATGGATCTTTTGTTTTCTGTCTCATATGTAAATTTTAATTTATTATGGAAAGAATTAAATTTGTTAAGGGTGTATTGTAGTTTATCTTCAGGAATGCAAAGTAGGCAGTCGTCAACAAATCTTTTAAAGAAATATGGTTTATAATCTAGGGTTTTAATTATATTTGTTTCAAGATGTTCCATGACAAAATTGGCAATTGTAGCAGAAATTGGTGATCCCATAGCTACACCATAGATTTGTGAATAAAATTCATTATTGAACTGAAAAAAGGTTAAAGTTAGACACAGCTTTGTAGCTTCTATGAATTCTTTTTCCGGAATGGTAGTAAATTCTTTAATTAAGTTCGATTTTTCTTTTATGCTTTTAATGCAAGTTCAATGGGGATATTTGTATAGAGAGAGACAACATCGAAAGAGACAAGAATATGGTTTTTAGGTACTTTTTTATTTTTAATGAAATTGTGAAAATCCCATGAGTCTTTAATATTATATTCAGTTTTACCAAGAACATTTATTAGGTATATTGGAAAGAAATTTTGAAAGATTATAGGTGGCGGATCCAATAGTACTAACAATTGGACGTAAAGGAACATTATTCTTATGTAATTTTGGTAATCCGTATATATATGGTTGTTGACCATTGTGGCAGATTAATTTATTTTTTAGTTTTTGTCTATGTAATCTTTTTTAAGCCAGTGGGTCACTGTAGAATTTATTTTAGTTTGAATTTTGTTTGTTAAATCATGGGATTCTTTTTTATAGGTGGAGGTATCATTAAGCAGGTTTAGCATTTTTTTGTTGTATTCATCTTTATCCATTAGTACTGTTTTATTACTTTTGTCGGCTGATAAAATAAAAAGAGATTGGTTTTTGGATAAAAATATTTTGGCCTTTTAGAAAATAATTTATTTTGTGTTTTGTTTTTTTATTAGTATTTAGTATTTTATTTTTACAGTTGCTCAGGATGTTAGTGATTTTGTTACGGATTATTTCTTTGTCATTTTGGTTTAGTAGTTCAATACCAGTTTCAATGTTGGCTATAATATTTTCAAAACAGTTTGGCTTTATTTGTTCTTTAATAGAGAATTTTGGTCCAAGTGAGAGGATATATTTAATATGGTCTGGTATATATGTGTTGGTTAGATTTGTTATCCAGTTTTCATTAATGGTTTATTTATTATTAGTTATTTGTTGATTTTTCATTAAATTATTTTTTTGTTGATTTGTTTTGTTTTTATCTTTAAAAAGAGAGTTTCAAATTTTGTATTTTGCTTTGTGTAAAAGTTAGTTAGGAATGTGTTATCATAATGTGTTGGTAGTTTTTGTTTTATCTCTTTTAAAGAATTATTGTAGAAATTTAATTTTGAAAAACAGTCACTGATACAGATGTTTAAGATTTGGAAGTAAAAACAGTTTAGAATTTTTTTATATTTGTTATTTGATTCAATTTTGTAAAAATTAAAGTTTTTATCTTTGATTTGTATAAATTTTGGTATTATTTGCATATTTTTACATCTTACAAGAAATTTTTTTCTGTTTTTTTCCTTAGCAATATTTAGGTTGGTTTTTTGATATCGGTTTAATAGATTTTGGTTTCTTCCAGTAATCGTAGTTGAGGCGTTTTCACCCATGCCTATATAAATAGGTTTTGGTTTTCCTGACCGTTTTATACAGTTAGTGTTGTTTTTTCTAGGTTTTCGGTCACTTTTTGAAAGAAGAGATTTTTATTTACTTGTTAACGTTTCGGTTTCTATTGAATAACCATCTTCAGAATTATAATGAATTTTATGTTTGTAATATAAAGATAAAAAAAGGAAATACTAACTATTATACATTATTATAAAAAAACAAATAGGAAAGATACCTTGCTGCTTATATAATCAAAAAACACTTCGTTTAGCACTACGAATTACATGTTGTCTTTAACAGTCAATAATACCAAAATTCATACAAATCAAAGATAAAAACTTTAATTTTTACAAAATTGAATCAAATAACAAATATAAAAAAATTCTAAACTGTTTTACTTCCAAATCTTAAACATCTGTATCAGTGACTGTTCTTCAAAATTAAATTTCTACAATAACTCTTTAAAAGAGATAAAACAAAAACTACCAACACATTATGATAACACATTCCTAACTAACTTTTACACAAAGCGAAATACAAAATTTGAAACTCTCTTTTTAAAGATAAAAACAAAACAAATCAACAAAATAAATAATTTAATGAAAAAACAACAAATAACTAATAATAAATACACCATTAATGAAAACTGTATAACAAATCTAACCAACACATATATACCAGACCATATTAAATATATCCTCTCACTTGGACCAAAATTCTCTATTAAAGAACAAATAAAGCCAAACTGTTTTGAAAATATTATAGCCAACATTGAAACTGGTATTGAACTGCTAAACCAAAATGACAAAGAAATAATCCGTAACAAAATCACTAACATCCTGAGCAACTGTAAAAATAAAATACTAAATACTAATAAAAAAACAAAACACAAAATAAATTATTTTCTAAAAGAGGCCAAAATATTTTTATCCAAAAACCAATCTCTTTGTTTTACCAGCCGACTAAAGTAACAAAACAAAAAAATGCTAAACCTGCTTAATGATACCGCCACCTATAAAAAGGAATCCCATGATTTAACAAACAAAATTCAAACTAAAATAAATTCTACATTAAACCACTGGCTTAAAAAAGATTACATAGACAAAAAAATAAAAAATAAATTAATCAGCCACAATGGTCAAAAACCATATATATATATATATATATATATATATATATATATATATATATATATATATATATATATATATATATATATATATATATATATATATATATATATATATATATATACCTATATATATATATACGGATTACCAAAATTACATAAGAATAATATTCCTTTACGTCCAATTGTTAGTACTGTTGGATCCGCCACCTATAATCTTTCAAAATTTCTTTCCAATATAATAACAAATGTTCTTGGTAAAACTGAATATAATATTAAAGGCTCATGGGATTTTCACAATTTCGTTAAAAATAAAAATGTGCCTAAAAACCATATTCTTGTCTCTTTCGATGTTGTCTCTCTCTATACAAATATATCCATTGAACTTGCAATAAAAGGCATAAAAGAAAAATGGAACTTAATTAAAGAATTTACTACCATTCCGGAAAAAGAATTCATAGAAGCTACAAAGCTGTATCTAACTTCAACTTTTTTTCAGTTCAATAATGAATTTTATTCACAAATCTATGGTGTAGCTATGGGATCACCAATTACTACTACAATTGCCAATTTTGTCATGGAACATCTTGAAACAAATATAATTAAAACCCTAGGCCCTAGACTATAAACCATATTTCTTTAAAGGATTTGTTGACAACTGCCTACTTTGCACCCCTGAAGATAAACTACAATACACCCTTAACAAATTTAATTCTTTCCATAATAAATTAAAATTTATATATGAGACAGAAAACAACAAATCCATAAACTTCCTAGATATTAAAATATGCTATAACAATGAAGGTAACATTAAAACAAGTTGGTACACTAAACCGATATGGTCTGGTCGATATTTAAATTTCAATTCTTATACTCCTAATAAATACACAAAAAGTGTTGTTAATTCGCTTGTTGATAGAGCGACCCTACTAACAGATCCAGGACTTAGACCTTAAAACATAAATAAAATCAAAACATTTCTCCAAAACAATAATTATCCAAAAAACTTTTATGAACCAATTATTAAAAACAGAATTAATAAAATATATAATACTAACAGAACCAAACCAAGACCATCTGACGAAAATAAGTTTATCTCGCTACCATACATTCCAGAAATAAATCAAAAAATAAAAAAAGTACTTGAACCACACAAAATCAACATTGTAGAAAAACCAGAAAATAATAGTAAAAGTTTATTTACAAAATTAAAACAAGAAACGCCAAAATTAAATCAACGCAACCTTATTTATAAAATTGACTGTCTGGACTGTCCAAAAACATATATTGGACAAACAAAACAATATCTTAAAAACAGAGTAAAAGAACACAAAAATACCATTAGAAACACAAATCAAATCCACACCGCCCTATCAAAACATGCAATTGACAAGCTACATAATTTTAATTTTAACAATGTTCATGTTCTTGACTATGAAACAAATTACAAAAACAGAAATATAAAAGAAATGATCCATATTAAAAAAACCAAACATACACTTAATTTCAGAACTGATACCGAAGGTCTTAGTAATATCTATAATAACTTAATATCAAAATAATTGCAAATTTTTACATTATAATTTTACTACTTATTTACAAACTTAATGACGGTAAAAGGGAATTTCCAGCCCGACCGTCCCTTACCTCATAAAAGTTAAAAACCTTTAACAGTACCATTTTATCACTGTTAAAGACAACATGTAATTCGTAGTGCTAAACGAAGTGTTTTTTGATTATGTAAGCCGCAAGGTATGTTTCCTATTTGTTTTTTATAATAATGTATAATAGTTAGTATTTCCTTTTTTTATCTTTATATTACAAACATAAAATGCATTGTAGTTCTGAAGATGGTTATTCAATAGAAACCGAAACGTTAACAAGTAAATAAAAATCTCTTCTTTCAAAAAGTGACCGAAAACCTAAGAAAAAAACAACACTAGATATTTATAACTATCATTTTTACACTTAAAGAAAAACCATAATTAACATCCTTTGGCTTTCGCCATCTGTTGAAGCTGTTATTCCTCCCTGACAACTACAACGTGCTTTTCAGTTTTCTCGACAAAAATTTAAATTCCTTCCTCCAAAATAGTAGTTTCTCCGCGTTCCTGCCAGGGCCCGCTGCCCAGTGGGTAACTAGGAAAGCAGCAGTTCTTTTTTAGGTAAAACCAAACAATCCCGCCTACATCCGTTAAACAAGTGTAAGTTATTTCTTTATATTTAATAGAGAAATAGAAGAATTGGTAGGTGAAAACAAAATCAAAATAAAAATGTACGTGGACAAAGAGTACGTAAAATTAGGAACACTAGATTAAACACTGTTTTTTTTTATAAATAAAACTTTATTTTATGTCATTCATTTACTTAGTAGGAACAAGTACACACACAGCAGTGTTAAAAAATTAACAATATTAACAAAACATTCTGTAGGTAATATCTCTTGTCTTGAGGCAAAAAGAAACTAAGTGGAACAGCAGTTGATTAAAAAAAACTTAAATCACCAACTACTAAAATAACCAACTTAAAAATGATAAAACTATTAAGTAGTAACAAGTCATTTTTTATTATACTACAAAGACAAATCTTGCTAAATCTAAACTATAAATTGTTATCCACGTAAAACAAAATATACATAAAAAGAAGAAACACCCTCTTATAATACCCAAAATGCATCTGAATAGATTTTTTATGCAACACCCGAGATTTTTTGTGAACTCTGATACAGAGGGTCATTGGTACAGTAAAGAAAACGCAAAATAATAACATTAAAGGTAAGTTTCAATGACACATTGATAGAAACTTTGTGTTAAAACAGAACTAGAAAATTTACTTGCCAAAGCAAGAAAAACCGTACTAGATTGTGTGAATCGTTGCATTATCAGAGGTGTCTATTAGTGCTTGACTGACTTAACCAAGAGCTGACTCACTCATATGTTAAGTTTAGAAATTCTTGATTAATGCTTTCATAGTTACTAGCTCACAACAAAAGAATATTATTCTTGCGCTAACAGCTAATGTTAATTGTGCACTGATTATCATGTCCTAAGAGATTTGTATTAGTAATATAGATCGCTGAGGACAGATTTATCAAAATGTTACAGTTGTATGAAGACAACTGTGTGTGACCAACTATTAAAGACGCTCAGAAACAAGCTGACAGCGTTTTTTTACATTACTAAGTACTACAAAATAAGTTCAGAATATGTGTAAATACCGTAATATTGCTAAAAGAGTAAAATACAATTTGTGAAATGTTCAAAACAATTTATTTTATTCATGCTTTTGGCTATTAATACGTACTAAATAAAAACAAAATTTTAAGCTTATTAACACACATTTATTTATATATGGTAATTATTTTTAGTGGAATGTGCTCACATAAGATCTAGCTCATTTATTAAGCCAAGTCCCTATGTGGAAATTACAGTAGATGAACAGTCGCCTAGGAAAACTGAAACTGTTAAAAATACCACCCAACCAAAATGGAATGAAACTTTTAATTTGCTGGTAACTCTTCAGTCGAAAATAAACTTTGCTGTATTGGACAGAAATAATTTTCGAAAAGATACACTGGTTGGGGAGAAGACAGTAGATTTGTATCAATTATTGACTCACTCAGAAGGAAGGTATGTTGTTTAATTTAGCTTCTTTAATGTTAGTTATTGTGGGTTCTTCTAATTCAGGGTTTGATTGTCTATATTTTATACAAACAACAACAAACAAACATTCTATTCTACATTGGTTTAACCGGAAGTAGCTGAAACTTCGTTGTTTTTTCAAATGCCGTCCTATATATTTTTTATCTTACCTACTTCATCCTAAAATTCTGTTCTGAGTCTAGATGACCATAAATTAAACCATAAAATAAAAGAATTGTAATACACAACTCTGTATTTTATATTTTTTAAAGTTTATCACTGGTGTAATTGCATGTAGCTATATAATCGGAAAAGTGTGATATTGTAAAAATTTCATCCCAAAAAAAATTAAATTTATTGATTGATTTATTTTTCGCTTTTAATGATTATCGTGAAACGCTTTAAAGATTATCGATCATCAGCATAGAGCGGAAATTTGGATGCGCTAACAGAATCGGACTGCCGGCGTACCTTATACTACTACAAATTTTCAGTCGCATAAAACACAATATTTTAACGTATTTTATTTTTATTGGCTTTTCATTCAATACAGCATTTTAAATTATATCAGTTATTATGTGAATAATAACCTAGGGTATACAAAAAATTTGATTTGGTTACTTTAAATAATGTACTTTTGTGCCACGTCCGAAGCGACTAGACTATAGCTCGCACTGTTAGAGATCATGAACGTTATAGGTATTTAGTTGAAATTTGAAACTAAGTTGAAATTATGGCATTATACCAGTATATTCTTAAATTATGGATTCCTAATAATTATATTTATATATCAGTCGATTAAAACTATTAAAGTACCGTTAAATAACATCACCTGCCATTGTGTTGAAATTATAATAAATATGAGATCCGATGGTGTAAACGCTTAAGGCGCATTGCTATAGTATAGTCAACCAACCATGAGTGTAGAGTTGTAGATAAGGGAAAATAAACTTAAAATTTTAATTACAACATTTTTTATATCAAAAAGCTCAACAAGGTTATATTAAAAACAAGTTCTTAAATCTTGTGTGCAAAATAAATTATTAAAATTTTTTCTCAATTTCTTAGCAATTGTTTATTTCTTTTCGTTTTAAAAATGCACTTATTGAACGATCTTTCCATTTCTACCGAAGTTATAGATTTTACAGGTTAAAAATTGTTTCTTTGATTGAAACAGATGTTTTTCTTGCACAAGCCTCACATCATGAGTGGTTCACAATGTTTCATGAATTCTGTCCGAAAACATACCTTAAAAGTATATAAAGAACAATTTTTGTCTTTTATTCTGAAGTCAGGATCAGTTGCACCATGGACTCTTTTTTGTGCGCCCTAAAGTTTCTTTCTGCAGTAAATTTTTTCCCACATACACAATTAAACTTATACTTGTTAGGATTGTTATATACTATAGCTGTAGAGTTTTTTTAGCCTCCTGAACACACATAGAGCTCAAAATAGATAGAATATGCGATCTCTTTGGTTTGAAAGGAAAACCTAGCTTAGGGATTTTCTTCTATTTGAATGTACATTCAACAATAAATCAAAATTTTGTGTGCCTACATACCTTTTCATACAAAATAAACCCAAACATTTGTTTTTCTAAACTTTTATGCCGTTGTATGCGCGTATTGACGCGAGTTTATTTTTTTACAAAAGTTGTACCAACGGCAAAATGCCCTAGTGCTAAGGTATCCGCTTATGGATCGGATCAGTTAGTAGTGGATTCAGTGCCGGGCCCGAATGGTCTTTTTTTTAATTCTTGTCAAATTCATACTAAATGAGAATCCACGCTGGCGCTTCGAAGCTCCCGAGTTCCTGTGTCAGGGATATGTTTTAATGACTTATACGGGCCGAGCGTAGCAAGGTCCGTATCACTACGTCAAATGTGCATGTGAGGACGTAAATTAAATTTTAAATTAAATAATCCCGCCGGACGTAGAAGCCGAGAAGCGCAACAAGCTTATCGCAAAATGTGTATGCAGGCAGCAGCAGCCAAAGTACAGTTGGTATGGCTAGCCGCTTGTTATAGTGAGCTGTCGCGCGGGGCCGGGCGTTGGACCATCGCGGTTTTTTAATAATGTGCCTAGTTTCGCCAAGGAATTAATTACCTACAAATAAACATCGCAACAAACATAAAATAGATACTAGAGTATATTACACATTGCTACTCTAGATGTTTATGACTTTTAGTTTTAGTATTGCTTTTCTATGTGATTTAAAAGTCTAAGATTGTTAGCCGCTTCCCGTTTTGATACGTCTCCTCAATAGATGTCGCGCCTTGTACTAAAAGTATGATTATTCGTAATGTGTTAGACTAAATAGGCAATACAAGGAATCAAGGAATGTACTGTACCATGAACCATTTTCGTTAAACATGTATTTTTAGTGATTTACAACACATCTAAGTTTTTGTACAGTCTATCCGTTTCATTATTTAATCCGACTATGCTACCGGGTACTACAATTGCATTTTTGCTGTAACATGACCGAAATATCAAATAATACCCAAACACATATTGATATTACACAATGAAATAGGAACGCTAGCCGAAACGCCGTTTTCTTTAATAAATGCAATACAGATACAATGCGCATAGTAGTTAATTAGTTTTTCTTTGTCAAACCCAAATGTTTTTTAAATAGTATATTTCACGGGGCGGTTCGAGTGGATTGCAGCAAACCCAGCAATCCCAAGCAAACCCAACCGGGACCGGCACATTGATATCTTTCGACGATGGCTTGGCTTGATTCTTTCTTGAGGAACTTGCATTATTTTAAAAAAAAGTTTGGTTTTAAAAAATAAATTATTAAGTTGGTCATTGAAAATAAATATAGGTGGGTCATTGACAAATGACCTTATGGACGAGCCGCGCCTGTTAGAATATAAAGTCCAGAACATATATATATATATATATATATATATATATATATATATATTATATATATATATATATATATATATATATATATATACAGGGTGTCCGGGAAAATGTGGGAAATCTCCCGGATATGAAGAAAACACGTGAAAAGAATACTACAAGTTCATATAAACTTTTTTCGTATAGGCCTCCTCTTCGGAGATATGGGCTCCCAAAGAGCTCCAATGAAATCAAGTTTTTTACACATAATTATTGAACCACCTGGTATATTCCAATTTTATTTTAATATGATGTATACCAGGTTAGACCCTTCAAATTACTATCCAAGAAAGTATTGTGAAGTACTCACACCTGCAGGGACGGACTAGCTGTGACACTCATGACCCCATTTTTTTTACGCCCTGTGTGATAAGAACTTTTGACGACGTTTTTTACATACCTTTAACTATTGAATAAAAATTAAGTACTCTTCATTCATGTCGTTAATCCTAACCGTTTTCGAAAAAACGCCATATTATTTACATCATGTATTTGGCGTATTTCAATAACAGATAGGTACGTCTAATTCTGTGAATTATTGCAGTTCGACCTAGGTTCGCAAAAATGTGCGTTTTATTTTATCGGCCCCAAAAACAAAGTATCGTTGTTGCAAACGTTGCTAGGTATGAAAGAAATAAATATCCTGCATTTTGGAACTTGTCAACTTTCACCTCGCTGACACATTGACTCTTTATTTCGATATTAAATTACTGATTTTTGGATTTCGTGGTGAAATTAATTGTGAAATAATTCGAAATATGGAATACACGTTTATTGAGTATGCAGATATGCATCTGATGTATGGTCTTGCATCTTGCAATGCTTTGGAAGCCAGAAGGTTATATCATGACAGATATCCTAATCGTACTCTTCCTGATCAGAAAACATTTCAACGAGTTGACCAACGTCTAAGGGAGAATGGTAGGCGATTGCATTTAATAAGGTAATATTATTAAATTTCTTCATAATTTTAGGAAATTTTGGGAAAAGAAGTACTGATGCTGGTCGGGGAAGAACAGTACGTACGCCGCAGTTAGAGGAAAATATTTTAAATACTGTCTATGCCACTCCTTCAACGAGTTCGAAAATTATCAGCGCAGTTTAATTCGTCGAAAACAATAGTACATGAAGTTCTTCAAGAACAGCTGTTATATCCATATCATTTGCAAAAAGTGCATGAACTGATTCCTGAAGATTTTCCCCGTAGAATGCAGTTTGCAAACTGGCTATTGGATCAGCAACGAAATAATGTAAACTTCATTGGCACTATTCTCTTACGGACGAAGCAGGCTTCACCAAAAATGGTATCATGAATTTACACAACTCACATGTATGGGCTGATGAAAATCCTCATGCAACTATTGTTTCGCATCATCAACATCAGTTCCAATCAATTAATGTCTGGGCAGGAATCACGGGCAATTTTTTGATTGGACCATTCGTAGTGCCGGTACGACTGAATGGACAACTTTATTTGGAATTCCTCCAGAACGCTTTTCACGATTTAGTAGAGCACTTACCACTTGAAATCCGCCGAAACATGCACTACATGCACGATGGAGCACCACCTCATTTCAGCGTTGCTGTGCGGGAGCACCTGAATAACGTCTATCCAAACCGTTGGATAGGTAGGGGAGGACCTATTGCCTGGCCTCCTCGATCTCCCGACCTAACGCCGTTGGATTTTTACCTGTGGGGACACCTCAAAACTTTGGTGTATTCTACTCCGGTCGATAGTAGGAAGGAACTTCTACGGAGAATCATGTTTCATTGTGATGAAATAAGGAACAATGCTGGGTTATTGTGGCGGATACAGCAGTCCTCAATTCGTCGTGCCCGCGAGTGTATAAGACTTCACGGAGCCCATGTTGAACCCTCTTACGAAGTTTTTAACTAAGCAGTTAAAGTTTAACGTTTTATTGAAACTATGTGGGCGACAGGGAAAAATTCCTCTTTTTCATATTCAACTCGACAGAAGTTAGGGGACTAACAGTGTAAATAAAATGACGTTTTTTTCGAAAACGGTTAGGATTAACGATATGAATGAAGAGTACTTAATTTTTAGTCAATGGTTAAAGGTATGTAAAAAACGTCGTCCAAAGTTCTTATCATACAGGGCGTAAAAAAATGGGGTCATGAGTGTCACAGCTAGTCCGTCCCTGCAGCGGTGAGTACTTCACAACACTTTCTTGGATAGTAATTTGAAGGATCTAACCTGGTATACATCATATTAAAAAAAAATTGGAATATACCTGGTGGTTCAATAATTATGTGTAAAAAACTTGATTTCATTGGAGCTCTTTGGGAGCCCATATCTCCGAAGAGGAGCCCTATACGAAAAAAGTTTATAGGAACTTGTAGTATTCTTTTCACGTGTTTTCTTCATATCCGGGAGATTTCCCACATTTTCCCGGACACCCTATATATATATATATATACAGTGACCGGCAAAAAGTTCGCAACATATGGGAAAAATTTTTATTAGGAGAGTATCGGACAAACTTTCCCAGGGGATCGGTTCTGCATGTCCGATAACCTAAAAATCGATTTTGACATACGTCACGTGACCACTGGTATAGCGTCAAATTAAAAAAAAAATTGTTAATTTACAAAAAGTGAGGTTAGTTGACGAGATATCAAAAAAAGTTATTTGAAAAAATTGCTTAGAATTAAATTCTAGGTCCTTATACTGAATTACAAAGTCTGGGTTTTCGGTGGCCCACCATCTACAGTTTTGTGAAGTGACGGTTCCGTTAGAGGTAAATGTAGCTTCATCCGAGAAAAGAACGTTCTTTGGGAAATTAAAATCTTCCTCAATCATACCCTGGAACCAGGCACAAAAATCGAAGCGGGCGTCATAATCCCTATCTTTTAATACTTGTACAAATTTAGGTTTGTACGGATGAAATTTGTTTCTTTTTAATATCCTCCGCACAGATCTTTCGTGAATGTTAGTGATCTCCGATATTTGACTAACTGCTAATTGGGGTGTTTCTGTGATCGACAAACACACATCCAGAGAACCTTCGTCACCTGTTACCGGTTTTTCATGGGAAACTTTATACTGATTTTCTACCGATCCCGTTTCTTTAAATTTATTGACTAGACGAGATACTGTGGAATAATGGAGGGATTTATCGGGGTGCCTCTCATTAAAAATTGCTGCTGTTTCTCTATGGCTTTTGTAATTATCTCCAGAAATTAAAATAATTTCTATCTCTTCCTGAAGAAGTAGTGTGGGTGCCATTTTAAGGAATAAAATATTAATAAACTTATGTAAAATATCAAACTTAGTAAGATGCGAGACATAAACCAATGACATAGGTTGAAATCAAACAAATTATAATTTGTTTGACATTTTTCTGTTGTTTTTAACCTACTAGATTATTTGGTTGTTTTAATTTCAGAGCCTGCTTTGGTAGTTTTAAGTACAACTAAATAGACCTGGTTGTTAAATTTATGTGCGAAAAATCTTAATAAAATCTTGATACAGTCATTTCATTAGATTCAAACCATTGCAACAGCGAGCGTCCGGCGAACACCTATTTTTTCGATTTTGTCCTGTCAATTGTAGAATTGTAGATCTGACTCCGTTAGATTTTTTTATGTGGGGATACCTAAAGAACCCTGTGTACAAACATCGACCCTTTAGGAATATACAAAATTTAGAGAATGCCATTAATTGTGTATTGCAAATAAATCGTAAAATGCTCCGAAATGTTAATCGAGAGTTGCGCTCGAGAACAACAGTATGTATGGAGAGAAATGGTTGTCATACTGAGTTTTAAATTTTGTGCACCCAAGGAAAAACAATGATTTTTTGTGTTGTTAGTACAGAATTTGACTACTTTTAAGTTTTTCTTACATTGGTTTTCGTTTATAAAATTTCGATTAAATAAACAGGTAATTTTTTGTTTATTATCTATTTTAATCCCCTTAACTTTACAAAAAGTCGAACTTCAGATATATTTAAGACGATTAAGGTTTTCTCAATGTAATCTCATTGAAATGTCTCTAAAATTTTGACACTGCTGCTAGATACAAATCATTGCAACAGCTAGCGTCCGGCGAAACCCTATTTTTTTAATTTTGTCCTGTCAATTGTAGAAAAAACTACTACATTCGTTTATTTTCATCCAGATACATGGGCTTTACATTAGGCAAGCTATCTAAACGGCAAAAACTGGAAATTTGTAAATCGTTAAAAAAATATTTAAAAAAAATTGAGTTTTCCAATTTTTTTAAATAAAATCTTAAAATTTTGCACAAGGACCTGGAATTTAATTCTAAGCAATTTTTTCAAATAACTTTTTTTGATATCTCGTCAACTAACCTCACTTTTTGTAAATTAACAATTTTTTTTTTAATTTGACGCTATACCAGTGGTCACGTGACGTATGTCAAAATCGATTTTTAGGTTATCGGACATGCAGAACCGATCCCCTGGGAAAGTTTTTCCGATACTCCTAATAACAATTTTTCCCATATGTTGCGAACTTTTTGCCGGTCACTGTATATATATATATATATATATATATATATATATATATATATATATATATATATATATATATATATATATATATGCAAAATATCTTATACGCCTCCAAAATATATATGCTTTCATAGAACACGCCTCCAAAATCGGAGGCGCATTCGCAAAATCGGAGGCCAAAGCGAATTTGCGTGTATAATGGATTTATTTGTAGATTTAAGTCAGCAGAAGAAGTTTCACAAATTTTTGTTCGGAGGCTTTTTGGGTCGATATACATGTACAGTTATACAATGCAGTTCACAATATTTTATCTACTGGGCGCCACCGTTTTATACGCATATACACTTTAATTAATGGTACTGACGAATTTGCCTCCACATGCTCTCCGTACTATTATGCCTCTGAAATATGGCAACAAGGTAAGGAGGCCAATAATACGGAAGATTTACGCGTGTGTAAATAATTTACTTTTATGATTATTTCATATTTTAAAGTAGTTGCTGAAATTACGATTGGGGCTCCGAAAATGTGTATAAGATCGGTGAACGCTTTGATATAGGGGTCTGTAACTTTATTTGTACAGTTTTTTATATGATAAGAAAACGATAAAAATAGATAATAGATACTCTTATTACTAATGTATGTTACAGTAGTAGAACTTTTTTAAAATTTATTTTTGCTAAATTGTTGTCACGCTCTAACACGAAACATTACCAAGTCTAAACAAAAGAGATATTGCCCACATTTAGAGGGATGTCCACTAATGGTGTCGAGATTATGCTTAAGTTCGTATATTGTACAGAGGCGTGGTCAAAAATTAAGCGCAAGAGTAATATAACAAATATTAAAGTTGAATGAAGTCTACTTGTCACTTGTCAGGTGTACACGTAAATATGTAGAATGAGAATTTAGAGTTCTCTAAACCACCTGAAGATGCCTTATATAATAAGGACTAAACAAATGATGGTAAAACAAGCTATTCCCCGGCCTATATGTCTCTACGAGCGCTGGATTACATATCAAAATTTGCCGTATTTTCTTCTAACATGCAAGAAACTACCAGGAAGAAGGAAACTTTTAGTTCTCATCAGTACAAGATAGACGAACATACCTTCCTTCGGAAAAAGTAAATCCTTTTGAAGCTGTGATGTCGAACTGTATAAGCAGTAAGACATAGCCTATGTCTATCTTGTACTGATGAGAACTAAAGAGTTCGAAACTGGTCTGCAGGTGACGACATCCTAACTAAAGAAAAAGTTTCCTTCTTCCTGGTAGTTTCTTGCATTCTGAAAACGTATTTTACAATCTAACTCTGTTAGAAGAAAATACGGCAAATTTTGGTATGTAATCCAGCACTCGGAGGGACATATAGTCCGGAGAATAGCTTGTTTTACCATCATTTGTTTAGTCCTTATTATATAAGGCATCTTCAGGTGGTTTAGAGAACTCTAAATTCTCATTCTACAAGTATTAAAGTGTTTTTCTTTAATTTAGTATAATATTAGGAGTTTTTGATGTTCTTGGTTTTCTATTTAAAGAGCATGTTTTCGTTTGTTTCTGAGCTAAACTTACAGACACGCCCCTGAAGGTGTAACTTTTTCTGCTCCTAAAACAATTTATATCGTTAAAATTTCACTAAAACTAGAACTAGTTCTTGGACCTTAAAGGAATGTCTGAAAAGTGTTCGAATGAAAGTTTTTCAATCAAACATTCCTATCAAAACCCTTCTGTTCTAGTTATCAAAATTACCATGTTATTTTTGTTTAAATTTACCTGACACTGAAAAAATGCGAGAAAAACTTTTTATCGTAATATTTAACGGCGTAGTATAATCGACACATTATAATAATTATCTGTAACATCCACACTTTAAATGAGATTTTGCGTAATTTTTTCTGTGTGGCATCAATTTTATTGAAACAAGGGCCTGCAAATGTTTAGTTTTTGAGTCGCTGGCGAATCCATTTGCACACGTTTTTAAAAACGCTATGGTTCAATTTCAGCGGCTCATTTCTTGGCGACTAGCATTAAATGTTGGTCGCTGATTTTCAACAATATGTTTTTTAAAAACGTGTACCAACGTCGGTCGTCAGTACCAACGTGTACTGACTACTCGAAACGTTTGGAATCGCCTGGTTAAATAGTCTACTATATTTTCACCCATTTAATGAAGGATTTTATTAAAATGCTAAAACGTATTTATTTATTTTTAATATTTAAAACTATTACCAATTTTGATACTTTTTTATTACTTACTTATAATTTCTCTTAAAGTCAATGTGTTGCTTAGGGTTGTTAAAGACTTAAGGCAATAAAAAACAAAAAGATGTAAAAAAACTCCTTATGTTAGGTAAAAATGGAAAAATACACAACTTTCAACGTTAAAATATAGCGTTAAACAAAAAGCTTAAAGCCCATGTTGACGCAACTCTGTCAAGCGTCGTATTCGGGTTTCAGGAGGTAGCAAATTCATATCTAATTTTTTTTTAATTAAAAGGGTCCCAAAGCACATCAAATAATTTTCTTTTAACCACTATGAAAACGTACGTCTATGAGGTAGAAAAAATTTTAAAACAGTGGAAATGTGCGTTGTGACTGCATCAACACGCCAAAAATGAAATTCCATAATTAACCGAGCTACTAGCTTGTGTCCACCTTAAGTAAGACACTGGTACGCATTGGTCAAATTTATTTTAGAACCTTATATTTTCCATGGCATACTAGCTAATAAAAAATATTAAAATAGACTTTCGAGAAAATATCCATTTAAAATATTAAAATTAATAAAGACACCCAAATAGATTTGGTTCTTTTTAAATATTATATTTATTTTCATTTTTTATACTTAAAAAATTGTTTTAAAGTCGACAAAAATAATAGTAATGAAATAAATCATTGCTTAAAAAATTACATGAATATCAAAATTTAATTCTACCCTTTACACCTGGTAATGGCGGATTTTTAAGCTAACAAAATTCTAAGTAGATTATATATTATATATCAACTTTAGCTTTTACCGATTTACAGCTAAATAATGTAATCTACATCAAAATGGGTTTGCTACATTTTAAAAGTTATTTAGAAAAAAATTACAGGTGAGACCGGTGTAAGAAATTATAGGCAAAGAGGAAAATAATAGATCTTAAATTTGTTTTATATATATATATATATTATTATTTTCACACTGCGTAACTTATAAAGGATACAAAAAATCTGCCTTTCACGGAACAGAAATAAAAATATAAAAAATCGGTCCAGTGCAAGCTTTACTTGCACAATTAGTGTTCCGTGCTCCCCACTTAACCTGAGCAAACCTCGGCCGCCCGACCTCCGCCCATCTTCCGCGCTACCCGCCGCCGACAGCACCAACGCCGTATCAGATCGTGTGTGCGCGGAGCTGAATAGGCCAAATTACAAATTTTGAGAATCGTGTAAGCACAAAAGTTGTTCTTTACATGGTGAGAAATATTTTTTGTCGAAAATCTTTTTTTCTAAAACCAATAATTCAGCAGTTATAAGGAAATAAACAATTAAATTATTTATGACAATTGATCGCGTAGAATTGTTCAATCCTGATAATTTTGGTTTAATCTAGGTACAGCTAATTCTCAATGTTCATGATTTTTTGTCAGATTTTTCTAAACGCTCCTTCTGGTGATAAGGGTGGTGGGGGACAACAATTTTTACACGTTTTTTCCGAAAAATATTTCAAAAATGCATAGAAAATATATTATAAATATTGTTTAATTCGTTCTTCAATAAGCTTTCATTAGGCTCCCCACACAATGCCCTTGAAAAAAATTTCCATTTCCCAATTTGCCACCCTAAATTAACCCCCAGAATCGAAATTTAACTTCCTATACTTCACGTCTATAATTGGTCCACCACACTCTATCTCTGTGCTAAATTTCAAATGATTACGTTGAACAGTTTCAGAGAAAATCCCCTCTGACAGACGGACGTATTTAGTGTTCCTTGAAATGGAAGTGATTCCATTTCAAGGAACACTAAAAAAGGATAATTAGACAAGAATAAATAAGATTTAATATGTTAAAATGGATAAATACTCTGATGAAACAATAAATAAAAAGTACATATAGTTTTGCCAGCGACAGAGCTATATGTGAAAAACATTAATAATATATTATAAATATTAAGTTAAATTTTCTAAAGTTGTCCGCCCTATACAGGAGCGTATTATCCAAAAAGCCTAGAAAGCTCGGGCTTAGGCTCCTAAAACTTTTAAGGGTGGCGCGTCAGCGATGCAATTTTTAAAAATAAACAAGAAATTAAAAAAAAATCAGTTTTAATAATTCAGAATTAGGTACTGTCAAGGTAAGAATAAATTCCTACTTGGTCCTCAGTTTATATACTTTCTTATAACTTCAGTACATCAGTTCAGTACTGAAAATATATAAAATTCTTTGCATGGATTATCTGTCGTGAAATAATAATAAACTTTCAAAATGCAAACTATTTTGTCTTTAATTGTCAACAGTAGCACGTAACCTACATTAACTAGTAAGCTATAATATCAACTCAAACTGTAGCACATGCAAGTTTATAAATAATAACTAACTAATGTAAAATGTAACTAAGTATTATAAGTATTATCGTAGGAAAATATACAGTGCCTTAACTAGAGAAAAAACCAGCAATATTAAATTTTTTAAGTGGCCCGCCCTACATCTAGGGCATCAACAGTGCCTTAAATTATATCAACGATAAAATCTTTAGCTATAGACAAAACACAATTTTTGTATTTTAGTTACAGCGACGAAATCAGAAATATAGTTTTTGAGGTTGGATTCCGCCCTGTATAAATTTTATTGGCCGGTTTCGAGCCAGGACAAAGCTTAATTTATATGCAATTTTTTTTTATTTAGTTCGAGTAATTAGCAAGTTTTCGCGCCCACGGACAGACTGACGGAAATGAGAAAATATTTTTTTGTGAATCAGAAACCCCAAAATATAAAGATCTGCAACAATTTCGGGAGGCGATTATTAAACGAAGAAAATATTAACTCCTCCAGCGAGGGAAGAAAAATATAATATTTGTTTGTTCTATATACAAGGTAAAATGCACTTTAAAAAAGAAAAAGCCACGAACTACGCTTAATCCCAGTCGGGGAAAAAGACATAGAAAAGATTTTTTTAAACTTCCCAACCTTGTATAAAAATTTTACCAAGTTTTTTTGCGTAAAATCGTCGTTTGCGTGTTTATTTCTTTTAAGCTAATGTTTTAGAGTTATTACAAAACTAAACAAGCATTTTTCTACTCTTTCACATTCTGTTGTAAGAAAAATCGAAATTGTCACTGAAAGCTTTGGGTTCATCAGAATGCTTATATTTTGGAATTAAAGAAACAATAAAAATACTATCATATCAACGGTAAAAGACTTAGCTACATACAAAGTATAATTAGTGTAAAATGTATCATTTTAAACAAAAAATAGATACTATTTATTAAAATGTGCTCGCTCACGCTGTTTTTAAGTTTCCGCGCCAGCATACAGACGGAAATCGGAAACCATGTTTTCCCTGATCTGGGCACCCCCAAACGTGATCTGAAAAAAATCTCGAAAGATTTTTTTTCGCCAACAAAATACTTTCTCTCGCGATAGAAGTCAAAAGATCAACCCTCTGAATGTGGCGCAAAATTTTGGGGATCATCAGACTGACGTAACCATCAATAGCAATCCTGCATAGTCAACACTTCTTCTAAAACAGAACTATGCCTGCTGCCTGAGGGTTACGTCAGTCTGATGATCCCCAACAAGGTGAAAGCTTACTGTCCTCCCGGCCCGGGATTTTCCATTAGTTTTTGGATGCCACATAATTTAATGCAAGCGCAGAACACACTGTCTTTTTGGTTTGTTATGCCCCAAACATTTTTATTTGACTACATTATTTATTATGGACACTAATATCTTATTTTTAGAAATTAATGTTTTAAAGTGTTCATGCTGTACATAGTTAATCGGAAATGTTTTGGGTTTTAAGTTAGGTCTCAGACTAATATTTTTCTAAAATATTTTAGTTTTCCGTCAAGTAGTTTTTAAGTTTTCGCGCCAACGGACAGAGAGACCGACGGAATGGGAGATTTTGTATTGCTGTTCACTATATTTTACAATAATATTATAAGCCGTTTACTGGTATGTTTAAAAAACGAATTTACCACGTGCCACCTTGTTGAAGACGTTACTTAAATTTGGCAACGTTGTCGGAGGCGTATGCGCTCGCTGTGTGCATAAAAATTTATACCGAGGAGGCTTACTAGACGTAAAATGTATGGAGGCGTGTTACATTTAAAAGTATAGTAAAAATTTGTATCTTTTTTGGATGCTTATTTCTTACCCCTCTCACGTTGCTCACGTAGACATTTACTATTTAATGCTATTTGAATGCAATATACACGGAAATCTTTATTCTTTACAGTGGAGGCCTGGGTGCCTGTGTAACGTATGGAGCCCAGTTAGATAGCCATGCACGTATATATATATATATATATATATATATATATATATATATATATATATATATATATATATATATATACACATTTCCTGATTAAGGTGAGATCCATTTCAGTGAAATAGTAGACATCCCGAGATCTGTTTTGCAAAGAGAGATCCGAATTTGGACCTCGCCTTGTTTTGCGTGGATATGAGCGGCATTTGGTTCGATACTGCCTCTAACGAATTTCTACAAATTTT